>JAOSBN010000053.1:0-27022 GCA_027563595.1 Erythroxylum suave
TGCTTTCACAATCTCTCCTGCCATTCCTCTCTATATCCTCCTCTATCCCTAGCGCGTGTCTACAGAGCGACGGTGCGCGGAAATCCTCTTCTCCCCTTGGCAATAGCCCGTCGGCAAGTTTTGTGGTCCTCCCAAAACCCCTACTTCCAGAGAATCTCGATGATTGTGGCAGGAGAGGGAATCTCTGGGCTGAGGCAAGGTGATTGATAGAGATGATGGCGACTTTTATTGACGGAAAATCGTAAGAGAGTAGCTTCCCCCGTCGCCGGCGATGGGAGAGGAAAGAGGAAGGGAGGTGACGGCGACGGCTAAATTTAGGGAATTTACTTGAGGATGTGCCGACAACACTTATTCAAGACACGGCCGATCCAGAGAAAACGACGTCATTTTGCCCTTTTTATTTTTTATTCAAAACTTTGATTATTGTTATATGCTTTGTATTTATTTATCTAAATTAAAGAGTACTTGCAAATTAATTTAATAATAAATATGCTTTGTATTTATTTATCTAAATTAAAGAGTACTTGCAAATTAATTTAATAATAAATATGCTTTGTATTTATTTATCTAAATTAAAGAGTACTTGCAAATCAATTTAATAATAAATTATGGTAATTGTTTTAAATGAATAATTGTAAAATTATATTTTATTTTCTTTTATTTAAAATATGATTCAATTATGAGAGAAAGATGGGACCTGAAGCTAAACCTCATGCAGTTTTCATTCCCTTCCCTGCTCACGGCCACATAAAGGCTATGCTGTAACTTGCAGAGCTTCTTCACCACAAAGGCTTTCACATAACATTTGTCAACTTAGAGATTGCTCACAGACGTTTGCTTAAATCAGGAGGTCTGAACTCACTAAATGGCTTGCCCGACTGCTTTTCTCCTTCAGAAGGTGATATTCTAAAACATTTTGGTCCGATCTGTGAGTCCATTTTGGGAGGTGATTTCTTGGAACCCTATAAGAACATCACAACCAAGCTTAACGATTCATTGTCTTCCATGTTATTTTCCAAGGTAAAATTAAGTGGGTGCCCACTAACATGTTGTTTTAAGTTTTACCCATTTATAACCAATTAAAAGAAAGCCCAAAATAATAATAACTATTGTAAGGATATGTACCCTTTGCTGGAGTGGGTACGTTAAAACCAATGGTTATTTCTTAACCCTCTTCTCCTATCTATAAAAGCAAGATACATTCTCCCTTTATGTTAGTTTTTTTTCCATCTTTGAAAGATATAGTTTAGTGTATCATATTGGATAAGGAGAAGAAAAGATCAAGAATCTAAGGCTTATCAATTAAAAAGAAGTTATCGATTTCTTTTGTATGTTATGAATCCAATCTTACTGAAATACCTTCAAATACTTGGTGGATTGATTCAAGAACCACCACTCATGTGACTAATTTAATGCAGGGATTCCTTACAACTAGGAAACCAAAGAAAAGTGAAAAGTTCCTTTATATAGGAAATCGTCTCCAAGCAGAAGTGGTAGTTGTCGGCACCTATTGCTTGTTCTTAGAGAGTGGTCATCAAATGGATCTTCTTAATATCTTTTATGTACCTTCGATTTCTAGGAATTTAGTTTCTTTATCTAAATTAGATGCTGCTGGATATTCTATTTTATTCAGTACTAGACAATTAAGTTTGTTGTTAAATTTTGTTACAGTTGGTTCTAGTATTTTATGTGATGGTTTATATTAAATTTCCTTGGACCATGAATTTGCACAAGCTTTGATGACCCTGCATTCAAATGTTGGTTCAAAACATGGCTTAATTAATGAAAATTCTTCAATCCTGTGGCACAGAAGACTAGGGCATATCTCTAGGAAAAGAATTGAGAGATTAGTGAAGGACAAGGTTTTACAAAATCTTTACTTTACTAATTTTTAGATATGCGTGGATTGCATAAAAGGAAAGCAAACTAAACATACAAAGAAAGGTGCCACAAGAAGTAATGAGCTTCTTGAGATAATTCATACAGATATTTGTGGACCACTCTCTGTCCCATGTTTTACTTGGAAAAAATATTTTATCACTTTTATAGATGATTTGTCTCATTATGGTTATGTTTATCTAATGCATGAAAGGTCTCAGGCTATTAACATTTTTGAGATATACATTACAAAAGTCGAGAGACAATTAGATAAAAGGATTAAAATTGTGAGGTCAAATCGATGTGGTGAATATTATGGTAGATATGATGAATCAGCACAAAATCCTGATCCTTTTGCTAAATTTCTTGAAAAACATGGCATTCGTGCTCAGAACACAATTTCTGGGTTATCAAATCCTCTGGCCCCCTTATTCTGGCTCAATCCTGTGTCAAACCATTCAAGTCATCCATTTTATGTGCCAAACCATCCAAGATAGGGACCCTGTTCAGATTCTTTAATGAGTTAATTCAGATGCGGAAGGGTTTATGTCCATGCTTCAGCAGGTTTGGGATACAACAATAGTTGGGCACAAAGCGTATCAGCTTATGTGGAAATTGAGGCTTGCAAAAATCGCTATAAAAGAGTTTAGCAAAGGTAGAACAAGGGATGTAGAAGACTTGGGTAAATCATTGAATAAGGCTCAAAAGTTATGCTATTCCAACCTTTCAACGTTGGTTTGAGAAATATGGAAGCAAATTGTATGAAGCACCACCAATAAGCTCTTCAACTACAAAATTCGATCATCAAGAAAAAAGCTAGACAAACATGGCGTAAAGAAGTGGGCATTAATTCAAGATTTTTTTAGGTATCGTTATTAGCTCGAAGAAACAATAACACTATTACAGAATAGAAGGATGAGGAGGGTCACAAGTTTACCAATCAACAAGAGTCATCAGATCATATACGTGGTTTCTTTATGACGTTGATGAGGAAATCTGAAAATCAGCTGAACAGATTTAGGGTTAAAAATGTGATGGAATACTGCCCTAGTCCAGGTACATTAGAGATGCCCATGGCACCTTTCACAACTTAGCAAGTGAAAGAGGTATTATTCCGGTTACACAGCTCTAAAGCGCTTGGTCCCGACGGATTTTCAATAGGTTTCTTCTAACAGACTTGGGACATAACGGGACCTCTTTTAACGGAGGTAGTGCTAGAATTTTTTTCTTCCAATTTGTTATTGAAGGAGATCAACCATACATATATATGTTTGATTCCTAAAAAGGAAATACCAGAGATGATCACGGATTACCGTCCTATTTCATGTTGCTCTATTGTATACAAGATCATAGCAAGTTTATTAGTTGATAGATTGAAAATTGTATTGGCTGAGGTGGTTAACAAGTCTCAAGGGGCTTTCTTCCATCGAGAAGCATTAGGGATAATATTATGTTACTGCAAGACTTGCTGGGGAATATCACACTGGGAAAAAGATCAAGAGTTGTGCTTCAAAGATTGATCTATTTAAAGCTTATGACACTGTTAGTTTGGGTTTTTTAAAAGATTGTCTGGAAGCCATCAGGATACCTCTGAGATTCAGGCAGTAGATACTCCAATGCATCCAGACGACTTCAATGAGCGTCTTAATCAATGGGATTCTTATGAAACTGTTTTATAACTCTAAAGGGATTAGGCAAGGGGACCCTCTCTCTCCTTATCTATTCATTCTAGCAATGGAGGGATTATCTAGATTAATTACTAAAATTGTGGATTGTAATGGTTTGTTTCAGTATCACTATAAATGTAGGGATCTAAAATTTTATATTTGCTTAATGCTGATGATGTGATTGTCTTGTGTAAGGTTGAACCGCAGGTTATTACGATAATGATGAGTTTGATGAACACTTTTTTGGGATGGTCGGGGATGAAGTTAAATATGCAGAAGAGTGGAGTATATGTGTCTTCAGATGTTCAGAATCCAGAATGGATATCCAATTTGGTGGGTTTTTCTCTTTAGGAAACTCCTTTCCGGCACCTAGGCATGCTTATAACTTCGAGTAAGCCAAAATTTTTGGTTTTTATGCCTTTGTTGGAGAAATTGAAAGCTAGAATTTATGCTTGGCAGAATAAATTTTTATCTCTTACCGCTAGAGTCACTCTCATTGTGTCGGTGTTGAACAGTATGTATATAAATTGGGCAGCTCATATAGTAATTCCTAAGAAGGTGATCAAGGAAATGGAGAGAATGTTGAAATCCTTTTTATGGACTGGGAAACATGATAAAAGCAAGGGGCTAAGGTAAAATGGAGTGATATTACTGTGCCAAAAAAATCAAGGGGGGATTAAGAATCATCACAATTACGCAAATGCAAAGGTTATTATTAATGAAAAGAATTTGGAGATTGTTTGTTGATAAAAAAGCGTTGTGGATAAAGTGCATGCAAATTTACCATCTTTGTGGCCAAAGTTTTTGGCAAATCCAACCTAGGTGTGATCATTCTTGGATCTTTAAGAGTATGTTGTTTCTTAGGGAAAAGTTATATTCTTTTATTAAGATCAGGGTGGGAAATGGTGAAGATGTTAGATTTTGGTTTGATAACTCGTCCATGTTCAGTCTTCTATGGGCACCAAATGACTTGCTAGCTTTACGAAATAGGATTCCGAAGGAGGCAATAGTTGCTTGGTTTTTTTGGGAGATGGAAAGGATGACCAATGTCAAATTTTTTCATATACTTGACTATTATGTTGCTAGAATGCAAATTTGCAACAAGGCTGATACAGTTACATGGGATGCTTATAATAGTGGTATTTTCACGAACAAATCAACTCACACCATAGAGAGGGCATCGTTGGCAGCAGTGTCGTGGGCTGATCTAGTGTGGAAGCAGGTATTAAGTCCGAAATCTGCTATTTTCTTGTGGTTAACTATCATGAATAGGTTGAGAACAAATGATCGATGGTTTGAAAGTTTTGACCCCCTTTATGTTCCGTGTAAACAAGTAAACGAGAGTAGACATCATTTGTCTTTTGAAAGTCAATATACTAAAGTGATGTGGAGCAAAATTTTGAATATGATTAGAATTCCGAGGTTCTCCTTTCAATGAAATGAAGTGTTGAACAATATCATGCGGTACTCCTAGTCAGGATAGAGAGATAGTCTGATTATCAAAACGTCATTTCAAATGGTGGATTATTATATATGGAGGGAGAGGAATAAGAGAATATATAAAAATGAAGAGCAACATAAGTATGAGCTTGCCGAGTCAATAGTTAACTTGATTAGAGAAACAATGGTTGCCAAAGGAAAGCAAGACAACATTAGCCAGGAACTTAAGACTGATATGGTTGATTTAATAGATTTTTTATGATTATCAAATGTACATTTTCTAGAAGTGTAATTGTTGTTGTTTAATTTCATTTTGATATCCTTGTAAAAGTATATAAGTTTTTACAGCTTTGGCAATATAATATCAGTTTTAAATTTTCCAAAAAAAAAAGGATAGAATTTCCACTGGCCATAAGTTGTCCAACGCTCAATAAATTGTATCCTAGATTAAGAATAAATTTTTTAGTCTACCATGGCTATTATCGTTCAATACTTTTAGCTTACCATGGCTAGTATCAACTCCTACTGTGCCTTTGCCTTTATCTACTTCTTCATAAACAATATCTCAAAAGTCACGCCTCAGTGACTGCAATCTCACCGTAATGAAAATCGTGTTTCTGCTGCCATTTGAGAAAAGGATAAATTGTGGTACCGTGTCTCTGGATTTGAGTAGACGAAATTTGAGAAAGACTTGAAATGGATCGTTAGGCTTTGATACCAAATTTGATTATATAAAGAATTCCTTTTCACTTATTAAAAAAAGAAAATAATGAATTCTCAAATATAGGTCAATAATTATTTGATTAAATCTCTTTAAATTAATTTTTCTCTTTTTCAACTCTATTTTTATTATATTTTTATATAATTATTTTGTATGAATTTACCGTAACCATTTATTAGAATACAAATTTGTTCATTAGTTTTACATAGAATAAAAAATAAATGCACAATTTATTCCTTGCTCTTACTATAAAATATAGTCAGTTGACTTCAAAATACAATAAGTTCAAGAAAAACAACTTCAATCAGTAACTATATATTTGACAAAACAACTATATATTTGCAAAACAATTATATATTTGTCAGAATAATTACATATTTGTAGTAAGTGTGGGGTGATTGCAAAATACAGTAAACTTATACAATTCGATTGGAATGAAAAATATGGGCATTTATTGCAACTTGCATTCGATTGGAGTTGTTCTTATGCTATTCTAAAACCGACAAAATTAATTGACAAACGAGTAATTGACAGACACTCGTTTGTCAAAGAAACATCAACCAGACAAGACTTGAACTTGTCTGTCTTGTCCACTTGCGTAGTTGAATAAGTTACTTGGACTATTCTATGATAGATGCCGCTATTGTAGGCCCTTTATCAGCAACCACACATGGAGTTTTCACTGATAAATCGATACATGAAGTTTTCACTGATAAATTGATCTTAAAAGTTCTTTCCAACTAAGTCATCTTGAAAAGAAACGATGGAAGCTTCATGTGTAGTTTCCGTTTTCTGACTCCTACTATCATGACAAATTGAAAGCTGATTCGTGTAGAGATGGCATAATCCAGAGTTATAGATTGTTTAGAGGACATGGCAACCGAAGTTCTTGTTCGTCATGCAGTGTGCATCCCAAACCCAGCTCAGAGCCACATTAAAACTATGCTTAAACTAGCAAAGCTGCTTCATCACAAAGGCTTTCACATAACATTCGTGAATCTTGAGTCTTTCCATAGACGTATGCTTGAATCCGGAGGTCCAAATTCGCTGGATGGCTTGCCGGATTTTCGGTTCGAATTCATTCCAGACGATCTTCCCCCTCAAGAAACTGATTATCTTCAACATTTGACTGCTATATCTAAAGCCATCATGGAGGGTCACTACTTGTCATCGTTTAATGGCCTGATTTCCCGATTCAGTAACACAGAGTCTTCCAATATCCCTCCGGTGACCTGCATAATCTCTGATGGATTCATGTCATTGTTCACTATTAAAGCAGCAGAAGAGTTGGGACTTCCTATTGCAGTTTTCTTCACTCTCTCTGCCTGTGGCTTCATGGGCTTTCGTCAAATTCCGGAACTCAAACAAAGAGGACTGATACCCCCAAAAGGTATATAAATTGCAGGTTTTCTTTTATGAAGATGATAAATATTATTCTTATCTGAATGTTTCTTCAACTTGTATCCACTCGTGAAACGCCTCTTTATCGTGTTAATTTGCAGATGAAAATCTTCGATCGAGTGGCTATTTGGACCAAGTCATAGATTTCATTCCAGGAATGAAGAACATGCGTTTACGAGATTTCGCAACAATATTTGATACAGGCAGTGATGATGATATTTTCTACCGGTTCATCATAGAATCAACAAAGACATCCGTCAAAGCTCCAGCCATTTTTCACACGTTTGACGCTTTAGAGCCTGAACTTTTGGATACTCTATCCTCCATGTATCGATCTGTCCATTTCATTGGTCCTCTTGATTTGCATCTCAATCAAATTCAGGAAAGTGCTTTAAGTTCAATTGGATGTAATCTCTGGAAAGAGGAACCTGAGTGTCTCCGATGGCTAGATTCCAGAGAACCCAACTCAGTGCTTTACGTAAACTTTGGCAGCGTAACACTGTTGACAAGAGAACAACTGATTGAATTCGGAATGGGACTGGCCAAAAGCAACCGCCCATTTCTATGGATAATAAGGCCTGACATGGTGGTTGGTGATTCTGCAATATTGCCAACCGAGTTTATTGAACAAGTAAGAGAAAGGAGCTTCATTGCTAGTTGGTGCCCACAAGAGGAAGTCCTCAACCACCCATCAATCGGAGGTTTCCTGACACACAGTGGATGGAACTCAACGATTGAGAGCATATCTGCTGGCGTTCCAATGCTATGTTGGCCGTTCATGGGCGACCAAACTACCAACTGTAGGTATACATGCACAGAATGGGGGATTGGTATAGAGATTGAGAATAATGTGAAGAGAGATGGCTTGGCTGAGCTTGTAATAGAATTAATGGAGGGAGAGAAAGGTAAGAAGATGAAGAACAGGGTGATCGAGTGGAAAAAATTGGCAGAAGAGGCTACTGGTCCCAATGGTTCGTCGTCAATCAATTTAGAGAAGCTAGTCCATGAAAGTTTGCAGAGACAAACTTGATTGATCAAGATATGCCACAAGTGTAACGTTCGTGCACAGTTAAATTTGTGGTTAATTGTAAAAGAAATTTCAGATTTCAATCAATTTTATAATATTAATTTACAATTGAATAAAAGTGCATTTTAAACTTTAACTTTGTCTGAAACAGCAAGCGAGTGGGCGCCACTGCTAGATTATGAAAGATGATTGTGTATGAAAAATGCTAGATTGTGTATGTTTGACAAAATGCTCATATGTACATGGAGCAGCATATGAACTTTCAAAGAAAGAAGGTAAAGTTGGCACACCTGACCTGAGAGGCCCCTTTCTGACCTAGGGCTGTTGAGCTACAGGGGATACTGGACGAGACTACTCTTGGACATCTTGGAAAAGCACAAGGGAAATATATCTATCAAGGTAAGCATTTTCAATCTTCTTTAACATCATGACAATTTTTTGTGCTGTTCAATTTAGTTCTGATTTTGTCACCCCAATTGAAATTTTAAGTGATCCCTTTTCTCTTAGACCTGTTAATGGAACTATCGTATGATTTGTGGAAGTGCCTGAAGTTATGCTATTGTGGTTCTAGTTCTCCTCCATCATATAAATAAATCTTATTATTCATTTTCATTTTGTAATGTTTTTTTCTTAGTTTTCATAATTTACGATATGCTAGCTTTTTGGTGTTTTTGTTCACAACAGTCGCTGCTTTCTACAGGAGCTTAGTGACATGACAGCCATAAAGGCAGAGGATATCCTAAGTACTCTTCAGAGCCTGGAGTTGATTCAGTACAGGAAAGGGCAACATGTGATATGTGCGGATCCAAAGGTGTTGGATCGGCACCTGAAAGCTGCTGGTGGCGGTGTCCTTGAGGTTGATGTCGGCAAATTGATCTGGACTCCTTATAAAGAGCAAGGTTGATGGTGAAGGCTAGTTTTAAATTTTATGTATAAGCTTGATATGTAATAAATCTAGGTCTTAGGAAGTTGTTTCCTATGACCTAGATTTATTACACATCAAACTTATACAGAAAATGTTTCCTAGGACCTAGATTTATACAAGTAATGTCTAGGTCATAGGAAACACCCTCATCCATCAATGTCTAGATGATTCAATGTTTGAGAAGATGGCGGATGCAACCACTTCAAAGGAAGCATGGGAGATTTTGCAAAGTTCCTTTCAAAGAATTGATAAGGTAAAAAAGATTTGACTTCAATCATTGCGAGGTTATTTTGAATCTTTGCGCATGAAGGAATCTGAATCAATCTCGAATTATTGTTCACGAGTGAAGGCTGTTGTGAATCCAACGAAGAGATATGGAGATCAAGTTGAAGATGTTCGAGTAGTAGAGAAGATTCTTCGATCCTGGAACCCAAAGTTTGATTATGTGGTTTACGTCATCGAGGAGTCTAAAGACCTAGACTCTTTGACACTTGAACAACTAGAGGGCTCTTTACAAGCTCACGAAGACAAGATCAAGAAAAGGCAAGAAGTACCTTTGGAACAAGCACTTAAAGCAAGGGTTGTGTTAAAAGATGATGATGGAGAAAGCAATCAAAGAGGAAGAGGACGACAACGTAGTCGAGGTCGAGAACGAAGTTATGGAAGAAGAAGTAAAGGAGATTATAACAAAGCCAACAATGATGGAAACAATCAATCATACAAAAGCCAAGGAAAATCAAGAGGAAAAGGAAGACGAGGTTACAATTTTAGACAAAATGAGAGGAGGTATGATAAGTCTAATGTTGAATGCTACAATTGTCATAAATTTGGACATTTTTCTCGGGAATGTTATGTTACGCCTAATCAAGTTGAGGAGCAAGTCAATATTGTTGATAACAAGCAAGGATACAAAGAGCCCACTTTGTTGCTAGCACTTAAAGGTAATACAAGTAAGATGAAAGTACATGGTTCTTAGATAATGGAGCAAGCAATCACATGTGTGGAGATAAAGGCAAATTTGTGGAACTTGATGAAAAGGTAGAAGGCAACGTTTCTTTTGGAAATTCATCAAAGATTCAAATTTGTGAAAAAGGTATCATTCTAATTTCTTCTAAGAGATGGAAGCCATAGACTTATTAATGATGTCCACTATGTGCCTAAATTGAAAAGTAATATTTTAAGTTTGGGGCAACTTCTTGAAAAAGGATATGAAATCCACATGAAAGATTGTTGTCTTTGGCTTAGAGATTAACATGCTCAATTGATTGCTAAGGTCTTTGTGTCGAAGAATGGAATGTTTATCTTGAATATCAAAACAGTCGAAGCAACATGTTTAAAGGTGGATGTGAAAGATGAAGCATGGCGTTGGCATATGAGATTTGGACACTTGAATTTTGGCGCATTCAATGCGTTGGGAGATAAATAAATGGTGAAAGGAATGCCCTCCGTCAACCACCCACATCATTTTTGTGAAGCATGTTTACTTGGCAAGCATTCAAGAAGTAGTTTTCCAAAAGAAGCAGTGACAGGAGCAACTGCTCCACTTCAACTTATTCATACTAACGTCTGTGGACTAATCAATCCATTATCAATGGGTAAAAGTAGATAGTTCTTACTTTTCATTGATGATTACAGTAGAAAAACATGGGTCTATTTCTTAAAGAAGAAATCATAAGCATTTAAGAAGTTCAAGGCATTTGTGGAGAATGAAAGTGGTTATACAATTAAAGCCCTAAGGTCCAATAGAGGAGGCGAGTTCACATCTAAGGGGTTTCTTGATTTCTGTGAAATACATGGAATCCGTCATCCGTTAATAGTCCCAAGATCGCCCCAAAAAAATGGAGTAGCCGAAAGGAAGAATAGAACAATTCTTAACATGGCTTGATATATGTTGAAGGCCAAAAACATGCCTAAAGAATTTTGGGCCGAAGCTATTTCTTATGCAGTTTATTTGCCAAATCGGTCTCCATTGAGAAATGTCAAAGATCAAACTCCGCAACAAGCGTGGAATGGAATGAAGCCTAGTGTTGGTCATCTAAGAGTTTTTGGAAGCATAGCATATGCTCATATGCCGCAACAAGAAAGATCCAAGGTCGATGATCGAAGTGTTAAGCATGTATTCATTGGCTATGACCAAAATTCCTAAGGCTACCGATTGGACAATCCAAGCAATGGAAGGATTGTTATGAGCAGAGATGTCGAATTTGATGAAGAAGCAATATGGGATTGGGAGACATAAGAAGAAAGCATTTATAATTTTTTCCCATACTTTGAAGATGAAGAGTAAGAAACCACAACAAATATTCAAGAGACAACTCCACTTGCTTCTCCAAATACGCCTCATTCTTCTTCGTCCATGCATGGAGAAAGTTCAAGTGATGGAGCACTAAAAATAAGGAGTATTTATGATATTTGTGGACAAACAGAAGAAATAAATGATGTTGATGTAAGTAATTTCTTTGGTCTTCTTGTGGACAGTGAACCTTTAAATTTTAAGGTGGCCATGAAGGACAAAAGATGGAGACAAGCCATGAAGGACGAGATCAAGGCAATAAAGACAAACAATACTTGGGAATTATCAACTCTTCCTAAAGGTCATAAAGCTATTGGAGTCAAATGGGTCTACAAGACAAAAAAGAATGTCAATGGAGATGTAGAGAAATATAAAGCAATGCTCGTTGCTAAAGGCTACAAGAAAAAGCATGGAGGGGATTATGATGAAGTATTTGCACTTGTTGCTAGTATGGAGACTATTCATTTGTTGATCTCTTTTGCAGCTCAAATGAAGTGGAAGATCTATCAACTTGATGTAAAGTCAACTTTTCTAAATGGAGATCTTCAAGAAGAAGTCTTTATTGAACAACCAATTGGCTTTACAGTTAAAGGTCACGAAGATAAGGTCTTGAGATTGAAAAGGGCATTGTATGGGTTAAAGCAAGCGCCAAGTGCATGGAATACTCACATCGATAAGTACTTCCAAGATAATGGGTTTATTCGTTGCTCTCATGAATATGCTCTTTACATTAAATCATATGGAAATGGAGATATTCTACTCAGTTATATTTATGTGGATGATCTTATTTTTATCGATAATAACCCAAGATTGTTTCAAGAGTTCAAGAAAGCTATGTCTTTGGAGTTTGAGATGACAGATATTAGATTGATGTCATAATATTTGGGCTTGGAAGTGAAGCAAATGAAAGACGGAATTTTTATTTCATAAGAAGGATATGCAAAAGAAATATTGAAGAAGTTCCAAATGCTTGATTGCAATCCAGTGACTACACCCATGGAATGTGGAATTAAATTGACAAAGTTTGATGATGGAGCTAAGGAAGATTCTTTTGTATTCAAAAGCCTTATTGGATGTTTGAGATACTTGACATGTACAAGATCAAATATTCTCTTTGCTGTTAGATTGATAAGTCATTTCATGGAAGCACCTACTTGTACTCATACGAAGGCAGCTAAGATGATTCTCCGATATATCAAAGGTACAATTTACTATGGATTACTCTATACATTATCTGTTGATTTCAAGCTTGTTGGGTTTTGTGATAGTGATTTTGCGAGAGATATTGATGATAGAAAAAGCACAGCTGGTTTCATGTTTTTCATAGGTGATTGGTTGACAAAATCTGCAAGTGCATAAAATCGTTCCTAGTACCCACAAATCAAGTATTCCAAGGTCGTATCCCACAAGGACTAAGATACTCAGTGCTAAATTAATCCTAACTACTTGAACCAAAACAACAAGAAATTTAAAAGATGATTGGATTAGAGCAAACAAGAAATTGTAAAGATGGTAAATAAACAAACAAGGTAAATCTAATGATTTCGACTTAAGGCTTTGGGGTTCACCAATTTAAGAGATTGATCGATAAATTATGGAATTGATTGAATGACAGGTTATAATAACAATTGCACAAATTCACTTCTATTCTCTCCCAAGACATATAAGAATACCCAACTAGTTGATTGTCATCTCTCAATGCGAAACCTAACTAGTCAAATTCATTACGAAAAAGCAACCATAAGTTATCACACTAGTTCAAGATATCTCTATCTCTAAATCTAATGTGTTTATCTTTCTAGTACGTAATTCATACTTCACCTCTCAATCCATCATATGATTCCTAAGGTTGCATCTATGATGATCAAGCATAAAAACAACAATGAAGTTCAAGAAAGATATATATTACCCAAGAACTTTCATTCAACACCAATCAATCCATAAAATATAAATCAATCCCCAAAATAGGCAACATCCCTAACCCTAAATGGGGTTTAGTTCCAGAACATGATAAAAGAATCCAAATACGTAAAGACAATCAACATCCAAGACAAGGTAGAGAGAGAAGACAAAACAAGCTTGCATCTAATCTTGATTTAATCCTCCTTCTTCCTCTTCTTTGCCTCTTTTGGGTGCCTCCTATCTTATAGCCTCTTTTTTAGTGCCAGAACCCTTGTTTCGGTCTTAAAAATGAGTATTTATAGTGCCTTGGGGTCAAAGAAACCTAGTTTTTGCCAAACTAGAAAATGAGGATCGTAATAGTGCCGACAAAGTCCATTAAGGGAACTTCATGCCCGTTGGGCAGACCTTTTCTATCTTACAGAGTGAATTTGGATAGTGAATGTCCATTAAGTGGACATTATGTCCGTTAAGTGGACTTTCTATGGTCTTTCAGCTTTTCTTCTCCGCTTATGTCCGTTTGGAGGGACATGATGTCCGCGGGAGAGATATACACTAGGCATCTCCAGAAATGTGAAATTTTGCCCTTTAGACGACAAAATTTCTCTTCAGCGTCTTCACGGAAGTTGTATAATTTGAAGCCCTCTTCGAAAGAGTACTTGAATGATCTTAATTCAACATCCACAGCGAAAGTTATACTTTTTGCCCCAAAATCTATCCAATTGTACCTATTAAGCAATAAAGTTGAATTGTGCAAAAATTAACCAAATAAAGCTCAAATTTCACATATAGATAAGTCAAATTACTTCCAATTCATCCCAAAATCATATATAAATAATTTGACTTATCAGTGATTGTGCTATTACATTCAAAAACTCAACCTATTGTGACTTTGTCAAGTTGTAAATATGAACATGTGGCCACAACTTCATGCACTTGTCATGCTATTTGGCTTAGAAGGCTATTGAATGAACTTCACTTGCCACAAAAGGAAGCAACTGAAACATGTATTGATAACAATTCTGCACAAGCATTGGCCAAAAACCCAGTTTTTCATTATCGAAGCAAATATATAGATACAAGGTATCATTTTATTAGAAAATGTATCGCAAAGAATGAAGTGCAGCTCAAGCATGTGAGGACTAATGATCAAGTTACGGGTACTTTTATGAAATCACTCAAATTTGAAATTTTTTAACATTTGAGGACAAGACTTCGAGTACAAAAAAAAATTTCAAATTAAAGGGGAGTGTTGAAGAGTAATTTGAAAGTTAGTCTAGATACATGGATGTTTAAGTTCATTTTTAGGAGTTTAATTATGTTCATGTATTAGTTACATGATTAAATATTGGTCCATATATGGTTTTGAGTTCACATATGGTTTATTTATTTGGGTTCATTAAGTATATGAGTCATTTTTGTACCTTTAAATTCCTCTTTGTACTTGAACTAAAATTATTCAAGTAATATACAACCTCTTCTTCTAAATAGTTCTCTCCTCTCTAAACCTCCTCACTTCTTAACAGATTCTAGACAACCCAACTCAGTTTTTTACGTGAACTTTGGAAGCATAACAGTGTTGACAAAGGAACAACTCGTTGAGTTCGAGATGGGACTGGCCTATGAGATATGAAGACAACGATGATTTTCATTCATTGATACAGTCAATATTTATACACGTACATGGGCGTAACATCAGTGGCAATACAAGGAATTATCCTACAGTCTAGGAGATAATTGCTCAGTGGGATGATAATTACAGATAAGAAGAATCAATTACATTAAACTAGGAGATATGGTTATTATCCCCCCTCAAGATGGACTGTCGTAGGGACAGGCCAATCTTGTTTCGAAAATCAAGAAACGCAGCCCTTGGTAGTGGTTTGGTTAGCCCGTCTGATAACTGATCCTTGGAAGAGACCGGTGTCACTCGCAAAGCCCCAACCTATACCTGTTCGCGAACATAATGGAAATCAATCGCGATATGCTTCATACGCGAGTGAAATACTGGATTAGAGCATAGGTGCGTAGCACCGATATTATCACAATAAATGAATGGAGCTTGAGATAGAGTAATCCCGAGTTCACCTAGAAGTGAACAGAGCCATTGAACCTCTGCGGCTGTTGCAATGACGGAGTGATATTCAGCTTCGGTCGAGGAATGCGCAACACTACTTTGTTTCTTGGAGGACCAGGAGATGAGAGTGCCGCCTAAGTAAACAATGTAGGCACTTGTGGATGTGAAGGTATCCCGATCACCCCCCCAATCAGCATCAGAAAATGCATGCAGTATATGCGAGTTTCCCTTGCGAATGACTAGGCCAAGGTCGATCGTTCCTTTGATATATCGAAGTAGACGTTTGACTGCTGCCCAGTGAAGGTCTGTGGGACAGTGCATAAATTGCGAAAGACGATTTACTGCGAAGGAGATATCAGGTCATGTCAAAGTCAGGTACTGCAATCCACCAACAATGGAGCAGTAGTCAGATGCATTTGGTAGTGGGGAGCCAGCATTGATTTGCAATGAGGGTTCAAGGGCCAGTGGTGTAGTCACAGGCTTGGAATCCATCATCTTTGTCTTTGTGAGTAAGTCAATCATGTATTGTCGTTGAGAGAGGAGGAGGCCATCCGAGTGTGGGAGGACTTCAACGCCTAAGAAGTATGATAGTGGACCTAAGTCCTTGAGGGAGAATTGGCGTGAGAGGACATCAAGAAATTGCATCAAGGCAGCTGAGTCAGAGCTAGTGAGTACTATGTCGTCAACGTACACAAGAATGTAGATCACACAGCCACAGTTATTGTAAATGAATAGTGATGTGTCCGAATAGGAATTGTGAAAGCCACTATGTAAGAGGAAACTCTTCAACTCAGAGTACCATGCTCACGGGGCCTGTTTGAGACCATAAATCGCTTTGCGCAGTTTACACACATGTGTGGGTGCATCTTGATCCACAAAGCCAGGTGGTTGGGTCATGTACACATTGTCATATAGTCGGCCTTGTAGGAAGGCGTTGTTGACATTGAGTTGCCGAATGGGCCAACCTTTATTAACCGCCAATGAAAGAACAAGTCGAATGGTTGTAGCCTTGACGACCGGACTGAATGTGTCTTTATAATCTATTCCCGGACGTTGATGAAAACCTTTGGCCACTAAGCGGGCTTTGTACCTGTCAACAGAACCATCAGGAAGACGTTTAGTTTTGAAAATCCATTTACATCCGACTAGATTAGAAGCCTCTGTGGATGGTACGAGATCCCAAGTACCATTGCATACAAGGGCATCAAATTCATCACTCATGGCTTTTCGCCACTTGGGATCACGCAATGCTTGCGATACGTTGTTGGGTTCCAAATCCGAAGAGGTGGTGGTTTGTGTATGAAGAAGATAGCGAGGATTGGGTTTATGGATATTTGCCTTGGCACGTGTGGTCATTGGATGTTGGTTATGTGGGATGGGATCCGAAGGGGACTGGTGAGGACTGGGAGGTGACGGAGAGGGATCTGAATTTGAGGTATGTGAATGAGAAGGGGACGAGTGCATGGGATGAGTAATAGAGGAGGAAGATGTGTGTTGCGTGGGGTCAGTCAAAGTGTTAGGCGTTGGAATAATATAAATGGGAGGAAGCCACTGTTGGGAAGTGGATGCATTTGGTTTAGGAAGGGTAGTAGTAGTGGTTTGGAATGGGAATGAATCCTCAACAAAACGGACATGGCGAGAAGTGTAGATCTTTGACGTTTTGGGATCCAAGCATAAGTATGCACTTTGAGTGCTTGAGTATCCTATGAAGACACAAGGTAGGGAGCGTAAGTCTAGTTTGTGACCAGTATAGGGCCTCAACCATGGGTAGCAAAGGCATCCAAAGACACCTAGTTTGTGATAACTAGGCACTTGATTAAACAACAGGACATAAGGAGAGGCCATTTGCAGTGTTTGTGTGGGGAGTCTATTAATAAGGTAGACAGTCGTTGCAAAAGCGTGGTTCCAATAAGTGAGGGGCATGGAAGAGTGAGTGAGTAAGGTTAATCCCGTCTCGACAATATGTCTATGTCGTCGTTCAGAATAGCCATTATGTTCTGGCGTGTAGGGGGTGTGGTGAGGTGACTTATGCCCGATTCTAACAGAAAAGAAGACAATGCAGTGTATTCACCTCCATTGTCCGAGTATAAAACTTTGATGGGGAGATTGAAAAATTGTTCAACCAGAGCTTTAAACCTAGAAAAGACTTCAAGTAGTTGTGACTTGCGAGCCAACGAATAGTACCAGATGTATTTAGTAAAGTGATCTACGAAAATTACGTAATATTTAAAACCATCATAAGTGTGGATGGGGGAGGTCCATACATCTGAGAACAAAATTTCTAATGGCCGGCTAGACACCAGAGTTGATTTATTAAACGGAATTTTTGAGCTTTTACAGCAGTGACACGCATCACAAGCGTGATTATTCATAGGGGAAGAGACAGGAAGTTGAAACTTGGACATTAAGTGACGCAGCACTGGAAACGCAGGGTGACCGAGGTGGTTGTGCCATGAAGGAACACTGGGAATAGGTGGATGAAGGGTGGACAGATTTAAGGATGATGGAACGCCGGAAGAGAGTGCACTAGAAGGCCATTCATAAACACCATGTTTAGATGGACCCATCAGCAGGGGAGATCCCGTTATTAGATCCTTCACAACAAAATGAGATGGTGAGAACTCAACAGACGTATTATTAGATTCACAGAATTTGGAAACTGAAATTAAGTTCTTATGAATGGAGGGAACATGCAGTATATGATCTAGTTTGAAATCACAAGAAGCTTGAGTTAGAGAAGTTGAACCAGAGTTGGAGATATGCAGACCGGAACCATCACCAAGTTGGACTACATCGGATGTAGTGTGTGGAGAATGACTGGCCAGATTGTGCAGATCTGAGGTGACATGATGGGATGCCCCGCTGTCCATTAACCAATGTGTATTGATGGCATAGCTCGTCGGCGTAGGCGTGGCAAAGTTCACTCGAGGTTGCCAGGGATGAGGACTGCGAGGAGGTCTTGGGCCATATGAAGCACCACTACCCTACTATTGGAACAACCAGCCAAACTGTGGACACTGCAGGACTTTATGACCTTGAGTGCCACAGCCTTGGCAGTAGCCTAGATATGGACGTGGTGGTTGACGAGGTCCTGACGATCGAGAGGGTTGCTGAGGCTGCCAAGAAGGGTGATAACCCTGTGCAGTTTGTGGAACAGGTGGTCGATGAGATTTTGGTTTGGAGGGACCCGAAACCTGATTTGCAGTCACAGGAAGGGAGACCAGTGAAGAGGATTGGTGCTGTCGAACAACAAGTTCCTTGTTGAGGAGTTTCTCATGGAGTTCGTCCACTATTGGAGGTGTATCAAGTGCGTTCACTGCTTCAACAATGGATTGATATTCAGGGTTGAGGCCATCAAGAATCTTGTCAAGGAGATCTTCATTGGAGAGTAGGGCCCCTAATGCTAACTCGTCTGCCTTGCTGCAGACAAAATTCACATATTCTGTTATTGTTTTTGAACCTTGTTCAGGCCTCTTGATTGATGCCCGAAGTTGTTTAATGTGACCACGCGAGGGCGTGGCGTAGGTTTTGGCGAGGATATCCCAAATATTACGTGAAGTTTCAGCGCGATTGATCATGGGTGCAACATTAGCTGTGAGAGAGCCAACAAGGGCAGAGAAAATCAACTGATCCTGTTGGATCCATGAGTCATATTTGCTGTTGTGTATTTCCTCTCCTTCGTCAGTGATTGTCTCTGGAGGCTTGGGAATGGTGTCATCCACAAAACCCAGGAGATTATGGCCACGCAGCAGTGATTGAAACTGCAGTTTCCACGTGAGGTAATTCGTGGAGTTGAGTTTAACAGTGTTGAGTGCTGCCGTGTTGAGTAGGATTATAGGCGTATCGGGGTCAGCGGGATTGAACATGGTCGGAGCTGACAGAGCCGATGAGCGAGTGCTAAATGCCATTGAAGTGCAAAACAAAGGCAGGCGTGATTTCTGCAGAAGACAGAAAGAAGAAAAAAAACGGTTAGTTGTATTGGATCGTAGTGTGCTCTGATACCATATGAGATATGAAGACAACGATGATTTTCATTCATTGATACAGTCAATATTTATACACATACATGGGCGTAACATCAGTGGCAATACAAGGAATTATCCTACAGTCTAGGAGATAATTGCTCAGTGGGACGATAATTACAGATAAGAAGAATCAATTACATTAAACTAGGAGATATGGTTATTATGGCCAAAAGCAACCACCATTTTCTCTGGATAATAAGGTCTGACATGGTGCTTGGTGATACAAAGGTCTCCTTGGGACTCGAACTTCTACCGAATTCTATCGCCAACACCCTTGTACGACAGTCTCACTTAGTTCGCTTAAGCAAGACTCAGCCCCCAACAAACCCTCAAAGTGTTTCAATCGCGCACTTGAAGAAACAATGCTTAAGAAAGCAATAAAAAAGATAGGTAACAAAGAAACAACAGAGATACGGCTAAACCAACCTTTATATTACTTTTCCTCAAAAGAATACAAGGAATGCTCTCTCTCTGAATGAGTTGAGAGCAAAGCTCGAATAAGTTATATATAGACCTCTTGACTTGAGAGTCAAGTTACATTCAGAATCCCACTCAATCTAAACTACCTAATCCCACTCAAACTGAACTACCTAAGATCGTGCTAAGATCACGTCTATCTCTATCAGATTATATCACGTGGACCAATTGGATGACACCTCCATCCAAATAGGACTCTAACTGATAAGATAGGATAACAGAAGGATAGAGTTTGCATTCGACTAGGACACTAGCATCCTAATCTGCAAAGATCTCTACTGTCTTTAGATGTTGAATTTTACTGTAACTCTAACTCTTCGTCGCCGCCACATCATCCAAGATCTCCTCACGATCTCTATCCGTTGATGATGCAATATGATCTCGCCGAAGCCCACGTAGCACATTAGCCTGAGCCAACGCTCCCCACAACAAGTCCGTTAGTCGTGATCTGTCCATCCGAGCATGTGCTAAGTCCTTAGTCCGTCAAGTCCTTAGCTTGGGTCGAGTCAATCTCCATGAGGTCCGAAACCCTACCAAAATTCGCATCAAATCCAATCTCACTCGCCCACATTTGCCTTAGTGTTTTCGCATGCCTCCCTCATGTGGGAATCCAGCAAACCTCCCCCCTAAAGCACGTCATAGAGGTCGCTGAAAAGTGCTTTGAAAATTAAGGGTCTAACACTTGGTGATTCTGCAATATTGCCACCTGAGTTTACTGAAGAAACAGAAGGTAGAGGGTTCATTTCTGGTTGGTGTCCACAAGAGAAAGTGCTCAACCATCCATCAATCAGAGGTTTTCTGGTACACAGTGGTGGAGTCGACGATAGAGATCATATCCGCAGGAGTTTCAATGCTTTGTTGGCCATTTTCCGGTGACCAACCTACAAACTGTAGATACACATGCAACGAATGGGGAATAGGTATGGAAGTTGACGAGAATGTGAAGAGAAATGAGTTGGCTAAGCTTGCAACAGCGTTAATGGAGGGAGAGAAAGGTAAGAAGTTGAAGAAAAGAGCAATGGAGTTGAAGGTTTTAGCAGAAGCTACTGATCCCAAAGGTTCTTCATCCTTGAATTTTGATAAACAAATACATCATTATTTAGGATATTAACGACCACGAGGATAAGGATGACAATAGGCTTGGCCCAAGTCTAGCCTGTTCTCTTGTTACCGAGGCCCGAACTCGTATTGACCTAATAAAGAAATTTTTATTTAAAATGTTCATACTTTATTATTTACAATATTAAAGAGTATGTGGATGGGATGATAATAGGTTCGGTCTAAGCTCGGCCCATCTCAACTCGGGCTGAGCTCAATCCAAATTTTTTTAAGTTAAAAATATAAAATGACGTCGTTTTCAGGAAAAACATGCTTTTTTGCTAATAAGGGTTGGGCTTCGTGATATGTCAGGCCTGGCAACCCAAGGCTCGATTTTTAGGAAAAAAAAATTGGGATTAAGGCCTAACTTGAAGGCAGGTCAAACCAAGCCTAATTTATTGACTTCAAGTTTAGCTAAGATAGGTTGGGTCAAGCCCAGGCTTATTTGGCGTCTCTAATAGAAAAAAATTTAATAATTAATAATTTTAATTAATTTTTTTAAGTAAAGTAAAGATTTTAAAATTTTTAAATATGCAAAATATAAGTATATACAAACTTACAATTTAATTCAATTAAAATCAACTCAATTCCTAAATAATTACTAAAGTTGAATTAAGTTAAAATTTAATATTTTCTAATTATATATTAATAAAAATAAAAACGTTAAAATTATAAAACTTCTCAAAAAATATTTTGTTCTTAAGCAAAATATAAAAATTCCATTGAAATTTTACCTTTTTTTTAAAAGTCATATTATTTTAAATTAGTTTATAATATTAAAATTTTTAAAATTATGATAAAATTTTATTAAATTATTCTAATTAATTTAAAAAATTAGATTTGTTAATTCTATAAAATATTCTTCTAATAATTTAAAATAACAAAAAATTAAAAAGATATACTTGATAATAATAATAATCCCACTCTTCTTTATATTTCAATCTAAAACGAATTTTGTCTAAGAAGAGTGCGTGCGCGCGGGAGAAGATGAAAAGAACAGAGACCGGAAGCGGGCCATTAATCGACAACGGCGACGGCGACGGCGACGGCGACGACGATGACTTTCTCTCTCAAATTGCTGAAGCCGAGGCAAAAGCCCTCTCCTACGCCAAGCGCCGCCGTGTCACTGCCGTTGATTCCACTGAAGATCGGAGGAACGAGGAGGAGGGACCATACCTTGCTGCTCTGAGAGGGAGCAAAAGTGTTGTGTGGCAACAGATGATCAATACCGCTGCTTCTCAATCTGGTCACTTTAAATCAAACGGCGCTGGTGGTGCAGTTCGTTTCGGTGAATCTGAGCCGTCAGTTCCTGAGAAGAAGTGTGCTTGTGGATTGGGGAGTTGTGTGGTTTTCACTGCAAACACTGAGAGGAATCGCGGACGCAAGTTCTACAAATGCCCTGTTAGACAGGTAGGTTAACATAGAGGTACACTTTGACATTATTACGGCTCCTCAGCTTCAGTGCGAGAGTGATTCACTAAAATATGAGCTTGTGTGACCCACTTCTTAGGTCCAACAATCATGTCTAAGTTTCATTGAGGGGTATGTATGTCTGTGGATTGAGGGGATTTTTACTCGTCATTGATTGTCAATTGTCAACAAGTTACAATCTCTATATTTTTGCAGGAAAATGGGGGGTGTGACTTCTTTGAGTGGTGTGACAATGCTTCTTCTGTCATAAATTCATCATCTTTGAGTAGTCCCCCAAATTATGCGCCTAATTCTGCAGTCCCAGATCTTCCCTGTCCATGTGGTGCTGGAACTTGCTTGGTTCTAACTGCAAAAACGGGGAAGAACGTTGGCCAGCAGTTCTATCGTTGTCCTGCAAACCAGGTACTTCTAATATGAAAGCTCCTTTTCTTGTTCTTAAGCTTTTCATTTACACAATCTGTCAATTCAATAACCAAGTTTCTGTACTTCATGATCATTTTTTTAAAAAAATTCAATATATATATTTATAGTTGCCTTGTTAGTATAATGACATGGTAGTTATGTTTGCATCCCAGGCTAAGAAGGTTAGATTTCGTCTTGATCAAATAATCAACATCGTAAGACAATAGAATTGAAAACTAAAAGAAATGGGAGGTGACATATGCACGATTATATCCAATAAAGCTACTTGCGTCTTCTTGTTGAACAGGCAAGTACTTGTGGCTTCTTTAAGTGGTGCAATGGTAATACTGTACCAGTTGGTCTGCCAGCAAATGTCTCCAATTGCAACGTCTATAATAACATTAATGACTTGAGTGCAAAATCTGGATCTTCCTGCTTTAAATGCGGCAAGGAAGGGCACTGGGCAAAAGATTGTTCCTTTTCCCAGTCTCCTGCTGAGTCTGGAGGATCGTCTGGTTTATCTGTATCTTCCTGCTTTAAATGTGGCAAGGCAGGACATTGGGCCAAAGATTGTTCCATTTCCGGTTCTGGTTTTTCTGCTGAGCATGGAGCGGGCAGGTCTAGCTTGTCTGGTTCTTGTTACAAATGCGGTAAGGCTGGGCATTGGGCAAAGGACTGCACTTCCATTAACACTCCAAAAACATCTTGGAAATGCTAGGAAAATTTCGAAACTTCTTTTTGTTATCAAAGGATTTTGGTGTTTTTAAGTAGTGATTTACCCAAGTAGTTACATGACTTAGTGAACCATGCCTCTATATCCTTATGAAGTACAGTTTTCCGGTCATCAAGATGGCTATCCACAATATGTATCATCTTCTCAGTTTCTCCAACTATTAGCCAGTCATAATATGTTGATATATTTGGTCTTTTTTGGTGCAAATTTTATAGTTGACCCTGAATGAATTTGATTTGAGTTCGTTCAACAATCCTTTTATGCACATTACTGCTGCTGCAAAAGATTTAGAAAGGCCTGAACAAAGCTTAGAAAATCTGAAGAGCCAGATATCAAGATATTCACCTTAAACTAAGTACATACAAAGCTCAATAATTATCTGTCATTACAGGAAATAATATGGAATGTATGCTCTGTACATTCCTGAAGTACAAATACCACCCTGTCAATTCCTACCATCCTTGTAGAATATGCTAATAATAGGAGGAAAGAAAGTGGAGATGATTAGCACTCTCAGTCACTCATCGATCACTCGCTGTGTGAACGTTAACCTGTAGGGACTTTTGCTGCTTGCCAGATAGCCTACGGGATGAACTTCAGGGTCACTGCTGGCTTTTGCAATCATTGAATCAATCTATCATGAGTATGCAGTTACAGTTCTTCAAACTATGTCCAGTTCAATCATCACTTGCCTTCCACTTTGCTGCATTGTTTCATATAAATACAGAGAACAGTATTCTAAACTTCCTAACTAATTTGCTAATTTTCTACCCCCGTGTCAGCCTAATTGAGAGGAAAAGCAGCAAGAAAGAATTCTGATTTTACTTTCATTTTACGAAACTATTGTATCTATTGCTTAAGACTAACTAGGCTTCACAAGCTCTTTGTCAATGGACTCAAAACCCCTTAAATTGTTTACTACATTCTGAAGTTTCTTGGATAGCTGTTCATTATGCTCTTCAACGATCTTTATGAATGTCGATAGCTGCTCTTGATAAGTTGCACATAGCCGCTTCTTATTTCGCAGCTCTGTGGTGAGCTCTTGAATCTTTTTGTCCTTTTCATCCTACAATATCAACATAAAAGTCATCACTTAGAAGACATTCTGTCTTTCACCATAGCATAATTTTCCAGAGCTTCACCCACATAAGTTCAAGTATTTTTCCAGAAGTCTAGTTACTTCAACTTGGATAAAAATAAAGTATGACAATCTATAATATCAAATAACTGCCCACCAAATCAAAGTGGTAATCAATTATTTCAGATATCTTTGCAAATTCTCAAATTTTATCTTCGAATAAGTTCGTTTAGTTGATATAACAAAACCAATGCTTCAAGAAAAACAGAAAGCATCATAAGTACTTTTAAGGAAGGAAGTACATCACACTGAACTTTTGTACTCAAAATTCGATTCCAATTTTGCGTTCAAAAATTAAAAAATTAGCAAGGATGTCATAATACAGTCAATCAATAGAGGAGAAGTAATTTACCAACGTTTGACGAGCTTCACGAGGTGCAACAACAAGAGGATGATTGTGTTCCTTTACAAACTTAGTTATCCTCCATTTTCCAGATTTATCATACTTGACATGTATCATTGCCTTACACCCTTCTCTTGTACTCATCCTCTGTTTTCGAACATTCCCAAATTTACCTCTAATGCTAACACAATGTCCCTCCTTATTACACCCAAGTCTACGAGCAAGAATCCTTCCATCTCTTTCGGAACGACGACAAGACATCACGCGCATGACAAATCCTACCTGCCTAGCATATTCATCGTAGAAAATCTTGGCAGCATCTTCCGATTCAAATTCCATGCCCTCATGTGGTTCTATAATCGGATCGCCTTCGTTTACAACCAATTCCTGCCCACCAGAGCTCTCAACCAATTCATCTCCCTCTAAATCCACTGCAACAACCCATGAATCAAAATTTAACTCTTCTAATTCTAAAATTGAGATCAAAAGTTTCACAAAAAACATAACAAGGTAAATGAACACACAATTCAATACATTTTTGTTTCCAATAGAAGCACTTTCATTTGTACCATCTTAACCCACATCACTCTCTTCACCTAACAACCCCACTCATGAACACAACCTACCACAATCTCATCCTTAAAAGTTCAACAAGTGAAGCAAAAAGCAAGAACCTTTTTACATGAAGCAAAAACCGTATCAATTTTTCTTTTCTTCTTTCTGTTTCCATTGATTTCAACATCATCTTCTCGGTAGGAATCTCGCCAAGAAGCAGAGTCTGAAGAGATTCATAAGTACATAAGATTACTCCTAGGCTATTTATGATGTTTTTTGACTGATTCCATAGATTTCCTACTACACGATTAAACCATTCACAAGCATGTAATGTCAGTAAAAGTACATTCCCTCTCACTTCACCTCACAACAAATTCACCTAAAACATAAGTGATATTACACAGAGAATAAGAAAAGGAACAAAAAGTCATGAAATTATATACCCTTAAGCTCATAAGCATATACGCTCATGCTTATCAAGAAACTAAACATAAATCAGCACAAAGAACAAACCTTGAAATACCAGAAGAATCGAACCCAAAGATTTTTTTTTTTTCAATCACTTGATTTCAAATCCAAAACTCCTCGACCCAGAAACCGAAAAATCGGTAGGAACAAAATTGTAAAGAGAAATCAAAATTTATAAAAGCTAGAAAAGAGTGCTAACTTACTTGATCGAGCCCTCACAAAAACAAAGGTGAAAGCTTTGGAAGGAATACGCGAGGTCTGGGTTTGAAAGAGATGATAACGTGGAGCTGAGTCCACTGGGAGCAATTGTGAATCTCAAATCAGCGTGATGCCACGTTTCGGGTCGGACATTTCGGTATTCAGTCAAGATCCGTCTTTCAACTATCTTCTTTGCCGCTCTATGTTTCGTTGGTCGGAGGTTTATTAATGAAATAGAATAAAATAAAATAAAATATTATTTTATTATTTGTGATAAAAGTTTAAAATAAAATCAAATAGAATGAGATAAAAGAAAAAGGTTTTATATTGTATTTTATTTTATTCTAAATAGTAAAAATGAAAAATTTTTAATTTGAGGGCTTAAAATAATATGTAAAATGATAAATAATTTTTCACATTATTATATTATAAACTCTTATTTTAAATAATATTTTATTTTATTACATTATGAACATTTTTATCCCTCAAAAATATTAATTTTCTAATATTACATCTATTTATAATTCATTCGATTATAAAACATTACATTATATTCCATTAAAAATTTTACATCTAATCAAACATAGTCTAAGTAATGCATTTTTCATAAAAAATACAAAACTAATGTATTAGAAATTAAACAGGTAAGATAAAAGATTTAAGATTTAAAAGGTTCAATCAATATTATACTGTTATAAAAACTATTAAAGATCAAATAAAATTAAAGAATATGAAAAACGATTAAAGAAGAGTATCCTCATCAATGAAAAAATTAGTGTTTAATTGAAAAAGAAAGCTTTTAAATGAAAATTAATTGTTTTATTTT
>JAOSBN010000053.1:27122-37177 GCA_027563595.1 Erythroxylum suave
AATTGATTAATTAATAAATCGATTAGTTTTTAACAACAAATATTATTAAACTAAATCAAACCAAAAAGTTAACTAATAGATTTTTATTGTTAGCTAAACTAATTCAGTTTTTAAAAGGTTGAAAAAAACAATAACATCTCATAATAGAAATTATGATAATATGAAATTTAGAGAAATTTAAATATACTCAATCTTAACCCTACTTAATAAAGAAACTATTTTTGATAAAATAAAAAATTAAAAAGAATTAATACAACTATACCATAATCAAATTAAAAATCTTAGATATATTTCTATCTTAAATGAAATCAAGTTTTAAGCTTAACTTATGAATAAAATTTTAATAAAACTTCTATCATGTAGTAATTTCAAGAAAAATTTTGTTTTAAGGGTCTGATATTTACTTTAAAGTGTATAATTAAATTATATATATATATATATATACACACGCATATTTAAGTAAATTTGACCAAATTCCATTGAAAATTCCAGCCACTAAAGCCTGATCGAACTTTTAATCAAACCTAAACCTGAGCAGAAAACTTTGAATCCGACTTGGCCTGAAACCCATTGCCACCCCTACACCTGTGTATTAGTTGATGGTCTGTTCTTTTTTTTTTTTGGAAAGTCAGCTATGAACTCCCCAAGATGAATTAAATACACAGGTGTGGTTTTAGAGAACAAACTCGTATGATTAAATGTAAAAGGAAAGATTTTCTTGTCAATAGAAAATACAATCTTGGAAAGCCTTTTCTTAAAAAGAATTGACTTAAAGACTGACCGTATCTGCTGCAAACACAAGACAAAAGGATAACAGAAAGGCAGAAAATAAGAAAACTAAACACTGATTCAATTTAATATCAGTTAGTAGACAAAGGAATTGCATAGAACATGGCCAAAGACGAGCAGAAGAGGGACAAGTGTTGTTCAAGTTCACTGAAACTGTTCTTATGTCTCTCCTCCAATCCATTATTGAAACAACTAAAACAATAATCATTACAAAGCACGTCAGGTTCAACTACCCAGATCTTTGAAGAGACAGTCCACAGCCATCCTAAACTTGACACAGATATCTGAGAAGAAAAGCAAAGTTCTGATGGTTTTGTATGACCATACTGTACATTTCTAACCCCTCACTAGGACACTGGCTACTACCCCCCAAGGTTCAGATTGTCTCCCGGTCACTCCCAGGTGTTACAACAAAAGAGCAATAAAATAACGCCCCCCCAGAAGTAAATCACTCCCGGTCACCGTCAGCCCCTGAACATTTTCCATCATGATACACATTTACGTATAGTCATGTAAGAAGAGCAGTTCTGTTAACATTCTTAAAAGGAAAATAATTCAATGCATAAAGCTGAACTGTTAAAACTAATCCTCACAATATATCTATCCATATATATATATATATATATGAGCGTTCATCTCTTCCATTTCCCAACTGCAGAAGCACATTTCCTCCAATAAAGAACTGCCACCTGATAACAGCATTCTTGTTCTTTCCTCGATCAACTCCTCACAGATTCAGAATTTATATGACCACTATTACCTGAATGCGGATTTGATGCATTAACAGGATTGCGTGGCTGCCCAAAATGTTTTAAAAGCTCCATCTGCCGATCATTAGTATGAGGGAGGCATGCACGCAAAAGCTCAACAGGCATTTCACGTTTTGTTGCTGCACGTATCTCTGGACCAATATCTTCAGTACTACAAGTGATTTTCGCATATACAGACTGTAGTACAGTGTCATATTTATGCAGGCAATACTTTGTAAGAAGATCAAAGAACTCATTAAAGGAAGCCTGCCAAAGAGCAAAATTGGGCACATTGCACTGGCCAACAGCCTGTGGATCAGATAATAATTTAGTTCCTCTTTCAAGAAGTGCCTTCAAGATAACAGAGGCCCCATCCCCAGCAGGACTACCAAGTGGACGTAAAGGAGGCTGCTCTGTAGAACAAACAACTGCAACAAGACAAGAACTTAATGCCCGGAGATCCATTGCATTAACACAGGTGGAAACTGCCTTCACAAGATCCACAGTTGTTTCAGCTGCTCCTGTATCTTGGGGAATGCCACCAAATAAAAACCTCAAGTGACCAAAAATGGCCATACAAACTATTCGGGTGAGTTCAGTGGAAGGAAACAGGAGCTTAAGGAACTTGGAGATCAGTTTTCGACCCTTGGGAAGAGAAACCATCCTCATGAACACAAGGTCATCTTTTGATGCCAGACCAGCAGTTTTACCACTTTGTCCCAGGGGGTCAACAAGCTGTAGTGATGCAGCTACACCTTCAAGTAGGACTTGCCGTTTACGTCTGAGATGGCTGCCACCATCTTGGGGTTGATTATACTGCAAGAACCGATCAATATCCTCTACATCTAGAAGGACAGCTAGGCAATCTTCAATGGTGATTCTAGCTGCAAGTAAAGGTTCCTGTTCCAGAGGCTTCCCAGAGGTGTGTTCAGAGCTTCCATCACCACTACCAGGGGGGTCAACTTCAAGGAGTGCATGAGGCCTGCGTATGTTAGGAATGGGAATTTTCCCAACTGCGTCAATATGGATATGAGAATGCTGGTCTGAACTATTACGAGATCGAGATGAAACCTCCTTCAGTTGTGAAGGACAAAAACGGTGCTTTGATCTTGATCCAGATCGTTTGCAAAGACTGGCTTGATGGTAGTAATCATCAATGTATGGGTCGCTGCTATGTGTAGCAGCATGCTGCATTTTCAGAATACACTCTATCTCTTCAGCTGTCATATACTTTGACCTAAACTGAGCCCAAGCACTATCACTTTTCTGACTACTAGTATCAGAGCCTTGTTGCGAAGATCGCATATTTTGTCGCCCTCTTGATGATTTATGTTTTGGTTCTCTAATATCTGTTAAACCATGCATCATTTTATGTGATGATGAATGGTGTGAACCATAAATCTGAGATTGCATTACAGCGAGATGAGCAAAAGGTAGTTGAACAGATGGGTGCAATCTCTGCTGTTGCAGCTGCTGCTGCTGTGATAACAACTGTATGGACATTAGTCCATCACGAGATAACTGCTGTTGCAACACACTGTGCAATAAACTTGGATGATCAACATGCAATAGTCCTGAATGGTCAACCCAATGTTTTTGTAGCCTGTTACTAAAAGAAAGGCCAGGAGAGGTAACATGGGATGCATTTCCACCATAGTGCAGACCCTGATGTAAACCAGGCCGATGAAGATTAGAATTGGAAAAAGGAGACAGATTTGGGGTAGAGAATGGCAATTGTGTTCCGCCAGAAAGTGAAGGAATGTCCAGGTTGTGTGGTGAAGCCTGCTGATTTCTACCCCCAGGAGGGAACGATGTGAACTCTGATTTTGGGACCAGAATAGGTTCACTTGAGAAGTGATGTTGTTGCAATGGCTGCTGGGGATATGTGGAAGTTCTGTACAAAGGTTTTGATTCAGTAGTAAAACGAGCAGATGAAGGTTGTGGGTGCGATGACCATCTCTTGCCTTCCTCAGCAATTTCTGTATCTATCTGTTGATCTAACCAGCTAGCAAATTCTCCATCCTGTGCCCATTCCGTTGCAGATGAACCTGAAAAGAATATGATGGTATTTGAACTCTAACATAAGAAGAAAAACTAAGCACAAACTTAAAAATAAACAACCTGCTAACTCCCAGAAAAGGTAGGGCAGCTAGAAACCATTCAAAATAGTTTGCCAAATAATGCCAACAATCTGGTCTGTTTTGTTTTATGATCTATTACACACGCAGTTTTCACTCAAAGCTATCAATGAACTATGCTAAGAGTAGGAGAATATTTTCAGAGTTGACTCGGAAGTCAAGCTCTGAAAATCTGTTCCAGCACATCTTCAGATAAAGAGGAGATTCTTAAGAAAACCAGAAGGAATAGGGTCCGCATCCATGCTACCATAATTATTGGGGTTAATAAACTTTTGAGGGTAAATGGATTAGCCTCACTGCTACCACAATAGCATTCTCTAAGTAGTTTTTAACCTTCAATTGACTCTTATACAAGCAAGCAGCTTCTGCATAGATGATGTAAATGTGCATGGCTACCAACCAACAAATTCATTTTTCCAATACAATAACCTGCTGAAAAACAGGAGGTTATCATTATGAACAAAAAGGGAAGGCCCTTTTCCTTTGATTGCAACAGAAACATGAAAACTTGCCATATTAATTGGACATGTGCATCATAATGAATTCTCAAGTGGATGCAAAGAACAGAATCAAAATAATGCAAAACAAGGGAATAAGAAAATAACCTCAAATTTGTAAATAAGCATAACCAAAAGGAAAATAGTGCCTGTTTGAAAAGAAAAGCTCCCATTTTATGGACAGTGAGATGGCATAAAGGTGCAGATCACCTCAGCAGATAGGAAGGAAGGATTCAATTCAATCACATGTTCGCACTTATCACTTAGATTAGCAATCTGAATTTTTATCAGTATTTATTACTTAGAGGAATAACCGATAAAAAATCCAATGGGTAATAAATGTCCAGACAAATAATTAAAGCTTTTGCAAAAAGACCCTCAAAAGAATCAGTAAAGGACTTAAAATGTTTTCTGCAATCACCTTCAGTTGGCAGAGAAAGAAGACAAAATACAAGATCCGAACTTTCAAGCTTATAACAAATGATAGCAGGATGTGAATAAATGAATAAGCATTTTGTGTACAAATAAAGTAACCCCGCATCTGAAAAGAGTTAATCTGTGAAAACACTACCTGATTTACAAAGGAAAGGAAAAGAAAAAGCAAGCTAAATAAATCCTTAAAGCTTCCCTAATATAGTAATGAAAACTACACGTGACATTTCAACTTACTCTCCCTTGAAAACGATCCAGATCCTCTATCACCAATAACTCCAGGATTTCTTGGGCCTGTAACAACTCTGTTCAACTGCACAGGTGACAATAAATACAATGAAATTAAAGAAGAATACAAAAGTTCAAGACAAGAGAGAGGCACAATATACTAGGAGATAAACTAAAACATGTGAAAGAAAGAACACTTATATGCCAGAAAAGATGGTCATTTTGTCTATCATACATTAGTAAGAATGTAAATTGAGCGTCAGATATCCCAAGCGTTAGCAAAAATCATTTCTATGACCTATATCAATAGAAATTATATGTTATTCTACTGAAGGAGGGTTAAACAACTACATCAAGAACTTCATGTCACATAACCACCAAATAAATTCTCCCATGACCAATTTTGACAACTTACATAGAAAGAAAAATCCTAAGCAAGAAAAAAAGGATTTCCATACATCAATGGCAAGTATATTCAAATTGAAATTAAAAAATTGTTCCTCTACACAATCCAACTATCCATACTAATCAAGCTAGTCTGGAGAGACTGGAATTTTCAATCAACAGTCAGTTTATCATCCAATAGAGATTCAAATTGATAAATTAGGTATTCATCTCATATAGTAGAAAGTGAAACAATAAGGCCTATCAAGGAAAAGTAACACATGAACTGTTTCCCACCTATCAATCCCAGAAAGGGTAAAAATACAACAAAGAAGACCCTGAACTTATTGATGGATGAAGAAGCATATCATTCTTTTTGGTTGTTTCATTGAGAGGAAGCTTATATAGTGCCCAACCTGCATATTTTAACCACGTAATCCTAAATAATATCGGGATTCTCAGTTACTTGTTTCACTGCCCATCTATGGTAATGGCTAATCTGCCTCAGACCACCAGAACATCAAGTTATCATAATTCATAAACTCTTAACCAAAAATGAAATAAACAGGGATCTCTACAACAACCAAAGGGTAGAGGTGACTTCCACAATCAAACAATAAACCCATTCATACCAACCAATAGTTGAAAATTCCAAAATTATCAAAAATCATTCAAAAGGGAGTTAACAAATATAAGATAATAGTTAAGTTCTCCACTATGGAAGTAGTTGTAAGTAAAGACGTCTTACCTTTGCAAAAGTACTGGCAAGATCATCCACATCAGATAAAGATCCTAAACCTGCACCCTGGCATAATATAAAGTTAGTATGACAAATTATCATGCCTGAAAATTTTTACGTCAACAAAGGACTATAAGTATTGACAGTTTAATGCTAAAAGTCTATATGGACAACTAAAACCTGAAAAGAGAAATAATAGGTCATTTAAATGTACCATTAGAAGCATCAGGGTCTTATTGCCAAACTTCTAAAAAGCAGTTGCATTATCTGCTACACTAGGACTTCTAATTCCTTCTAACATCTCATGGAAGATACACAAATTGCTTTTACGTACAAATATCATTTGACAATGTCCCATCTTTATGAACAGTTACTCGCTGTCCATAAGAGTAGTTATCGTTTAGTTGAAATAAATTTCACAAAGCTTCCACTTTATCAAGTGTTAGAGACCCATCAATCAATTCTACATACTTTGCAAACAAAGCTAGTAATTAACTGAAACTTTAGCAGCATCAAGCAATTAGAAAAACACATCACATAATTCATAAGTACCTTAAAAAGGAGTTTAGCCTAGAAAGGAACCACGCACTGGTAAACTTTAAAAGCACAAATAATCATTATCAGACACTTAGATGTGTAACTACTTAAGCAATTATTGGTGGAATTAGCAGCAAATAATCAGGTTAGGAAAACCAAATCTTACTTCATCTCTCTCAAAGAGACGATATTCATCATCAACAGGTCCAAATACAGTATTGTCATCTCGATCTTCTAAGCCACCCAATTCCACTTCTTCCATTGCATTTTGACCAAAAAATGCATACTGTGAAGCATCAAAGAGTGCACCTGAAAGCAGATAATCCAAAGAAAAAGGAGGACAAAAAAAGTTAAAAGTGTAGCAAGAAAATATGCAACAGAAAATGATTACAGTGAGTACAGATGCAACCAGAGGAAATAGTGGCCAACATATGTACCATTCATAACCCATGCTTCTGAATAGGTTACTAGAGTAAACAAGCAACACAGAGCCTAAACAACAACTAGTAAGTGTATCATTTACAATTAAAACCAAAACATTATTTCTGAGTATCCAGGATACTCAGAAATTAAGAGCCATTTCACGAGAAACAGGATTTGACCCATTTAATCATTTTTGAACCATAAAACTGTGATGCAATGCTTGAAATCTAAAAACCCAAACTTTCCCCCTCTTTTGTTTTTCATTCACCGTCCCAAAATGCTTAACTAGATTCTCCGACCCTCAACCACCAGGAAATTACATCTCTTATTGTCAAGGCCTACACCTCAAGGCTGACAAAAATATAACTTCCAAGTTTACTTCTTTACTCGGAGCATTGTACTTCGAGGTAATGTGAATCCATGTCATGAGGGATGTAAGCTTTATGAGCTCAAAGGCACTAATCCAACATCAGCTACACTCTACATGCTAAAGCCGCGAGATCTTCATTTCACCAAATCAAGCACAAGCAAACCATTCTTGAGTGTTACAAGTTCTCCACCTAACTACGAAAAATTGCATCTTCATGTGTTCCACAAACAAAGAAATTTCACCCAAAAACCCAAAACCCTAAGATTCTCAAACCCATGTTCGTAACTTAATCACCCATCACCCGAGCGTTCTCCAGAAAACCTAATCACAATATATATACAACAGTTAAGAACTTGAAAACAAAACAGAGACAGATTGAGCACAAACCAGAGGAGGACGTATCAAGCAAGCCTTTGAATTCTTTACCATTGGATCGCTCCATACTCACATAACCCTAAACACCTCTCTCGAAAAAAGAACAAAACTCTACAAAACCAAAGAAATGGAGCTTTGCACTATCAGGAAGATTATTAGAACCAGAATGGCACGGTTGAAATCTTTAGGGTTTGGACAGATTTTGACGAAATGATAACTGCAGCGGAGCCTAAGGAGGACGTCGAGTCGACGAGCTAGCGAAGCGAATCCCTCTCTAGTCTCTATAGAGAGAGAGAGAGAGAGAGGAATCTCTTATATTTCAATTTTAATTATATAATTATTTATAAAAAATTGACTTTGGGTTGGTGCCTAGAATTCACGCTTGTGTATAGTACAATGGAGCGGATAAGAGACACGATTCCATTTTGACTTTTAGGGTAGATATTTCTACATTGTAGATCCCTTTCAAATTAAATTTCATCTATATATTTATACGAGGTTTATATAAATATATAAAGATATAACAGGTCGAGTAGGTTCTAGATTGCTTCGAGTCCTGCCAGACCCGATCTCAGATTATGCTAGCCTGTAACTCGACAAGTCGAAATGGCTCAATCAATGGCCCGGCCTATGGCTCAATGGGACATGACCGACACACCTAAACTACTCTGAGCATTGCCAGACCTAACCTCAGATTATGGTGGCCTGTAACCCGGCAGGTCGAAATGGCTCAACCAATGCCCTAGCCCATGGCTCGATAGGACACAACTGACACATCATTTTTTTAAGAAAAAACTCGGGCTAAAATTAGGTCAACTTTTCTTTTTTGACATCTTTACAAAAATGTAAATAAGATTTAACGGAATATGATAAAAACACCATAATCGAAACAAAAAATTTAATTTGATATTTAGACATCTCTCTTTTATTTCATTTACTGAATAATAAAATATATGTGACTTTTTTAACTAATGTTTTAAAAATTTTCAAATTTTTAGTCGAAGTAATTAATATTTTATAACTTTAAGATAATTCAATTCAAAACGTTAGATATATTAATAATTACTAATTTAGTTAACATAATATTTTTCATTTATAATATTAAGATTTTCACGTGAAAAATTGTCAGTTAACCACACGGATGAGTTAGGTGTTTTAATTCTCGGAGAACATTAGTTGACAGCTAATTTCAAGTAGAAGCATGCGTATTATAAAAAAGTTATTAGTCAATATATTAATAAAATTAATTTTTTTAATTGAATTGTTAAAATTATAAGAGATTAGTTACTTAATTGAAATTTTTTACAAGTTTGAGTACTAAATTAACAAAAATCTCAAAAGATTGATAGTTTAAGTTATATTATCCTTAAAATTTTAGTAAATAAATTTATATATTACGTGAAAATTTCATTTCATTTTTTTAAAAAAAGAGGAACTCACAGTCATTATCTTTTAGATATGTATTGGGTAAACTTCCGGATTGACGTAATAGTTTACAAATCAGGCCAACTGAATACTCCAAATTAGGCAAGCCTTATACTACAGGCTCGATCAATAGAGTGTAGGTATAGAAATTCGAATACAGGACCTTTTGATCCTATATTTCCTCACTCTACCAACTCGACCACCTCCTAAGAGCTTCATTTTTTCAATTTAAACAAATAGCTTAACAAGAAAAAATTTACAGATTAACAAATCACTTAATAATAGGTAATAGGTATCAAATAAATTATTATTTAATTTATTATATTTATATATTATTATTTATATGTAATACTCTCTTTCTTTAACGGATCGTTTGGAAATATTTTCTCTGTTAGTCTAAAATAAAGTTGTATGTTACTGAATTTCTTTAGACCCGTTAATTTTTATCGGGAGTTAAGTGTTGTGGGTGTTGTTGTTATTGTTATATTTATTTGTAATATATAATAATGTATAATTATTACTTAGAGCGTATTGCTATTATTATTAGTTTTTATTATTATTAGTTGTAGTTTAATTTAGTATATATCTATATTTTAATATAAATTTGTTATTTTTATTGTTAACCCTGTTTATTTATGTATTTATTAAAATTTTAGTTACAAAGATTTTTTCCGTATTAGTTTTATCTTTTCTCTGTAACCCGCATCATTCTTATATTGTCTCATTTATATGTGGGTCTATCAGAAACAGCCTCTCTACTATATAGAAATAAGGCTGTGTACTATCAGACCTTCTCAGATTCCGCTTCATTGCGAAATTTTGGACTAGGTGATGATGACGACGGTGATGATATAATATAAATTTGTCTTTTACTCTTATTTAGTTGTAAATATCTTAAACACTTTTTTTGGGTGGTAAGTTACTATTCATGTTGAAAGTAAGGGATGTGTAATAAATATAATTATCTTA
>JAOSBN010000053.1:37277-61423 GCA_027563595.1 Erythroxylum suave
TCTTAAACACTTTTTTTGGGTGGTAAGTTACTATTCATGTTGAAAGTAAGGGATGTGTAATAAATATAATTATCTTAAATGCTTTTTTGGAAATTTGAATTAGTATTGAAATTATTTTTCACATATTTTGACTTTTTAACTTCTTTAAATAAATTGAAAATTTGTAATAATTTAAAACAATTAAGAGGTTTTAGTTTTCTCTCTCGTTAAGGAAAATTTATATTAATAAATTGATAATAGATTTCACAAGAAAATAAAATAGATTATTAAATCAAAGTATTTATAATTTATAATGAATTATAAAAATAAACAAGATAAATGAAGTAATTAAAAATATTGAATAAAATTTGATTTTGTATTTTATATTTTAATTTTGAAAATTTTTAAAAATAATGGAAACTAGGCTCGAGCTTAGCCCCATTCGAAAACAACGAACCTTGGGTTATACAAGCCTAGCTTAACTTGATATCCAAATTTTATTAACAAAATAATGTCATTTTAATAAAAAAGACATCATTTTACATTTTTAATATAAAAGATTGGCCAGGGTTAAGTCGGGCTTGAACTCAGGCCTGTTTCGTCGGTTGAAGCCCAAGCACACAGACGCAAGGGTTTGATAGGGCCAGATTCGCCCATTGCCATCCGATTTTTGCTCTTCACAAGTCTCTTAATTTAATTTTTCAATATTAGTATTATATAATATTGAATGTGTATTTTATATTTCAATTTTTTAAAATTTTAAATGTGTATTTTCTATTTCAATTTTGTAAATTATCCTTAATCATAGAAACATATTGAATAGAGATTTTATAACAATTTGAAAAGTAGTGATTGAAAATTTGAACCGACTAATTTTGCAGTATGATTTTTAACTTTTAGGTTTATTTTATCTTAATAATTCTTAAAATAAAAATTTGACTAATTTATTAATTAATATGTCAGTTTTTCTTAACTAATTCATTTTTATAAATTAAAATAAATTAATTAATTTTTATTTAACAGTCTTATAATTTAATTAAAATTTAAGTTGTTATGGGTAAAAATATTTTAAAATCTTAAATTTCCTAGCTAATTTTAGTAAATCTTAATTATATATTTATGGGTCTAATATCAAAAACTTTGCTTAAATTTTTTATTTTAACAGTTTAATTTTCAGTTAAGTTTTTAAATATTGTTAAAAATATTTACAATAAACAAACAAGAAAATGATATTCTCCCTTGCCGTTTGGGATGGAATAAAAGCGGTCAATTTTAGATTTTAGTTAATTAATTATGTTCTTAGTAATACTTACTTGTCTTACGCGCGAAAAGTACAAAAGCAGCGTGCCGTTGGTTTTGGTAATATCGGGTCCCATGTAACATCAGACAGGACTATCACATTTAATGTCACAGACAGTTGTATTCAGTATGACAATTTGCATTAAGAGCTCGCCTGTGCTTCGGTGTGTAATCCTCTAGTCCCTTACTCTAGTCCAACTCTAGGCTAGAGTATTCAAGTCATTTATTTATATGGGTCTCAAGTTATCTAATTCTAATCTTACATAAATAGATGACTTGGATGCTTTGACCCAGAGTTGGACTAGAGTAAAGGGACCAGAGGATCAGGTCCTCTGTGCTTCTACCTCCGGTTTTGTCTTTGTAACGACTTTGGACCCAACATTTTTTTTATTGTCTACTTATGTCAGTTTTTTCGCTACGTGCTTTTTGGCTATTACTTTTAATTTATTAATTTTTACATGTCTCTTTATTTATTCTATTTATTAAATTTAATTTATATGTAATTCTCTTGTCGTGTGTATTTAGTTGACCAATTGGATATCTGCTTGATCTGCTAGTCGACCTTTTCTTCTTTTCTTGTTATTATTCTTATTGTGTTTATTATTATTATTATTATTATTAGTATTAGTATTAGTATTCTTATTATTTTCTTACTATTTATATTCTTATTTGTCTTATTATTATTATTATTATTATTATTATTATTATTTTGCTTTATAAACTTACATCACATATTTGAATTTCTTATTTTTCAAACTCTTTATGTAACATTTATCTGTGGGTTTACCGAAAATAATCTGTCTATTTTATAAGTATAAGATTACGTACTATCAGACTTCTTCAAACTTCGTATTGATGTGAGATTCAATTGGGTGTGATAATGAATTTGTGTTTGGTTAGTCCTCAACTAATCAAATTTTAGATTTAAACTCGAACATTTTTATTTTAAATTTAGACTAACATTGGTATTTAGATTATCTAGTTCTAGCCCGATTTAATTTGAATTAAACAAATTTGACCTCAATTTGGACCTAAAAGTCCAAACTTAGCTTAGCCTGATACCAAAATTAAACTCATCCTCATACATTGTCGCTATCAGTTTTCAATCAATTGGAGAAGAAAAATGGGCCCGGGCTTAGCTAGATCTGAAAACAATGAGCTTCGTGTTGCTCATGCTCAGATTGACTTGAGGCCCATATTTTATGGCAATCAACCATATAAAAATGACAAAACCAATAATATAATTAGAAAAAAGATGTTAATTTATTAATACCTGTGCTAAACTTTTAATCTATTAACTAGAGTGACATTAATTAAATTGTAAGCAATGTGTCACTAAAAACATTTTTTTAGAAAATGTTAATTTAGTAGGTCGATCAATTTACCAATTAATTAGTTAATTTTTATAAAGTAATCAATTTTTATAAATTAAAATAAACTAAGTAATTTTTATTTAACACTTTATTTTTAAAAACTAAACTATTCAAAGATAGTCTCTTTTAATTTTATTTTAAACTCTTCAATTTTACTAAGTTTTAAGAATAAACATTTTAAACCTTAAATACTTTTTTTGAAACGAAAGAACCCACAATTGCTATCATTTGGATGTACACTAGATAAACTTTCGGATTGACTCAATAATTTGTAAATCATATCAACCGGTACTTCATACTAGATAAGTCCTGTATGACAAACTAGATCGAAAGAGTGCACGTAGGGGATTTGAATACAAGACCTTTTGTCCTCATGCTACTCATTCCACTAACTCGACCATCTCTTAGGTGATTTTAAACCTTAAATCTCGTGTCTTATCGATTTAACTTGTATTTCGGTTTTTAAAATATGGATTAAAGTTTGGATTAGCCAAATTCATTATGAAGCAATAACGATGAAGATGTAAACAGAATTTGCAAACCAGAAGCGACCAGAAGACACAAATTGAGTTGGCAAATTCCATGCAGAAAACGACAAAAGCTGTGGCTACTCCACAAATTCACGCAGCATATGCATGCAAACGTGCATGGAAAACATCGTAAAAGCTTTCGGTTCGACCTTCAAGACCTTAACTTGTGCTTGCAGTCGAACTTCACCGGAAAAAGAGAGCATATATCCCCCTTTCAGATGTTAAGTATGTTTATCGAGTAAACATGAAAATGTTAAAGAGTTTATAAGTAGTAAGAGTTAATTATTTAAATGACTAATTCTAGTTATTTTGATAACAGTTAACCCAAGTTTATTTCTTATTAATGTAGAGCTTATTAACGAGTTCTATAGTATACCCATATTAAAAATTCTAATATGGTATATCAAAGCGGGTTTGATCTGGATTTTTAATTTTCTAATCATCTGTCTGGATGTTCAGTCCCAACAGCCTGGTTTGATTACCACTTCGTTTATTTCAAGTGACAACTGGATGTCCAGTCCCAGTTGCACTTAAGGCGGAGTGTTAAAGTATTAGATATTGATTAAACATGAAAATAATAAAGGATTTATAAGTGGTAAGGGTTAACTATTTAAATGACTAGTTCTAATCCTTTTTGGAAATATTTGACCCAAGCCAATTCTTGTTCATAGTCTCTACACTCTATCCATATTAAAAATTCTAGTATGGTATCAGAGCAAGTTTGATCCGAATTATTAATTTTCCAGTTATCTGTCTAATGTCCAGTTACAGCGGTCTGGTCTGGTTACCATTGCGTTTATTTCAAGTAACAACTGTATGTCCAGTCCCAGTTGTACTTGAAGGGAAGTGTTAAAGTATCACATATTGACTAAACATGAAAATATTAAAGAGTTTATAACTGGTAAGGGTCAATTATCCAAATGACTGATTCTAGTCATTTTAGAGCAATGTTTGACCCAAGCTCAATTCTTGTTAGTAGACTCTACACTCTACCCATATTAAAAATTTTAATATCAAGAGTTCAGTTCCTCTCTTCAATTGTGCTTATAATATACATTGTCGTGTTTATAACGAAGTTCCCAGGCCTGAACTGTCTGATCATGGCCGAATTCGAAGTAGGGTTCATCGATGGAGGTTAATGATACAAACTATATGTCTAGATCTAGATATGCACGAAGCTCACTTGAAAAATAGATAAATAAAAGAAAAGTACTTGATAAGTAATAGGTAACGTAAAGATAATGTAAAGATTTATCTAATACTTAATCCTATATTTACGAGATTCTATCCTTAATAACGTAAATTTGAAATTAAAACTATACTTGTCTTTTTCTGTTAATAGATGTTTATCACTAATTTTGTCTAAATTTTGAAGATTATATACACGTAACTCTCCAAAATATTAATATTTTAAAAATTGGATAAACCGGTTTTAAGATTTAAATATTAAATTAGTATTAAATAGTCATTAAATTATTTAAGGTTAAAAAATTTATCTTATTTTTTCAGTTTAATTAAAAAGTTAGAATGTTAAATCACAATTAATCAATTTTTAATTTATAAAATTGTCTAATTTACAAAATTTATTATATTAATTAATGAACTGATTAATTTTTAAAAAAGAATAACTATTAAAACAAATGAAACTGCAAAGTTAAAGATTTATTTTTAAACATATAAATTGTAATATTATACCTTTTTTTTTTAAGAACGGAGGAATCCATAGTCTCTATCTTTTTGGTTGTACACTGGGTAAACCTCTAGATTGACACAATAGCCTGCAAATTATACCAACTGGGTACTCCGCAGTAAGCAAGTCTTGTACTACAAATTCAATCGAGAGAGTATAGGTAGGAGATTCAAACACAGGACTTTTTGGCTCCATATCTTCAACTCTACCAACTCGACCATTCCCTAATGGGTGTAATATTATACCTATATAAGTTGTTTAACATAAGATGGTATAGACATTAATTGCGATGTGATAATAGCTAATGTAGTTTTGATTATTACATATATATGTTCTAAGATATCTATAAAAGATATCATATAATGGAATTTCCCTTTGTTAATTTTCATTTATGATATTGTAACCTCAGGATTAGCTGGTTAATATGCATCAACCAGATTTAGTCGTGATCTCCTAGTACATGTATATAAAAAAATTAATATTTATAAAATTGATTAAAGGTTAAATAAAAAATTAAAAGTATTTGAAATATAATTGAAAGATATTATAATTACTTATCAATCAATTTAAAAAATTGTTAAACAAAAATTAATTGATTTATTTTGATTTATAAGAATTTATTAATTTATGAAAATTGACGGTTAATTAATAAATTGATAAGTTTTTAACAACAATATCTATTAAAGTAAATTGAACCTAAGAGTTAAAAACCAAACTAAAAATTGTACAGTTCAAAATTTTAATCATTGAATGAATCGGTTGCGATTTTTAATCATTGAAAAAGACTATTCAATAAGAAAAGGACAAGTTTCGAAGTGTCCCTAAGAGGTGGTCGAGTTGATGGAGTAGGAGGCAAAATGTCCTGTGTTCGAATACCCTATCTACACTCTCTCAATCGAGCTTGTCGAACAAGGTTGGTCTAGTGTGGAGTACTCGATTGACGTGATTTGCAAGCTATTACGTCAATCTGGAGATTTACTCAGTACACATCCAAAAGATAGCGATTGCGGATTCCTCCGTTCTTAAAAAAAATTACAAAGTGAATATTAGAATTTTCTAATTTATACACCACCCATAAGTACTTTTTATTTGTCTAAATTTTTTAATTTGTATATAATTTATTATCACAAGTACTCTTTATTATCATTTATTTTTAATTATTTTTATTCTAAAATTTCATGTCTGCAATGTTAGTTTTGGAAGTTTTGAACAACAAATTTAAATTTATAAAGGATTAATATAAAATAAAGTTTAAAAAAAGAGATAATTTGTGAAGTTACTAATACAGAAGAGTTCTGCATGGAGTCAACGTGTGGAGTTGCAAATCTAAACCTAAAGCTGCAAAATCCACAATCCGATTCTTTTCCTTCTTTGTATGTAATTTTGTTCACATGGAGACTGCTACTTCATTGCCAATCTAACAAGTGTATACAGTCAGATGCTTGTTTCTCTTAAGAGGGTCACATAATCTTTGTTCTAAAAAGGTAAAAAGAAGGAGGAGAAACACATTCAAAGACACTCACTTGTTTTTTCTCTCTCAGGTTCGTATAATTCTGTCTGTTTATCCACTTTTTCGTGTTTATATGTTGGAAGTCATGTAGTTTATTTATGCATGTCTATACACAGAGACATGAAAGAATGGAAGAGATGAGAGGTAAGTGTTTATGCGAAGTAGAAAAATGAAGGAAAGCTTGTTTTGAAACAAAGATGATAAAACAAACAAAAACCAGAGATTTTTATGGAATTTCAGTAGACTTTATTTACTTTAATAAACTATTTTGATGTAGATTCAATGATTTAATTACTGGATAAAGGAACTGTTTTCCATGTAATTTTTACTGGTTGCTGTTGCATCTGTTCATCTTTTGCAGATGCAGATATGGCGCTTAAGGAGAAGCTCAAGTTGTTAGCTTCAAGGCCTTTATTGAGCTACATTCTTCTGGTGATGACTCCATTACTGCAATCCTTCTTGATCAACATGCTTCTTACAATATTAACTCTTACCCGTTTTACTTCAGTTCCTAAATATCGTTATGACTACCAAAGAAGATGAAATTAAAATAAAAGTTTCAATCTTTTTTCCTTTTCTTAAGGAGGGTTCATCTTGTTTTTACCTTGTGGGCATGTTCAATCATTTTTCTGATATTGTACGTTCTGACCAGTTTACTCATAATCATTACAGGTCAAAACCATCTTTAGTTTGCTTCGTGAAAAGTTCTTATGAACTTTTTTTTTAACAAACTTGAATGTGCAGGCCACAATCGTGCTGCTATTTCCGAGTATAATAGTTCCATGGTGGTGTAGAATGGCAAAACAGATGGAGCACAACTTATATTCGAGCTCCCACAAGTTGAGCTCTACGCTAACTTCACAGCTTCACAACACAGCTAAATTGTTGCATACTGTGAATTCTTCAGCAATTAATTTAGGTCGACTAATGAATTCATCGTTGGAAGGAACTGATCTTGCGTCCTGTAATGTTGAGGACGAGGTAAGAGTCCTCTCATTCACCTGTTACTCAAATCTTATCAGGGTCTGGCATACAAATATAAATTGTGAACTGTAAATGCAGATTATAGCTTGTACATTTCGTTGTTTGAAACTGTTTTCTTCTGTTTCTCTTCAGGTGGCTCCCTCATTGTTCAATGCACTTACAGTAGTTCCTTACATATCACATGCTATGTACATTGGAACTGAAGGTTCATTTTTCTCGTACTATTATGATGGAAACCAAACCTTTGCAATTTACTCCAAAACCGCGACATGTTTTTCCAAATTGAAGAATCGAAATTCCAGGGAACACTTCAATTGGTATAAACAAACCGTAGACGCTAGTACAGGAAAACCTGAGGGAGTTCCTACTGAATCTAACATTCCCACCATAGCTAACGCAAGTTTGGTCCAACCAGCTCTGAACAGTACAAACGGGTATGCTACAGTAGGAAGAGGAATGGACAGTGATGAAGATCTTCTTATCCTGAACGCCGTTTCTCTAAATGGACAAGGAGCTGTCTCTCTCGGGTTTCCAGTGAAAACATTAAGTGAAGTCTTGAATGGGATAGATTTTTATGGTGGAAGTTTATACTTGGGAACACAAGATGGACAGTTGCTTGTAGGAGGATTGAATAATACTCGTGTTGAGGTCTCTGGAACATCTGTTTCCTTGTGGTCATTAGATACACATAATGAAAGTCACGTTGGAGAAATTTCATGCGCTCATGGAGGTGGAGAGCTACAGGTTTCACTTCTGAAGATGGGAGAAAATAAGAACATAGTCGGGTGTTCTACGATAGAACTCTTGGGAGTTCCATCTGTAAGTTTCCAATGAGCCATCCATCTCAAAAGTTTATTTTTTATGTAAGCTTCACGAAAATGACATAAGATAAGCACAGTAAGTCCTGGAGTTCGATATACACAATTAAATTAGACCTTGAATCCTTTTTTCTCATAAACCTCAAGAACTTGTGCAATTTCTGCAAATTTCAATATCTAAATGTTTGCATGTATGAATCAGGTCTACATCTTGAGTTTCCCCTATGGCGGACAATTGCAAAACATTAAGAGGAAGAGTAGAGTTGCTCTCATATTATTGATAGTGATGATGGTTGTAGTGATCATCTCTACCCTCATGTTCGTGTTGTTGATGGTTAAAGCTATAGAAAGAAAGGTGCAGATATGTTCAGCATTGACAAAACAAAAGGAAGCAACTGAACAAGCAGAGAGGAAGTACATGAACAAAAGTAAATGCATAGCTAGTGCTAGTCATGACATTGGCAATCAGCTAAATGGAATTACTGGCTGGATTTGTATGTGCTATGAAGAAGTAACTCCAGGTTCAACAACGGAGGCATACTTAAAGCAGATGGACGACTGCACAAAGGACTTAGTTGGTAAGCTAACTGATCAGTTCTTCACATCATTTCTTTATTACTAGTTTAAATTCATGAACCTAGTTCTTCTATGTAATCCCAGGCCTACTAAAATCTGTCCTTGTCTCGAGCAAAATTGAAGCTGGCAAGATGGAGCTTGCAGAAGAGGAATTCAATATAGCTTCCCTTCTTGAAGAGGTAGTGGATTTCCATTATCCTATGGGGTTGAAGAAGGGTATAGATGTGGTGTTGGACTCTTGCGATGGCTCCATTCTTAAATATTTCAATGTGAAAGGTGATAGGCTATGGTTGAAAAGAATCCTGTGTAATTTAATTGGCAATGCTGTGAAATTTACATCAGAAGGGCATGTATCAGTTAGATCATGGGCTAAAGAACCCAGTTTGCAGAACATGATAACTGCAGGCAAGCATGATGGTTCACCGAAACCATGTTCCTGCTTATTCCGCAATGGAAAGGGAAGAAAGGAGTTGGACATTGTCAATGCGGCAAAACAGAATCAAGACTGTATAGAATTTGTGTTTGAAGTGGATGATACAGGGAAAGGAATACCAAAAGAGAAGCAAAGTTCAGTATTTGAAAATTTTGTTCAAGTCAAAGAAACTGCTTTGCAGCATGGAGGCACTGGGTTGGGACTAGGAATTGTTCAATCTTTGGTAAGTAACCCTTTTCCAGAAAACTTCATCACTGGTGTTTTTTCTGTCTCATATTTCCTAAGTTCTGCTGTTGCTTGCATTACAAAAAATATATACTGTTCCATGTATTTATAGGACATTCTGCAATTGTTAAGAGTCAATTGCAGAAAGTAGACCTGGCTTGGACTACAAAGATTAACCGAACTTTTTCTGTAAACTAATGTCCAGTAGAAGCAAACAAAGTGATCTCCTTCAGAATTAACTGATCTGAATATGTGTTACATTCTGTCTATTTCTTTCCAGGTATTTGAGTAATGAAACTTTAAATGTTATTAATCAGGTAAGGCTGATGGATGGTGAAATAGAAATAGTTGATAAACCGATCGGCGAGAAAGGAACTTGCTTCAAATTCAATATTTTCCTTAAAACATCTAGGAATCTTGCTATGGATAATTCAGAAAGCTGTATGATGAATAGAGTAAATTCCATATCCGACAGCACACCTGTGCTAACTAGAGCTAGTGCTTCAAGTTTCACCATTCGTGCCACAGGTCCCTTGCTCTCTCTGTTTAGTTCTAGCGCCAGGTGCGAGAGATCACATGTTGTTCTACTGATTCAAGCAGAAGAAAGGAGAAGAACTATACAGATGTTTATTGAAAGCTTAGGAATCAAAGTATCTGTGGTTGAGCAATGGGAATGTATTCATGAGGTGCTAAGGAAAATCAAGAGCAAGAATGTTTCTTATCTTTATTCTTCTGATAAGTTGGATGTATGTCCAGGGAGTGACACTTCAAGCACAGGATGCAAGGATTTGCATTTAAGTTCCATGGATGGGACAGGTCAAGATCTCCCCACTAGTGGAAATAGCAGTGGTAGAGCCGCAACAGGTTTTTTGTTGCTTGTGATTGATGCTAGTTCTGGACCTTACGAAGAGCTATACAATGCTGTTGATGAATTTAAAAGAGGCATCTCTGGTGTTTCTTGCAAGGTAGTTTGGTTAGATAAACCGACTTCTCGAAGAATTACAAGTTCTTATCAGGGAAGGATCGATCCCAGTGATGACATTTTGTTGCAGCCATTTCACGGTTCTCGGTTATATCGGGTTTTAGGACTTCTACCAGAGTTGAAGGAGGGAGGTTTATCTAAAAGCAAAAAGGATAGTGCAATGCAAAGAGTCTCATCATACTTGAAGCATTTAGATCAAACAAACTCAGCAGCACCATCATCTTCTGATGAAAAGTGTAAGCCACTTGAACAAGACACGGACAAGCCTCTGACTGGAATGAGATTCTTGGTGGTTGATGATACCAGAATGATACGTGTGATGACTAAGACTACTCTCGAAAAGTTAGGTGCAAGTGTTGATGCTTGTGAAAATGGAAAGGAAGCACTGGATCGGATTGGTTTACTAGACCAGTCTGAAATTACATCTTCTGTGGTTCCTTATGATTATGTTTTGATGGACTGCGAGGTAAGATCCTATACTCAAATCAGTACACTGTAATGCAAACTAATCCTGAGTCATTAATTGATGTTTTTCAATTCCATTACATGTTCAACAGATGCCAGAACTGGATGGCTATGGTGCAACAGAAGAAATAAGGAAGAGGGAGATCGAGTATGGAGTTCACATCCCCATCTTCGGATTATCAGCTCATGAATCAAAAGGTGCAGCTGACAGGATGATTGAAGCTGGAATGGATGACCATCTTAGTAAACCATTGTCAAGGGAACACTTACTTGAAGCCATTGGAAAGTATCAAAAAAAGCTTAAGCTGTCATGAAACCATTCAAGACAAAGATTGAGACAGATACAGGAAATGATTCAAATATCACAGGAGCAGAAAGATTAAGAGCTCATTTATAACCTACTCTGGTCATCCTGTTCCTGACATTGTATCAAACTTGCAGAACCAGAACGTGTCCTATTGCTCAACGTTTGGTAGATTTCCTTGATTGGAAATTGACATTCATTCTTTATTTAGTATTGTAAAATATATAAAATGTTATACATATGAAGTTAGCTTGAGATGGAAAATTCCACAGACCTTTTTTATTTTGTAGAAATAGTGAGTGACTGATATAAGCCGACTTATTCCACTGACTTGTCCAAAAACTCGAGTTGAAAGTAACGTATTATCAAATTCCAAATATACCCCCGCCTCACATAGTGCCCAAGACCGTTTATCTTTCACAAAACCGGAAATATGTCACGCGGCTGAGACTCGATATCATTCGGGAAATTGAACTCATGACGTAAGGCAATTTGAGCTGACTCTGATACTAGTGAGCTACCAAAAACTCGAGTTGAAAGTAGGGTATTATCAAATCCCAAATATACCCCTTGCTGATGTGGGCCCCTATGGGACGCCACAACATATGACCAGCTCCCTTAATCTTTGGGGGAGTCGAACTCGCGACAAGAAATCTATGGCCGATTTGAAATTTAATATTTCAATTTAAATAAGTTTCTACTATTATCTCTAATATTATATACAAAAATAGTAAAGTAGTAATAATAGAGATAAAAGGAGAATATTAAGTTGGATGCTCGATTTGATCAAAAAATTTTATACTCGAATTTGGGCTTGAATTGGATCCTGGTCAAGTTGGGGTGCCCCAGTGTTGGTGTATGTCGGGGTTCAGACACGAGCAACTTGAAACCCAATTGAACTCAAACCAAACTTGATTATATTTTTTTAATTGAATTGTATTTTTTAATTTTAAATTTTAAAACAAAATTATTTTGATCAAAATAAAGTCGTTTTCACTTAAAAATTTTAGGTGTAAAATAATTTCAAAAAAAAAAAAAATGAGCATCCTATAACAAATATATAGTAATTATTAGAGTTGGCAACGGTTGAGCTAGGTTGGCTGGGCCAAGCCTAGCCTAAGACCCAATTGTGCCTGATGTAGCTAAGCTTGAGTTAAAGTTCGAAGGGCCTAGGTAGCCCAAAGCCAGATTAGGCCCATCCCAACCCAATTTAAAATTTTTTAAAATTAAAAATAGAAAACGACAAGCTTGATTTTGTATAGGCTCGGGTAGCCTAAAGCCCGACTAGGTTGACCTGTCCTAATTTTTATAAAAAATTTTAATTAAAAATAGAAAATAATGTTATTTTTTGCAAAATAATGTCATTTTTCTTATATCTGTCAAGTCTTAGGCTTAGTTTCGCCTGGGCAACTTGAGCCCAAACTCAACCCAAGGATAGATTTTTGAAAAAATCAGGCCCAAGTCTAGTCAAATCGGATTTGGCCCGTTCATTTCAAATAAGGTCGGTCAAGTAGAGTTAGACCAAGACCTCATTACCAGGCCTAGCAATTATATATTCAAAATTAATCGATCGATTTTGCTATATTAATAAATTCTTATGACTAAACTAAATTAAGTGATTTTTATTTAACAATCTCTTTTTTTCAATTAAACTTCAAAGTTTTCGATAGATAAGAACAGTCTCTTTCAATCGTATTTCAAATTCTGTAATTTTATTCAATTTGTAGCCAATTTTACGTCAGTTGAATACCAATTGAACTTTTTAAACTTTAAACCTCTTATCTTATCGGTTTAAGTTCCGGTTTATCTTTTAAATCATTGCTCCTTTAATTCCTTTAAGCAGTGTAATCTAAATTTCAGGTGAATGAGCAATCTTTTCACTCTAAGCCTCTTAACCATATGCAAATTAGATATGGAACTTTCAAAAGGGTCTCTTCAGCCAGAGGGTCTGGATTGAAGCTTCCAATTGCAGGATAAATTTGAAAAGACAGAGAGTTATAATAATGATTCTCAGTATAGCCTATGATGTATAAAATGAAGTTTCTGCCATATTGGTTCTGTGTTCTAGCAGCAACAATGGAGTTCTGATAAAGATCACCAGAAATGAATGTTTCAAACAGGTTAGAGAATGCAAGATGTATTCAAAACAATTAAGAGAAGATGTCTGTATTCTTACACTATACATTCTACTTGACAAAGCACTATGCCATCTAACTGAAGGATCAATGAATTAGTATATTTGTCAGATATGAATTTCAGGTACTAGACTTATGCTCTTCATATGGTCACTCAATGTTCTGCATATACCTGTTGCAGAAACCCGAGTCGAATCACTGGACAGAAATGTATGTACATGATTTCTAACTTCAATCCAGCTGCATCCTGGTTGTTTTTCTGCACTACTTTCTTTCATTAGGGCCCTTAACTCTTGCACCTCATCCCATCTTCCAGCTTCAGCATACATATTTGATAAGAGCACAAAATTTGATGTTTTATGGGGTTCAAACACTGGAAGTTTTTCAGCAACATACTTTCCGAGCTCCGAATGCCCGTGCAGGCGGCAAGCACCAAGCAATGCTCCCCAGACTCCTGCGTTTGCGTCGATCTTCAGTTCACTTACGATTTCAAAGGCTTCATCTAACCTTCCTACCCTTCCAAGCAAATCAATCACACAAGCGTAGTGCTCTGGTAGTCGTTCTATACCGCATACTTCAGTCATGTATTTAAACAATTCAATTCCCTTATCAACAAGGCCAGCATAACTACATGCAGATAAAATACCAATGAAGGTGACTTGATCAGGAGCCACTCTTTTTGAAATCATATTCTCAAAGAGTTCAAGTGCCTCCTTTCCATATCCATTCAATGCATACCCGCCAATTAAGGAATTCCAAGATATAACATCCTTATGGTCAATTTCTCTGAAGATGATCCCTGCTTTCGAGATTCTTCCGCATTTAGCATACATAGTGATCAAGGCATTGCAGATGACTAAGTCCTTTACATAACCACTCTTCATAACAAGATTGTGAATTTGTTTCCCAACTTGCAGAGCAGCAATGCTAGAACATGAACTTAAGATAGAAGCAACAGTCAACTGATCAGGCTTAATCTCTTCATGTCTCATTAATACAAAACACTTCAATGCATCTAAGTACAACCCATTTAGCACGAAACCAGTAACTAAAGAATTCCAAGAAATCAAATTCCTCTCTCCCATCTGTTCAAATATCTCTAGAGCTCTGTCCATTTCTCCCACTTGAGCATAGCCGGCAATCATGGTGTTCCATGATACCATGTCCTTGTTAGCCATTTGTTTGAAAAGATGAAGAGCACTGTCTATTCTTCCACACTGCACATAGCCTGCAATCATGGTGTTACAACTAACAACATCATGGGTCTCTATATCATTTAAAATTTCCCTTGCTTCATCCATTCTATTGAACTGTATATAACCATGCATCATTGCCGTTTGTGCTGCAGTGTTCTTGTAATGCATCTTATCCAATAACTCCCTTGCTTGATCAAGCTTACCGACTCTAATGTATCCTGTAATCATTGTAGTCCATGACACAGCATTTCTTTCCGGCATCTCGTCGAACAGCTTACTAGCTTCATTAATTTGACAGTTCTGGACATAAGCTGACAACATAGCATTCCAAGAAACTACATTTTTACTAGGCATCAGATCAAAAATTTTTCTAGCATCCAAGATTCTGCCATATCGTGCAAATCCACTCATCATAGTCACCCAAGAAACAACGTTTGGAGTTGGAATTTTCTGAAAGAACTTCCATGCTGAATCCAGATCACATACTTCAACAAACCCGTCTACCATCAGATTCCATGAAACCACATTGCGTTCACCCATTTCATCGAAAAACAGTGAAGCCAAGTGCATTTCTCCCTTCTGGGTATAACCCGCCAACATTGAATTCCATGAAACAGAATCCTTAAAAGGCATTTTATCAAACAAACTCCTGGCGTCATCAAACCTTCCTTTCTTTCCATATCCAGCAATCATAGCATTCCAACAAGCCACATCGTTCTTGTAATCACTAGGAAGTAAATCAAACAACTTTCTGGCCTTTTCAAGCTCCCCACTGCGTATATAGCAAGTAATGATCAAAGTCCATGAAAAGAGGTCCCTTTCAGGCATTCCAGAGAACAAGTCATAAGCTTCCTTAGTCCTATCACTATGCAAATACCCAGATAGCATGGTGTTCCAAGAAACTAAGTTTCTACTAGGCATTTTATCAAACAGACTGCGCGCATCATCGACTTTGCCATTTTTAGCAAGGGCGGAGACCATGGAATTGTACGAGACTACGTTCTTCTGTGCCATTTCTGAGAAAACTTCAATGGCATCTTCAATTCGTCCCAATTTTCCCAACTGGGTAATCTTCAGATTCTGGTTAAACACAAGACCGCCACCTTTTTTGCCAACTCTCAGGAGACTCTGTTTCATAGTTGGTCTGGCATTCAACTTAGGCGCGAATACGAATGCACTTCAATCATTTCTCAATCTGCTAACTAGCTTCGTCCTTTTAAGAAGATGCAATGGTTTCGTTTTAGTTAATAAATTTCTAGGATGTGATTACAAATTAGACTTGACAAATGCATCATCAAAAACCTGGTTTTGGGCAGATGTTACCTAGGACCGAAGCTCGGGGGGACAGGTTCAATTTAGTATAGGATCGTATCTGATTGAGCCTTTCACATTGGTCCAAATCATAATTATGAGCAATGAACAAAGATCCACAACATAAGCCTAGAACCAAATATTTAAAGGGAAAAGATTACATATTTTGTAATGTAATTAAATTGGAAGTGTCTGCCATTGTGGTATCATCAACAAAACTCCCAAAGAGGCAAATGTTTGTCTTCAATATAGATGCCCCTTCCTTTTTGTGGGTATACATCTACAGGGGGTACAATTAAAAGGAAGGCAAATGTCCTTTAAAAAGTTCAGTCTTTGAAGAACTAATGATTGGCTCAACCATTAATCTCAAGAATGATAAAGAGTTCCCCCTTCTGCTGGTGCTGCCTAAAATAGCAATATCGCACGTTCTACTTTTTTCCGTCAATTGTCTCACTTGGTCTTGAAACATATATGTGAATCCTAATGACTATCTTGGTTAAAATCATAACTCATCATGAACCTCAGCCTCTTGATTGACCTTTTCATCAACTGTGGCTTCTGAACCAGCTGTAGAACTTCCATTTTCAGAACTCTCGGTAGAATTTAAGTTGGAACCATTAGCATTTTCTGCAGTAGCCTCAGTTTCATTTGTTGCATTGGTCTCAATCTCAACCTTCTTAGGCTTCTCAACTTTCGGCTTTGGTTTCGAAATTTTGTTGACGCTAGCAACCTATAGAATAACAATTAAACATTAATTCAAGTTGAGGTATGCACTGGAGAAATTACTTTCTTAATCAAGCAAAAGAACTGCAGCAATACCTTGTCCTGCAGATTGAAGAGCTTCAGATATACTTCCTCAGACGTGAATACTGGTTTGCTGAATAAAGGAGTTCTGTAGAAGAAAATGGAATAAACAAGAACCAGTTCAATCTCATTAATTCAGGCAAATGAATCCACAAAGCTTAAGCTAGACAATGAAAAAGCGCAGAGTGCATTTCCTAAAATTTCAATTTCTATTAAGCTGTACAACTCATAAGGATAACGCCCTTAACCACCAGCAAATCCAAGCAAGAAAAATTAAGTAATGTTAGAGTGACTGTAATGGTTAATTGGATCAGCAAACAAGAAATATGAAGCAATAATCACATTTTTGTTCCTGAAATCATGAAGACTACAACAAAAGCAGAATTCCTGTCATGCATCAACTGCAGACAATAACACATGTATATACAGTAACATGTTGAAAATTTGGTAGTCTGCTACTTTTACTTTATGCAACCAATTTGGATCATGTACAGAAGAAGCTAAAAAGTTCATAACATTTTTCAGATTACTATTTACGCTACCGTACCTTCATTTTAAGGGGCTTATTGTCTTCTCACTTCTATTTTGGCAAGTTACTTTTTAAGTGGTAGATTATTTTTACTCTAGAGATGAGATTTAAGGCTGCTAGGGTTCCAGAAATTTTTACTATTTATGCAACTGTACCTTCATTTTTAAGGGACTTATTGTCTTCTCACTTCTATTTTGGCAAGTTACTTTAAATGGTAGATTATTTTTACTCTAGAGATGAAATTTAAGGCTGCTAGGGTTCCAGAAATTTTAAGTGTTCAAACAAGAGTTCTCAAAGTAATTCATAATTTAGATTTTTAGTTGTCCTCTATTGTTCTTTTCTAGTTCCCAGTCCAGAAGACCGTCATGTGGTTTGGTGTTAGATTCCCCCATTCTATCTCTACTTCAACCTAGTTAAGAATCTATTAATGTTCTACAGCAAACTAGATAGTATATTTTCTTAATCTATGAAGGTTTTTCAAAAATGAACTCTTTAACAGAAGATTAGATTCCTATAGCTTACCTCTTAGACAACGAAACATTAGATTTATACAAGCTGCATACACATACAAACAATTTTTCCTCCAGCAAGTTTCCTCTAGCAAGTAATATCAACATGAAAGTATATTCTCATGAAAACATATCCACTAATTAAAGCATTCGAGTAGTTTATGGAAGACCATGAAAAAAGCTGTAATTAGCAAACCAACAATTATTGTTACAGAGACTACTTACTTGCTTTGCTCTGTCTCCTTCTCATTCAACCAAGTCTTCAACTCATCAGCATCACTAAGAACCTGGAAATTGTCACAAATCAAATGTCAAGTATTTCAATCAACCTGAGATTGCATCAGCAAGAAGCTTAACATCTTAGATTAGAAACTGAAAACACACCTCATCTATTCTATACTTTGGAAGCCAAGGCTTGTCCGACTGCCAGCCCTTTACAATCTGTTGTCATTAAAAATTGAAAAGGTCAATGCACTCTTCTTGCTATCTAAACATAAAAGGAAGAATCTTCGGCAAAAAAATACAAAAGCCTTTAGCTCCAAAATCTTACAAAGTCAGCAGACATTACTTTAGAGTAACATTTCAAGTAAGCCAATCACAAAAGTACATTTATGTTCATAAATGCATACATATAGATATATACATGTATATATAAAATCAACTACCGATCAACATTACTAAATTCCTGAAAGTCCACTAAAAAAGATCTTAAGACAGATTACAAAGCAACAAAGGGGGGGGTGGGGGAAAAGGAGAAAACATGTATGAAAAACATACAAAATCCAGTAAATCTTGCTCACTCATCTTTCAATAATAAAATATTCATAGGATCATTAAATGATCAAGCAATGGAACGTTTTAACTACCTTTTAAGGAATCCAGGTACAGAAACAAAATTAACAGAGAGAACAAGAAAAAGCTATCATCAAGCACATCCAAAATCCATGCCTTAAAAATCATAAATACCATGTGTAAATTCAATTGCTTTGATGTACCTGTTGCAGCTCTCCCAAGTATTTCCTAGCAAGCTCAGTTGCTGCTGGCCTCGCACTAAGTTCTTCATACCTACAGCAAAAGCTCATATCAGCTGATACACACCAGATGAAGTGTCAAACTTACGAGTTTAATTATGTAAACTTGGAGAATTAGTTGCAAGGAAAACAAAATTTAGGTAATACCTAAAAAATATTGGGTCACCAATAGCTTTTAATGAATCCAGGTGTTCCTGGAACTCGTTAGCAGTAGCATCTTCTCCATCAGTATATAGCCATTCTTGGACCTGAAACAATTGAGTGTTCATGAATTCAAGTAAAAAGAGTTACATTAATGTCCAGTTCAAGATATCAAGTCTGATATTAAAAAGAAATGAAAAAGGTATACCTCATCAAGTTTTTCAATGAAAGATTTCCGTTCATCACTGGTAGAAATTTTCTCTAAGTCCTCGTTTGTTTCAAGCTGGAATATAGGAATCACCAAAAAATTGAAGGAGATGAAACTGATTATGCAACATAGTGGACAAAAATCGAAAACTGATGTTTAAAACCTATTACTGGTTCCATAATATATACAAAAATGATTATCAGCCCCTACAGGAAGATCAAGCAACACTAATTATCAAGCCATTGAGAGTACATAACCAACGAGTGCAATTCCTTAATTCAAACCCTTAGCAGATAAGAATGTACGAACCAAGTGAACAATTCAAACCTTCTCTTTAGTGGAATAGATATATCCTTCCAGGTTATTTTTTAACTCTGCAGTTCTTCTTCGCTCAGCATCCCGTTTGTTCAGTGCATCCAATTTTCTCTTGGCTTCATCTAGAGATTCCTTTGAAAGAGGTGCTCCAGGTCCCACTGTCTTCTCAACAACCTTCAACAAACAGAAACAACAATAAGGAATAAGAAAGAAAAAAAAGCGTGAGACTTGCTACAAGAAAGATACTTTCTGGACTTAAATTATCAGTCTATACCTTCAGTGGAACCCTGAATGTTCGTTTTTTTAGTTTTTTCTCTGTGACCAAATCAACTGTACTTGATTCCTCTGCACTGGAGTTGGATGCAGTACTGATTTCACCATCAGACTGCAAGTTTTTATTGCTATCATCTGAAGTGTTGTTAGTAGCAGTTTCAACTGATATGTTTGGGGAGGTACTGGTTGTAGTTTCCAACGTCAGATTCTTTTTAGGTACCTCCACCCATTCTGATACCTCAATGACAGCATCTGCTCGATCTAAAGAAAGAATTCCACTTCGGCTGAGAGAGAAATGGAGATTTGCCTTGATAGGAGAGGACAAATTTCTGGAAGAATATCTAGACAATGTAGAATAAGAAGGAAAAATAAAACCTTTAGGACCTTTTACCATGAAACGGGAGAGAAAATATAGATTAGCAAAAAGATCAAGGAAATCCTTACTTTTCACTTGCATCAGCAAGACCAGACACAGCATACTGAGCAAAGACATTTGAGGTGACACCGGGAGGCAAAAGATCTTCACTCTCATAAGCAAGTGAAACGTCAAAATCTTTGTTATGGACAACGGATCTGAACATCTATAAATAAGAAGAAAGATAATTAAACATAGGACTAATCCATCCAGAAAGAGGAAAAAAATGGAGCATGTGGTTCCAATCACAACTTTTAGCTAATCATCCAGTTATCTCAAGTTAGAGATTCAAAATACCTTACTGGGTAGCTTTTTCAGCCGTGGTACAAGTAACTGCTTGGTACTCTCATCTTTAACAAGATCAGGACCATTTAGTTCAACTGTGAAACCATATGTTGAACCATCAACCATTCCTAACTTGCGATTCAATTTGATTCCATCACTTAAATTTGCAGCATGCAGTGACGCACCAAGAACTATGGCCTCATCAGCATCCAGATGTTTGTCCAGCTCAGTCCTACCAAGAAATTCTTGGATCTTGGCCTGTTAAAAGTCGATAAAGAGATTTCTTTTAAATGCTAGCTTGATTAACAGATGAGGGCCGAAAGAGAATAATGTGTCATGGAATAATTAGGCATACATTATGGCATATTTTTGCTAAGCTAAAAGCGGTGAGCTAAGAGACAAGTGTGTCAACTTGCTTATGTTAATGCTATGAGGAACAGTTGTAGCACAATAAGCATAAGAAAAGCATTTTGGACTGCATGCAACCACTGTTTAACCATTATCTTCATCCAAATTATTCAAGATCCTTTTTGTTCCTCAAAAATGAATCAAAGAATCATTTACTAAAATGGAAGACATCAAAGCAATCAAAAGGAGGTTGACGTGTAGCAAGGTGGTACCATGGCGTGATCGGACATTGCAACTTTGCAAAAATAGTTTTTAAGTTAAAAACTCTTAACTAAAAATTGATAAAGCTAAGTGCGGAAAGAATGACAGCATGACTCTTCTGCTTTTTGTATTGAGGCGTGGATGAAATGATAGAATGACCATAATTTCTACCTTCAGTCCATAAACGAAAACTGAAAATGACAGTACCAACCTGCAACTTTGGCACTCTGGTAGAACCTCCTATGAGTTCCACTGCATATATTTCATCCAACTTGAGCCCAGAATGCTTGATAACTTCTTTTAAAGGTATAAGAGACCTATCCCAAAGATCTTCACAAAGCTCCTCAAACTTCTCACGTGTGATAGTGCTCCTGGAAAAAAAAAAAAAAGATGCTAATTAAAAGTTGTCACGCAAATATATAACAAAACATTCTTTTGAGCATCTAACTAATGATCATACTCAACTTTACTGCTAGCAACCCCACACAACCAATAAGAATGTTGCTACACAATGGTATTGTTGAGGTTTTACGATAACCAATGAGTTCTCAACCACACACAAGGGCTTGTGGGTAAGCAAACCAAGAAGAAAACCTTGATCTTTTAACCATAAATGATGAAATAAAAAAGAACTCTTGCAATTCACGTGCAAGAAATAAATTGGTTAAAGTTATTTTAGCTAATGATATCAACAGAGTAAAATACCAGCTCAAGAAACAAAATGTCTGCCAATTTTTATTACTTTCTGCAGAACTTACTATTATAAGATACCACACATACACAATTATTTCAATAAGTTGCAAATCATTACAAAAGATAAAAAGAGATTCATATGAGATCACAATCAATTCTTCATCCGATCTACATGAAATATTCATATAGTCAAAAGGAAAAGCAAAGAAGCAAACAGACCAGAGCAACTATACATATATGAAGGAGCAAAAATGCTATATGTTTCATTAATGCAGTGATGCATCTAACTGAATTAATTATTCAACCAGACAACCTAGTGGTCAATGATGGAAAAGATTTTTGTTGCAAATTATCTGAATGCAACTGGCAGGAACAGATCATGATAGCCAAAACATAAGGCAGGTAGCCTGATGGCAGCCATAAGTTGACAAAAACAAGTAACTGATGCTGGCAAAAGCAGAGAAAGAGACTGGATTTACAAAAAAGAACGCTAAGATAGCTTGTTTATGCATAGCATGTCCAAAGTCCCACCCTACCTAAAGTCCCGGTCATCATAGAGAGATTCAACTGATATAGGAGCCGCCGTATTTGCACTTAAAATTTCTTTGGTTCGCTTAACCTGTTTCTTCAATTTAGCCATCGCCTTTGGAGACTTTCTAACATCAACCCCGTTTCCAACTTGTTTATTGAATTCATCCGCAAAGAACTCCACCAACCGAGATTCCATATTCTGTCCTCCAAGAACTGCGTCCCATCTAACATCCTTAACCTGGAAATATTATAAATCATAAAAACATTAACAGGACCCAGCCAAATATCAAAGAACCAAGTATAAAAAGAAACCACAAAATATGAAGGGAAAAAGACAACATTTATTACACTTCAGTTAGTTTTAAACCAAATTAAAATGAACTATTTCTGTTAGTTTTTGATTAACTAAAATCATCTAAATCGATTTACAGATGTAGACGTTCAACAATCTTCACTGAAGCTCTTATATTAACAACCAAATTAGATGGGAATTTCAGTTTTAGATTTCTCCAGGGAATACTAAAGTCCAAACTTTTCTCTCTTGATAAAGCTAATGCATTGAAACATAAATTAGCTACAACTTTCAAGAAATAAATCAAACAAGAGAGAGATCAGAAATTTACCTGAAATTGATTAACGGACACAGTCTTCCCGAACTCTTTTGCACTGTAGGCCGAGTAGTGAACAAGACTTGCATAAGTACTGCTTGACCCCATATCATAGAATACAACGTACCTTGAACCATTAGAAAAGTCTTTGTCAATCCCGTACTGTAACGCAGCACCTGAATGCTCATGTACCAAAGCAAGCACATTTATTCCCGCCAACTGCGCCGCCGTAACCAACCCTCTCCTCTCCGCCTGGCCAAAATACGGCGGTACGGTGACCACCGCATCCTTCACCGGAACCTTCGCGTGAACTTCCGCCAAATTCGCGGCGTAACTCAACACCATCGCCAGCAACTCCTCCGCAGAGTAAATCGAAGCATCGGCGCCCAGACTATCGGCGATCCTGAAACCGGCCGCGCCCCTAGAATCTTCGACACCGTCCAACGGCAGGTACATTGAATCGAGAAACGATTTCACGTAAGCGTACGGCTTTCCGATCATGTCTCGGAGCTGAGAGTAGACTTTGTCCGGGTACCGTGCCGCGATTCCGGCGGCTTCTTCGCCTAGAAGACGAGTTCCGCCCTGGAATGCGACTAAAGTCGGGGATTTACGCTTCGACATCTCATTGATTGCGATCGAGATCGGCGTTTGGCCTGGCTTTAGATTCACTACAGCGACTTTCATCCATTCGGACCCTAGATCTACGCTCGAAACAGCTGATTGTGAAGGAACAAAGTTCAACAAAAGCAAGGATATGAATATTCCTGATTTGAACAACATTGACCTCATCTTTATTACTTGACGAAGTTGGAAGGACTCAGAATTGCATTCTCGACCAGCAGTGTTGTCTTATTTCAAGCTCTTTCCTTTTTCTGTTTGGTCGGCGAGAAAATCCGAGAGGGAGTGAAATGGAGATTTCCAGTTTCGGAGGAAAATGTGGGAATTATGGAGGGGTTTTGTGTACGCGTGGGAAGGTGGGACTGGCAAATAGGAGACCGCCACGTAAACGAAAGTACACGTGGAGAAAGAAGAGACGTCTGGTTACGTTGGGCATGGTATCATCGTAGACTCTTGTGGAAGACTTTAGAAGTCAACGGAGAGGAAGGCTCAGATTTCACTGTTCTTTTATCAAAATATTTAAGGCCGTTTGGTTATAATTTTATTTTTTATGTGGTAGTTTTTATTTTTTGTTGCAGTTTTTTATTTTATTAAAAGAACAAATAAAAATAAAAATATGTTTAGTTAAAATTTGTAATAAAAATTAAAAATAAAAAAGATGCTTAGAAACTCAATTGTCAATTGAAATATTATTAACTTAAAATTAATAATAGAAGGAAATTCATTGAATTTCTCGTTAAGTATTTAAATGAGATTTATTGGGCATT
>JAOSBN010000053.1:61523-75550 GCA_027563595.1 Erythroxylum suave
AAAAAATTAAAAGTACAAAACGACATCATTTTTAATAAAATGACAACGTTTGCTTCAAAGTTTCGGCCTTTGGGGGGATTCCGGCTCAGACAGCCCTATCGGGGTTGGCCAATCCCAGGCCCTTTGACCATCCCTAGTCAAATATCATGAAAATTATAAAAAAATTATGATTTTTATCTTAAATTAGAAGTAATGGTTTATCAAGACAATCTAAATAATAGAGTTAATAGTTAAACATAGTATAAGAATGTAAAAGCTTATAAACTCCATCCCAATTTCAAAGTGTTGATGAAAAAAAAACTATATAATAGACTTGATTCACTATAAATTTTTAATTATTCTAAAAATTAGGGACAATAGATTTTAAAGTGTTAAATTTTTTAAAAAATTTTCAATTTGATATCTAAACTTTTAAATATTTTTTAATTAAGTGATCAATCTTTTGTAGCCTTAACAACATTTTTAAGTCTACGTGAATATTTAATTATTAACTAATTTTTGAAGTAGAAGATGAAAATAATTTCATTTTCTAAATTAACAAAAATATTAACAGAACTAACATTTTGAATTAAGTTATTAAGGTACTAAATTATTAAAATTATAAGAGGTTAATCATTTAATTGAAAATTTTAAAAATTTAAGATCTTGAATTGAAAATTTTCTAAAAGATTTCATATTTTAAAATTTGTCGTCCCTAAAAATTATAATTAATTAGATTGGCATTCAAGAGTAAAGATAATGTCATCATTGATCTTTTATATTAAAAATGATTAAATATTTTTGTAAGACATGGATATTTTTAGTATATGAAGCCTTAAAATGAGATATCCATATTGACTCCGATATTTCTCTGACTACGGAACTTCCTTTGGTGTAGGACTTACGAAAGCTACTGTCTCGAGATTGGGAAGTGAAGCTTCAACATGTCTATCAGGAGGGCTATCACAGCGCCGATCGGCTGGCTATTTTAACTATGCGGGTACGACTAGGGTTGCATGTCCTTTCAGCACCTCCGAAGGACTTGGTGGGTTTTACGTGTTTAGATAGGCAAGGAATGATGTATCGCAGGGGCATGGCTTACAGCTGACCTGTTTGTTTTGTTTTTCTCTTCCTATGTATTACAAAAAAAAAAGTATAAAATTATTGATAAGACAACAATTAGAGCTTAATCAGAGCACTAAAAACTCTTGAGTGGTAAAGATCATGATTGATTATGGTGATTTTCAAGAATTTGGTCCATAAATCCTGATCTGATGCAGAAATCACACCTTGAAACTGAAACAAACCCATGCCTTCAATGTCAACCTGGCACCATAACTCATTGGGATAAAGTATATAACCTGTTCATGGACCAAGGGCTGGTGTTTGTTCATGCCTGGCGATACTGGAAACATTCAGAGACATGATTCTGAGAAACTCTGCAAAACTTACGGCAAGAATATTCATTTTGGCAGTTTGACAGGGGATACAATCTTATAAAGGAAGAATATACTTATCTTATGATCCACTGTCAAGTTCAGTTCCTCAGTCCATCCCTCCCTCTCGGTGCCTGTAGTCGGTGTTTATGAGTTGATGATGGTGATTTGAGCTTGAAGAATCACACATCTGACATTGCATGCTAAGACTTGTACAAATCACGTTTCAAAAACAAAATCGTGCTTTCTGAACTTTTTCCTTATCAGATTATGCAGGTTTATCTGCAACTAAAGATCAGGAGCTGCACATTTGTCGAAAAGCCTTACCTTAACTTTCATGCAATATCTGACACTTATTTTGTCACTACAAGATCATCGAGGGTCAATCTGGAGAAGCCTGATGAATTGACCACATCTGCTGCTTTTCCTGCTTCAACTATCAGCATACCTTGTTTGGCACATGCCTGATACTGCAGAGCTGCATACAACACAGTTGCTGAACATGATTCAATTTCTATGAAAAAGCTGTAGAAAGTACTGAACATATCGAATGGGGTCAGGAGCTTGAGTTTAACGACTTGTCCCTCTTTATTACCTAATTAGGAACAATCCAAGATACTTGTTCCGTTACGTCTGCATGGTGGAGTGGTAGAACCCTGCAATACTGATAATTGAACTACAAATGAACATTGTGGGACTAATGCTTGTAATCAATTTCTTCACACATATTCTCACCTTCACATTCTCTGGAAAATGACTGCAAGAAGTATAAAAAAGCTGAGCCGTAACTAGATGTATTTTGCTGTCTCTGTACTGATGCAAAATCTCATTAGCTCGTACCAGTAATTACAAACAGTGAGCTACCGCCAAGATATGTTCAGATCTTCGGATTTGGTAATGATATCAATGTTTCACAACGAACACGATTACAATGTACATCGCTTACGGATACCTGCTTTCCGTGTAAAGCTGATGAAGTAGTGCATCATAAATTAAATATCCTCTGTATTTGGAAAATCACAACCTACTAATACCACCTTAGAGTGAGTAAGATAGCCACCAGGTAAAAAGCAATACTAGTGTTCTCATTGCCTTTGTTATCCTTTTCGACACTTGTTTGGGAACCAACAAGACTGCCGAGGTGCCAATCACTACACGGCCATGGCGCAAGGACACAGACCTATGGAATCCATATAAACATGCCGTCAGAAGTTTATAGATGTGGCATAAGATTTTCTGAAGGAACTGGCTACTTTGTTTAGGCTCATTATTTCGTTTTCTCATTTCAGGTTGATGTTCATAATTTGAAATCACAGATTATCAGTTTCAGATATTGCAGCTTGAGCAACAAATTGAAAACCAAAATTAAACACAGCACCATTTGAAGTATTTATGCACATTCATAACCCAAATCAAGGTAGCGATACTTACCGAAGCCACAGCATATCTTCCTCCTCAAGGTGAAACTATAGCTAAAGTAAGCTTGTTGTCCTGAATTCAAGCTCTTAAGCTACTCAGCAGACTGTTGAACCTCAACAACAGATACAATCTGAATCTCATCATATAGCATTGAAAATTAGAAAAGATCAACTGCGACATAAAAATCAGTGTATATTAGATACAGACTGAGTCATACATCCTAAACTGATTTCAGGCAACAGCTGAGGATTAGGAACTTAGTAGATTTTTTTTTTCTATTTCACATGTCAATCTCAAAACAAAGCTTATCCAACATATAGCAATAGCTAATAGAGCAGAGCTACTTGAGAACAGAAGAGAATTGTAGCCTTTCCTTTCTCTGCTTGCTTTGTCACACTAAATACTTGAAAACAACATAAGGCTTCTACAAGTAAATTTAAGGCTTGCAAGAGGTTTTTACTTTTCTTCCTTCGGCTTGCTCTTTGAGTGATCGCTTCATATTCCTTGTACTTGCTCTCATTAGACATCCTTAGTACCAACAACCAACGTGTGGCTGTGAGGCTGCTGTGTTGCAGAGTACCATGAGTAGAGCCTAATGTTGCTCAATGAAGCATATGGTACAAGGTCAAATGAGGCTACCCGAGGATTAAAACAGCAACTGTACCATTTCAAGTGGTTCTCTCAAGCAATAATGTAGCATTATGTCCTCATCGTTTGTCTTCAGAAGTTGCGCTCGATACTCCATCTCTTTCTAGGCATCATGAACCTGACAGGAATAAAATATGTATAAACACATAAAAAAACAAAACACTAACTAGTCTCAGATTTCATTACAATTGAAGCAGCCTTAACCTCTTCAAAAGCAAGAGAAGTAAACAACTTATCATAATAAATACACCAAATTCACTGTTCTACATACTGCAGGCATATTTATGCCAGATCAAATATTAAAATAACAGTTACCTTTTTCTGGGGTTTTAGGCTAAGAACCAAAATTCAATAGAGTACCCATTTTGAATGGAAAGGAAATCAAACCAATAGGAGAATTACTCCAAACAATAAAGAGCATCTACATAACATATTAGCTGCAAATTTGCAGAGAACAATATATAATCTCCTTTACTTCAGCAGGAGCCTTATTGTTGACAACATTTCCCAAAAAAAGAAAAACAATAATAATAACTCGAAGTAAGTATTGAAGTGAGTCTCTATCAATGTAGAATTGTGCCTGCACAAAGAATCTGAATTTCTATATTTGGTCGTCCAAGAGAATACATAGGCATACCCATAAAACCCAGAAACTCTACAGAGAATGCTATGCATAACAAGAAAGATCAAGACTAAGAACCATTTCATTGATGTAAAGTCAAATATTCTAATTGTATCTGATAATGAGACCAAAGAAACCAAAATCTAGCTCCTAGACAATGGTCACAAAAATCAAGGAATACAACCCTAGTACTGTTGGTCCCTTAATATGCCAAGCCTCACCGACATATTGCAGTGTCTGATCCGATATGCCGGGCTCTTTGGCAAATTTTCAAGCACTAATGATTGTCTGTACAAGCATTGATGACTTTGATCAAATGAAGTAAAAATTAATAATGTATCCACCAAAAGGATCATATAATCAAATCTTTCCAATTTGACAGACTTATCAACAGAAGCAATAAAAATTCGCAATCCTTAAGCTACAACACAATTTCATAGGTTAGTAACCACATACAGACTTTGAGACAAATAAGCTATGAAACGTATTAAACATATTGAATGAAGAAATAATGATGACAGCAAGCCTAATGATGAAATTTCTGTTTATGTACATATCTTAAGAAATATTCTGTAGAAAGACTGGAAAATTGAATACAGAACAATAAACCAGTGACAGTAAAAGGAATATCTTACTGACAGTATGAGGAATATCTTACCATCACTAGTTTGTTTTCCTGAAATAATTGTTTCCATTACAAGATAGTATGTATATCACATCTTTCTGTCTTGAGCTATATGACAACAAAAATCTGAATGACCAACAGTCTTTTCTTTATGAAAGGAGAAGGAAACAAAATGGACAATTTTCCTTATCCTGTTCTATCTCTGTAACCACTTCTATCAACTAGAATACAGGTCTTTTCGCCCTGTTGGTAAATGATATGAGACACAAGCATTTTTGAAGCCTTACACAATTGAACGGCTATCAATGCATGAACTAGCAATTAGCATGTTAAGATTTGAGACTAAAGATTTCAAGAGTCACACCACAATCAATTAAAACGTACATGGAAAAGTATAATATTTCCTCTAGAAGCTATATTGTCTAGAAATGGTCAAAAATCATGATGTCTACAGCAACCAACCAACTACATAAATTGCATAAATAAACCCCTGCAGACACTTGTCACTGATTGCGGTTTCCACTGTACATCTATCCAGCATTTCTTATCCAAATACTTGTCGTATTCCTAGTCGTAATACGTGAATCTTAATTGTATTTGATAAAAGCATTAAGTCTGCATAATTGCACCTTTTGAAATTGAACAACATGATTAGTCATGATCATAATGCCATGATTCAGTAGCATTAATGAACTTGCTACTCATAAAGTAGCATGCATTGCATGTGTGAACGGTTCGACAACGACAAAATTGTATGAGAACAAATTGCTGAACAAGATACAATTCAAAATGCTTAGTGTTATGGTAAATCCAGTTTAAGTTTACTTTCTGTATAGAAGGCTCTTTAAGCATGTTCATTACATTGCAGAATATATATTAATCTTTTGACATGCTGGATAATGTTGTATGTAAATAAGTTTATACAATCAAAGCATATGGAACGTAGTTAAAAGAAAAAGCGGATGAGGTTGAAGGAATTTGGCTGCCATCAGCTACTTGTTAGTGGTTAACAGACAGGATGATTTCCTATTCTGTTTGTTAGCTCCAAAGTCAAAGCAATTATTTGCTGCAGAAAATGGAAAGCTGTTAACGCCGACTGCTTGGGGAAACAACTATCAGCCTCTAGAACTCATGGTCATCAATGATTTTTTAGTACAAGTTCTTAGGACTGCTTGATTAGCGATGTTAAATGAAAATCAATTATGAAGAGAAGGAAGGAAAAGAGTTTGGATGAATATTACTTCCCATGTTCAAGGAAGACAATAAAGGATATCATTTACGGAAAATGATGCCAAGAATGGCTCATTTCCGTTTTGAACCACCTGGCAGGATAAGTTTCGCAAACCATACAAATCTTATTCACAAGAGAAAATTGGCATCAGATTTTACGAATCGAACTCAACCGGCTTGGTCAATCCATGAGTCTCAAGCCAACTCAATTGTGAAACTATATACTTTTCTACCAACGCTTTTACCACCAAGTTTAGGCCAGCTATAAGAGCTGGTTGCCCACAGCATACATCAAAATAGTTGCACTTCTCCCGCCAATTTTGTTAGCAGGTGCTCTAGAGTGTTTTAATGAGTTTTTAAATTGACTGCACTAAATTTGGCACCAAAAGAAAGAATGCCCAAAATTTTTGTACATTATAAGATTTCATGGTAAGATAAGAGTCTAATAGAGGTTTTGTATATGCCATATTGGCCCCTTGAGATCAAACATGCTCTAGAGATGGCTATGAGGACCACTAAGGCCCTAGAAACTACAAACAAAATTTTTTCGTAACCCCATGAATGGAGCCAAATTGTCTGGAAATGGCCAAGTCATTTCACATACTTAAAATGATGGTTGTAAGTTTTGTTGTTATTTTTAACATGCAAACTAGTGCATAGGGCATTACCACAAACATTGATAGGGAAACTTATTACTGGTGACACAACATTACCGTCTGCAGTTCTCTTTTTAACTCAAAGTCTATTACATCATAAATGGGAATTGTTTTAAATGGACTAAGAAGTTTACTCATTTGAACTCTTAAAGTAAGAAAACAGTTCACCAAGATTTTCATCACAGAGATTTTCCAACTTACCATTGACATCATATTTCCATTCCACTTCACATTCTCTACATGAAACTTAAATGATAGGTGTCTCAAGTTTGATTTAGAATCGTCGACGGATAGGCACAGCAAGTCTGTCGAGGCACTTTGCTCCACGAAACAGATATGGTAATGAATAATTGATCAGCGTACGAGAGCTACCAGCCATTGTAACCTGCTTAACAAAATGCAATTAGATTTCATTCAAAATCCAGTAAATTTTGATAAAGACAAAATTATGATATTTGGGCTTTAACACAAGTGTTGATACTTTGAGATCAAGGCTTCCTCCGTAGTTCCACTTACCAATGGTTGGTCCATCTGACTAACATTAGCTTCACGCTTTGTCTTTGGCAATACCTCATCATTAGTTGATATAATCACTTTATCCTGATGATCACTCTTCCCTTTGCTAGTCCCCGCAATTCCTTGTTCAATATTAAGAAGCCTACTGCCATATACACAAAACAAATACTAAGAATGTCTAAGATATTGAAATTCCATGCTTTTCTGTGTAAGTAGGCCCTTCTTCTTGTTCTCAATAATTGTAATACCACCTCTCAATATGCATAAGAAGCAAATTCCATTAAAAAGACCAAACCAACAAAAATAAAGTACTTAACCAGCAAAATTTCCTTTTCAAATCAATCAATCTTCATCCGGAAAAGAAAAAAAACTTGATCTTAATTGGATTCAAGTTAAATCAAAAGTTAGTTTTAGATGAACTAGTGATGGCAATTTTGGTTTATCACTTGAATTGCATTTAACTAGGCATTGCTGACAGCAAAACTATTGAAGGTTGTCAATGCTCAACAGCATGTAGGTTTCATGTTGTGACAAAGAAGGTATACCGGAATTCTGTTTTAGGAGTTATACAGATTGCATTTGAGGAAATTAGGTAGCTTTTAATGCATTTAAGATCTAAATTAGATACTAAGTAGGATGCATTTGTACATGGACAAACTATATAGATGAGTAACTATGTGCAGGAGTAAAAATTTTTTAGGGATTGTTTATCCTTTTTCATTACTTTGATGTTCATTTTCTTCTTCTCTTGAGTGGGAGAAGGAAATTAGGGCTGTTCTCAGTACATATTAACCTCATCCACAGCTGCAGGCATTAAATAAGACCGCAGGATCTTAATGAAAGACAAGCAGCCATGTTACAGTATATCCCCTTACCTGAAGAAACTTAACCACAGGAGTGAAATAGACAAATATACTGAAAACAAAAACAATATTACATTCACAGAAGTCAAGAACAGATGTTATAAAAATCATTTATCTGTTAGCTATCAGCATGTTTTATTCTAGCAAGGGAGTAAGTATTTTCTGTCAATTTGTGTCGTTGTTTAAACTTCATCCAGGCCATCACCTTACATGGGCCTTTTCAACAAGGAAGACACAACTTGTGTAAAAGTAGGGATAAAGTGTCTTGATGAGGTATGGTGGGCCTTGGCCAAGGACTTACTGTTTTGGAGAGTGGAAACAATAAGGTTGATAGGTTGTAAACTACATGTAAGGTAAACTACATGAATTGTAAATCCCACAAGAATGATCCAATAATTTATTTTAATGACAGTATTAAAAAACAAATAAAGAAGTCATAAAAAGAGAAATTTGTTGACACTGTAACCTTCACACATTTGCTTAGTCATCTTCATCTAACTACCCTAAATGACAGGATGATGACTTTATGTTGGCAGGGATTAAAAAAAATGATTAGCCATACCAATGGAAATAAAAGGCAGTCTAATGATGGGAGAATCCAACAGCACAAGAGTAAAGGCATTAGGCCTGGAAGCTACAAGAGTTTGAAAACTATACCAGCAAAAGATAGATTTCTGCAAAGTTGCCACGGGCAAATCTCAAAATCAACTTATAGGCCAAGCATTGTCCTAGTTCCAGGAGATTGAAAACATCTTACTAGTGGACATCACTATATGGATTTCTCCTAATCTTATTAGAAAAATAAGCAATAACTATGCAGTTAAAGTTAACAAATCACTAGCTTTACCCTATATTACATACTCTAAAAGAAAGGGATATTAGAAAGTCTCATGAAATGGGAATTTCCAGGAGTCAATAACATGAACAAGAACATGATAAATGATATGTTTATATTTGGCCCGAGGTCGATGGAAGCACTTAATAGCAAAATGAAATTACTGAAAAGTGATGAACCACAAGGAAGAAAACAGCTCTTACCTACTCTTCCTCTTCTTGGTTGGTGTCTCATCAGATTTTGACTCATTAAGTAAGACTAGACTTTCCACATAAGATTCTGCACGGCACCACCCTCCAAAGCCAATGATTCCAAGATCATATATCTTCTGTTCTTCAACATCATATGTAATTAACTTATCATTGAACGATTCCATCAGTATTTCGCCGTTGCTTCTAAAACATAATGGCCTCTCAATTACTCCCCTTCGATCAATGATGAACATCTTAATCCAAGAATCCACTACACCATATTCCTGCATCACCCATACGTTACAGTGATGATCATCCAGGTGAAACACACCAAGGGACTTTTGACACACTGTAACTGACAGTTCGTTCCATTCAGTAACCACAATTTTTGGTAAAATTATGCTGTCAAACAATTCTCTCTTGAAATCAAACGTCAAGAGAGAATTATATTCTTTCTGATTCACTAATCTATACACAAGCCAATGCACAATCCCATTCAAAAGGGCTGGTTGCATGTTGCCAAAACACATACCAAATGGATCAACGCATGCCTCAATCATCTTCCAAGATCTTGCATTCAGAGAGTAAACCTCAACTTCAATCGGATGTTTAAGCTTCTTGTTAATTACCATACTTCTCCGGACATTCACTATCCTAACAACCTTGTAGTCATTATTCTGCGAATCAAAGCCAAAGCCAGCAATAACCCCATAGATATTATTTGATGTATGACAAGGAATCAAAGGTCTAGGAAGTCTCAGGTATCTTCTAATGGAAGGATTCCAGAGAAGAGGATGAACAAGATAATGTTTTTCATCATTCGAGAGGCAAATAACACCGTCACAAGAACCAATGAAACCATTATTCCAGCTTCTAATCTTACAGGGATGTTCCATTTGCGAGTGTACACTAAACTCTTCATCATTGTCACGATATATCCAACATGACTTTTCTGTGAACGGCTTTGATATGTACTTGAGGAACAGAAATGTATTACCTCGGGACCTAGCAGTGGTCTGTTTAAGATGGTTAGTGATGAACTCACGACTTGAGATAATAGAATTCCAAGACTTGCAGACGCATTTGCAGCAGAGCAAAGATTTTACGGGCACCCTCATCAGTATATCGACCACCACTTCACGAGGCAGATAGTCTGACATCGTTGCTTCTCTTGTTTCCCTTCTTCTCCTTTGTTCTCACAAGAACCGGTCTTTGAGCACCGTTCACAAAACTCCAGCCAAGAAACACCTTATTGAAATGAAAGATAGAGACGCGGAGGTTCAATTACATTTCCCGGTAGTAGTTTTTGTCGTCTAGCTTGTTAAAGCAGTCAGATTCTCTTTACAATGCCTTGACAAGTGTTTGCCATGCCAGAATCTCATAAGCTTTCCTGTCAAGAAAACAAGAAAACCACCTGTTCTGCGAGGAAACCGTTTCTGGGTTTCAAATCTGTAATGGAAAGCTAACTGGGTTTCAATTGCTTGCCAAATTACAGGGCTGAGTATCACTGTTTCGAATTCTATAAGGCACGCGAGAGTCCATTTGTTCGTTTTGGCGTTAGGATACAATATCTGCATGGGATTATGCTTGTAAATAAAAAAGCAATCTTGCTAGATTTCTTATCATGCATTTTAATGTGGGGATGACCAAAATAGTCTTGGGACTTGTCCGACGCTGACAGGTTTGATCCGAGTTGATTTGCTTCCGATCAGGTTCTAAGTTGTTTTTTTAAAACTTCGGGCTTTGAATTGGGCTTGAACTTGAATTGCACAGCCTAAAATTCAACATTTTTACATAAAATAATATCGTTTAAAATTAAAAGATATCATATTAAAATTTTCAAAGTTGAAAAACAATTTAATCATACTCAATCAAACTTTAAATTATTCAAACTCAATTAAACTTTGGACTGTTTGATTTAACAGAGGCCCATGGTAGATGATGTGTTAGCAAGGTAGCAGTGCTAGATGGACTAGGATGTCTGGTGTCAAGAATCTGTGAAGATAAGAGATGTTGACAGATTTGTTTGAGATGCTTGACAGCTTTTATTTGTTCTGAAGTCTAAGATGGTGGATTCTTTTGTAAGAGCTTAGATAAGTATGATGTGTATGCGGCCACGTTTGAGATAAGCTCTCTGATATAGTTAACAATTCCAAGGAATTGTTGTATATTTCACCGTGAGATGTTCATCTGGAAATTGCAATAATTCTCTTGCAATGTGTGGACCGAGCTAGTAGAATCCATTTTTTCGTTTGTTTACTGGTAATAAAAGAATCAAATAAAAAATAGAAAAGAGAAAGAAAAGTGAGAATCAGAATAGAAATCAAATTACTAATTATGTATGTTTGGTATAATACTAAATAAAGTGATGTCAATATTTGGTATTAAATATTAAAAATGATAATGAATTTTTTATATTCATATTTAGTTATTATATAATTTATTTTTTACATAATCAATTAAAATATTTATTTTTATAAATAATTAATCAAAAATTTTATAAAATTATTAATTTTTAAATAATCATGAATTATTTTGATGATAAGAATAAAAGTATCAATGAAATAAAATAAAATAATTACTAAAAATTAATATAAAAGATAATTTTCATAATACTATTATGATAAGAATCAATATTTTGGTAATATTTTGATAACATTTTGGTAATAACATGATAATATTCTAACAACATCTTTTAGCTATTATTCCTAATTTTTTATTATAGCTTATAACCACATCTCCTAGTAGGGATATCAACGGATCAGGCTGTGTCCCGGTTGGGCAGGCTGTGCCCATCATTTAGTTTTTAAAATTAAAAAATCCAAAATGATGTCGTTTTTGATAAAAAGAAGTTGTTTTGGAAGTAACCACTGGGCCACGGGCTGGGTTGAGCTAACCATGGTTGACTAGCGGCCCGATCAACTTAGGCCCAAAGCAGGTAGGGCCGATTTTGTCTTTCCTACCCTTTAGGAATAAAAGTCTAGGATTATTGAAGATTCATTTTAATTTTGTCATTCCCTATTTTATCTATTACTATTATCCAAACAACTAAAAATTAGGGAATAATAGTTGTATTCTCATTCCCACTTCTTTATCATTAGTCAGCAAACATTACGTAATTGTACAATAATTATTCCTTACAATTTAAAATTTTACAATATTTTGATGAATTAAATCCCTTACACAATTTCTTATATTTATTAGAAAGATAACAAATAAATTTGTGAATGATTAATTTAAGATGTTAAAATATACTTAATTTATAAAAGTATTATTTTATTAAGTTGGTCAATAATTTTTTAAAATTAATTTCAATTCAAAATTTAACTATTACTTTGAAATAGAAAAAGGAAGAGTGTGAACATATAACATAGAGTTAATTTGTTTTCATCAATGTCACTTTACATAATCAAAGTTAATATATTCTTTTACAATAAAGTTTGATTTCAATATTATAATGCAATATCAGAGGTCCGTTTTAATGTATATTAGGATTCTCTTTACATTATTCCAATACTTTGTACTAAGCTTCACCATTTAATGACTAAGTGTTACTACTACATATGTAATGTCTTGTCTCATATGAGTTATTTGGAAAATTAAACTCCTTATTGTAAATGCATACGATACTCAAAAACATCTCCACTTCATAGAAGCCATCACTAAATCTCTTAAATTACACACAAGGGTTTATATTAAGTTTGTTATATTAAAGGCTCATACTGAATATAGCAAGTCAAACTATAGTAGAAAATATTTCATTTAATCCATTCCTTATTTTTTATCATATCTTTCCACTGCTAAACTTCACACGATATCGTTATATTTGTGTAATACGTAGAATAGATCATATTACGTATTTAGGATCATATATGAAAGGGTTACAAACAAAGGAATGTAGAATACCTGATTTCGGTTCCATCTCTGATTCCAATACCGTTTCTGAGCTCCAAACTATCACGAATCTCCTAGGACCTTTATGGAAAGTGTTTCCGGACACAAAGTTTAGGTCTTTCTACAGTTTTCTCAATACGTAAGCTCTCTTAACGGGTTATAAATTTCTTATTCTTACGATTGATATGAACAACTGTAAGAGACCTTAACCTATAGATATATAGCTTCCATATCGGGCTTCCCCAATCACAAGGCCGATATGAACTAGTTCACACTAAAAGGAATTTATTTTCCACTCGAACTTCGACCTATTGATTTAGATATTTTACTGAGTCACTTTATTATATATCTTTATCCAAATCAAATTATATAACTTAACCGTTAATTTATTTAAAAGCCAAAATTATAATTAATAGTTGTCCACTTTAGAGGAAAATGACAAAATTGCCCTTAAGGGCAAAAATGTCTAACAATTTGATCATTACTATTATGCTTATACTTTAAGTCCCATTTATTATTAATTAGCTGTCTCCCTTGTATTAATAATATAAGTTTCTAAGTTTTATTTTATAAAGATATTAAATTTCTTCTAGTTATCATTTACTAAGAGATATTTGAATTATTAGATGCTTCTTAGAAAATTAACAACTCCTTGTCCTCTATTAAGTGGTAATGTATTATATTATGGTCCATTATATAATCCAATTCTTAATTTGTAGTCTTCTTTTGCTATCCAACCGACAAACTTATGAAACTTCAATCTAACCTACTTCTTGAACATCTTACCTTGACATTACTTTGAAAGAGGTCTTTTGTTGAATTTCTTTTTCTAACTATAAGGTACCTCTAAACTTCTTAAAGTACTGTTATCTTCTTTTTTTCCTTTGTAATTTATGTTCTTAGAAAATGACGTCTCTAACGACAATAGCTTTGAATCCCACAAGTGATACCTTTTACTTTCATCAGCATATCTTAAAAATGAGTATTTCTTAGAGATTTTAGATCCAATTTCGTGATTTCTTTGGAATTATATTTTATCATATAGGACTTTCAAATTCATGGAGATTATAATAATCCACTAACTTCCTAGTTCATATCTCCATGGATGTCTTT
>JAOSBN010000053.1:78033-94811 GCA_027563595.1 Erythroxylum suave
AAAATAAAGTATACAACAACAACAACTCAGAATGAGTTCTACTGGAGAGCTTAAAGGTATGCAGTCTTACTTATAACCAATAGTGAAGTTGTTTTCAATAAATACGCAGAAAAAAAAATTGAAAGTTGTTAGAAGAAAACTTAGAAAATTTCATAAACAAATAATTGTATAAAAATAAAAAAAATCAAATTTAAAATCAAAATAAAGATAAAATAAAAAAAAGTAAATAAATAAATAAACAAACAAGAAAGAAAACAAATAAATAAATAAAACAAACAAGCGAGCAATTAAAAAACAAGAAATAAATCAATAAAACAACTAAAGGAACAAATTTTACACTGTTTGAGCTTATTGAAAGACGCAAAAATTGAAGGAAAGGGTTCAAAAGGCCTATGAAAAGAGAGAAAACTCTCCATTTAAGGTCCTTTAACTATACCCTAGTTTGCAAAAGTTTTCTATTGAGGATCATGTTCTCGGTAAACTCTAGTAAGAGCATATCGTTCCTGATTACCTCCCTCATTTCTTCTTGGGTCTTCCTCTTCTCCTCTTATAATTCCTAAGTACAATCATCTTGCATCTTTTCACTAGAGTGTCATGATGTCTCCTCTTAATATGTCTAAATCACCTAAGTCTAGTTTCTCTTATTTCACTAAATAGTTTGATGACTCTATAATTATTATAGCTTTGAATATCTTCTTTGTTCTTGTAGAGAGATACTAGTGTGCTAAATCTTCACTTATCCGATATTTTGGTGAACTTGAGAATCACATCAAAAAGCTTGACTAACCAAATAAATTCTTCTTTTCCTACACTCTTACATACTTTTATGGGTATCTCATGAGATGTTACTACCTTTCTACTCTTTATCTTCCTTAAAGCTCATTTGTTTCTTCTCTTGTAATACGCCGATAAAAAATAAAGTTACCATATTTCTCATAAGTGTTAAGATTACTCAAAAAATATAGCTATCTCCATCTTTAAAATTAAAATAAAGGAACTCTTCAATACAATTCTTTTTAAACTTAAAAAGAGAATCATAATAGTAAATATAAGCTTTTTCGTAAGGTCATAATCTTATATTATTCTCCACATATTTACCTTTAGCCAATTGCCGACGAACTCTTAACTTAAATTGCTACCGTCTGAATCCTTCATATTCCTCGTACCAAAAGTTGATAAGATTGAGGTATTTCTTCATTGATTGTGGTTTATATCAGTTAATAGTTTATATCAGCAAAAGAAAAGTTAGAATAAATAGGTGGTTCTCATTTTGAAGAACGTTCTTCAAAATAGTTAACTAGGCAATGAGTTTAACAAGTTGAAGAATCATTTATTGGTTTTTGGATTTCTTTTGTTGTATTATTTACTCTTCTGAATAAAAATAATTTATAATTCTTAAAATTTAACAAATTTTCTGATTGCAAATTATTTGTTAAAAAAGGTACGATATTAAGTGTGTATTTCTAAGAGATTGAAAATGAATTTAAGACCTTAAATTTTAAAAAAAATATATTTGTAACTATAAATACTTTTATTCATGAACTCCTAAATTTTGTTTATACATATTCAAGTTAATCTATTTGTGATAGTAATTTTATTATCAATGTAATTTTATATCAAAAGAGTTGAGTTGTGAAGGAATATTGAATAACAAGCTCATTTCCTATTAATAAACTTCATCAAATATCAGTAACTAAATTATGAATATTAAGTTAAAGCAATGTTTTAAAAACTGACCCAAAATTAAACTGGTAAAATAAACAGTTTAAGGTTTGAAAGGTTCAATAAATATTAGATTGTCATAAAATCGATTAAAGATTGAAAATTTTGAAATATAATGAACAAAGATTATTCTGACCTATCGAAGAATTTGAAATTTAATTGAAAAAGAAAATTGTTAAATGAAAATTAATTGGCTTATTTTATTTATAAAAACTAATTAATTTACGAAAAGTTGTTGATTACTTAATAAAATAAAATTTTTTTAATAAAAAAGATTATTAAAATAAATCAAATCGAAAAGTTTAAAATCAAACTGAAAAACAATTCAATGTTTTCACTATTAAACTGATTAAACCGGTTCGATTTTTTAATTATTGAGTTAAATAACAAGAGAACAAAATGGTAAAATGTTTATTCAGCTTTTTTTTCTGGATTTTTGGTTCTCTAACAAAAATTTCTCCCGAGTTGAAACTTGAAATAGTGAAGAGGTTTATGTAAAAGGTGTAACAACTCGTTTAGGTTGGCTTAACAATAATTTTTGATGAGATAAAAAGAGATAAACGAATTTATAAATATAATGACTTAAATTTAGGCCAATTTAGTGCTAATTATGTTAAGAAAATTGTAAGACTACAGATAATTAGTTAATTATTGGTTTAAAATATAATAAAAAAGAATTATTATTACTAAAATAAACATAAAATTGATACAAGGAATTTCTTACTAAAAAGCAAGAAAACAATTGTAATTGACGGCTAAAGTTGGACCCTAATTGTGATTATATCCAATGTTATAAAATTTAATCGGTTCAACTGATTTAACCGTAAAAATCTTGAGCTAACTATTTTTTAAGTTTCATTTTGAATTATTTTAATAATTTTTGTTGTTAAAAATTAATTAATTTGTTAATTAGTCGGCTGATTTTTGTAAATTAATCAGTTTTATAAATAAAAATAAACTAATTAATTTATATTTAAAAGTTTCTTTTTTATGCTCGTCCACTGGGTCCCCCCGCCAGAGAGCTGGATTAAAGTTAATACCGATGGTGCAGCGACCCCCGGTTCCACTTCCAGTACAACAGGAGGGTTGCTTAGGGACTGCCATGGCCTTTCGTGCGGGGGATTTCTCCAAAAGTTTGCGGTTTGCTCGCCTCTGGTCGTTGAACTACAAGGCGTTCAAGGAGGGCTTCAGGTGGCCTGGGATCATGGTTACCGGAAGATTATCTTAGAAGTCAACTCGCTCTAGGTAATCAATATCCTTTCCTCTTCAGGAGACTTACTGACTGAACATTCTCTTTTGGTGCAGGACATCCGTACGTTGATGGTGTGCGACTGGGAGGTGAAGCTCCAACATGTTCATCGAGAGGGGAATTGCAACGCAGATAGCCTAGCAAGCGAAGCGAGAAGAGCTCAATTAGGACTCCACGTTCTTATAGCGCCACTACGAACCGCAATGCCTTTTATCTCTTCATATCGCTTCGGCACTAAATATCGTTGGGGCTTACCCTACGGCCAAACTGTAGTGTGGATTTTCAGTTTCTTTTTCCAGTGTAGTCAAAAAAAAAAGTTTCTTTTTTATTAAACTTTAAACTTTTTATTAGTAAGATCAAAATTTTCAATTATTTTTCAAATTATTTAATTTTATTCAATCTTTAATTAATTTTATAATGATCTAATATCAGTTAAACTTTTTAAACCTTAACATTTTTATTTTATCTGTTTAACTTTCTGACTAATTTTTAAGACATTGGTTATATCTCTATATGCAATAGTTTGACCTAGAAAAAACAAAACACCAATGTTTCTGTGAGGTCTGATCATTTATTTTTCCCAATGAGCCCTAACTCGATTCCCTCCACAAATAAAAGAATACTATATGTCGCTAATTTATGAGTTTCCTCCATTATTTTTTGTTAAATATAAAAACGTAAAAATATAAAATTTTGTATAATTTAAGAAATTTTGAAATTTTTCTTAATTTTTAAAATTTTGAGAAAACTCCTTTTTTAAAGTTTTTTAAATCATTTTTCTCATGCTTCAATTGAAGAAATAACGAAATACACGTGTCATGAACGTTACTAAAATTTAAAATTCTTTTTACTTCTTAATTTTGGTGCATCATGATTTTGACTCTCAATTAGACCTTGTTCTATTGTTCTCCCATTTATCACCATCTAGACTTTGATTTATTATGAACCAAACTACCTATTTTCTTTATTTTTGCGTCAACTTCCTTCCTCCAAAATTGTTGTTCAAATTTCATCGAATTACTAGGCATTGTGTAAGAAGATTATTGATAAAATCGATGACAAGTTGATCTATACAAATAGGGTAGTTTTTAAAGTAGAAATTTAGCATATTAATGTGGCTCCATTCTATTGATAAGATGTTATCTTGATATATTGGTTGATATTATCTCGTTTGTTTTAGATTTATTTTGGTGCTTAAATAGTAAAATTAATGTTTGTTTTATTTTAGAAGATAAAAAGTGGAGACTACATCAAATTGAGATATTGTTGATGAGAATCACAAATTTTGAATAAAGTGAAGAGATTGTTGCAGCAGATAAGATTGATTACTTGAAGAGTGAGAGTTTAATTAAGAAACTTCTTTCTATCCATATCATGTAGGAATTTTAATTTGTTTTAGATAGACATCTTTACAAGGTAAAATTAGATTAAGAAAATCCTATAAAAGGGACATTCCTCACAACAGAAAGATTAATTCTCTTCTTACTTTTCTTTCAATTCTTTGTCTTTCTTCTATTTTGTTATTAGAGCAAAAACTATATGTGGCTAAACTCAATTATTTTGATTTGAGGGCATTCGATATTCTAGTTGTAACCTTATGAAGTTTTGTGTTCTACACCTTTTATTCATGTTTTAATTCAATTATTTTTTGTTTTGAGTTCGTATATTTCATGAATAATAATATTGATTAATATGACAGTTTAATTTAATGTTGATCATTCTATTGATATCTATATATTCAATGATCCGTAATTACCATGAAGGATTATTACAAATATTAAATAAGTTATTTATGAAATTGCATATTTAATTTATAATAAACAAGAAAACTAAGTTACAATAAACAAGAAAACTAAGTTAAAATAATTGCAACTATCTCGATTATTTAGTTTAGGGTATAGTTTTTTTCACTAAACTTATTACTATCATTTATTTGATATAGAATGTTATCACACCCAATCAATGAATAGTAAGTTTTGGTTTGAATGCTAAGTTTGAACCAATTAGTTTCAAAAAATTTTAGACTTATTATGACTATTCTAACATGTTTTAGACTAACTGCTTGAATTGCGACATTTATTCTTTTTAAATCAATGATCAAAATTACAATTAGATTAGATCATTTCCTTAAATCAAAGTTTAGTAATTTTCCTTGAATCGAAATTTAGTAATCTTGAATTTCACGATTTTATATTCAGTTAATTTATTTTCATTCCCTGTTAATTTTTGTTAATTAATTATTTAATCGAAAAACCCCCCATTTTATTTTATTATTTAAAATTACGAAGCTAGTGTTTAGTTTTCTTGAAATTCGACCTGGTTCTATGAATACTATAAGAAGTTTGGAGAATCGGAATTACTTTGGAGGTTTCAACAACCTAAACAAAATTTGGCGCCGTTGCTAGCAAACTACTTTAGTTTCTTAGTTTCATTGTGTTATTTTATAGTTATTACTAATCTCTTATCTTGTATAGCTCATGCTTCTAATATGGGTAAATTACAATATAATTTAGAAATTGAGAAGACAACTTGTCGTTTAAGGAAAGAGATTAAGCAAGGAAGCAGTCATTCACCTTCAGATGTGAAAATTAAAGTAGACCTAATAATTGGTAAAGACTCTAATTTTCAGGAAGCAGAAGAAAAGATGGAAAATCTCAACCCTAGAACATTGAGGGAGTTAGCAGCACCGCATTTGAATCAACAACCCTTATGCATACAATTTCCGAATGTTAGAGGTAGATTTCAAATTGAAATCTGATTTGATTCACCTTCTCCCTATTTTTCGTGGTCTTGTAAGTGAAGATCTACATAAATACTTGAAGAAATTTCATGTTGCTTGCTACGGAATGAAGCCACAAAGGGTGACAGAAGAACAAATTATCTGAGGGTCTTTCTGTTCTAATTGAAAGATAAGGCAAATGATTGACTATAGTATCTACCCCCTGCTCAGTGACAACATAGAATGAGATGAAAATAATATTTTGGAGTTCTTTCCTACATCACGAGCATTGAATATCAAAAAGAGATATGTGGGACAAGACAAATTAGTGGAGAAACATGATATGAATATTGGGAAATATTTAAGGATTTATGTGTTAGTTGTCCACATCATCAAATTCCTGACTAACTCTTGATTCGGTACTTTTATAAAGGAATATTGCCAATAAATCGGAGTATAATGGACGCAGCTAATGAAGGAGCTTCGATAAATAAAACACCTAAGGCGGCCAGACAATTGATATCAATTATGGTCGAAAATTATCAACAATTTAGGACAAGGATGGATGGAGTTCTTAAGCGTATAAATAAGGTAAGTAACATACACCTTGAGGATAAAATTTCATATTTAACTGCTTTAGTTTGTCAAATAGCTATAGGTCAGTTGCAATCGGCAAGAGTGTGTAAAATATGCTCAGTCTTTGGACATCATACAGATATATGTCCTACATTGCAACAAGACTCACATGCAAGAAGCTAACGAAATAGGGGACTTTCGTGGTCAACCTCAACGAATATATGATCTTTATTCCAATTACTATAATACATGATGAAGGGACCATCCAAACTTTAGCTATAGAAATCAAAACAAAGTTATCAACCTCACAATTTTAATACACAACCTACAACCTTCAGCCTCTACATATACTCAACCTCAATCTTCAAATTTAGGTATGTCTTTAGATGAAATTGTTAAGGTAGTTGCTACTAATACACAACAATTTCAACAGGAAATAAAGACAAGCTTTTAAAACTTAGAAAATCAAGTCACTTAATTAGTCACTTCTGTAAGTAAATTAGAATGTAAGTTTTTTAAGATTTTTAAAATTTTAAGAAAACTCTTTTTTTTAGTTTTTTAAATCATTTTTCTTATGCTTCAATTGAAGAAATAACGAAATACACGTGTCATGAACGTTACTAAAATTTAAAATTCTCTTTACTTCTATTTTCTTTATTTTTGCGTCAACTTTCTTCCTCCAAAATTGTTGTTAAAATTTCATCGAATTACTAGGCACTATGTAAGAAGATTATTGATAAAATTGGGGTAGATTTTAAAGTAGAAATTTAGCATATTCATGTGGCTCTATTCTATTGATAAGATGTTATCTTGATATATTATTTGATATTATCTCATTTGTTTTAGATTTATTTTGATGCTTAAACAGTAAAATTAATGTTTGTTTTATTTTAGAAGATGAAAAGTGGAGACTACATCAAATTGAGATATTATTGTTGATAATCATTAATTTTGAATAAAATGAAGAGGTTGCTGAAACAGATAAGATTGATTACTTGAAGAGTGAGAGTTTAACTAAGAAACTTATTTCTATCCATATCATGTAGGAATTTGCATCTGTTTTAGATAGATATCTTTGCAAAGTAGAATTAGATCAGGAAAATCCTATAAAAGGGATATTCCTCACAACAAAAAGATTAATTCTCTTCTTACTTTTCTTTCAATTCTTTGTCTTTCTTCTATTTTGTTATTAGAGCAAAAACTATATGTGCCTAAACTCAATTATTTTGATTTGAGGGCATTCGATATTCTAGTTGTAACCTTATAAAGTTTTGTGTTCTACACCTTTTATTTATGTTTTAATTCAATTTTTTTTTGTTTTGAATTCGTATATTTCATGAATAATTAATGTTGATTGATCTGACAATTTAATTTAATGTTGATTATTCTATTGATATCTATATATTCAATGATCCATAATTGCCATGAAGGATTAGTACAAATAGTAAATAAGTTATTTATGAATATATTAATAAACAAGAAAACTAAGTTAAATAGTTGCAACTATCTCGATTATTTAATTTAGGGTATAGTTTTTTTTCACTAAACTTATTACTATCATTTATTTGATATAGAATGTTATCACACCCAATCAATGAATAGTAAGTTTTGGTTTGAATGCTAAGTTTGAACCAATTAGTTTCAAAAAATTTTAGACTTATTATGACTATTCTAACATGTTTTAGACTAACTGATTGAATTGCGACATTTATTCTTTTTAAACCAATGATCAAAATTACAATTAGATTAGATCATTTCCTTAAATCGAAGTTTAGTAATTTTCCTTGAATCGAAGTTTAGTAATCTTGAATTTCACACTTTTATATTCAGTTAATTTATTTTCATTCCCTGTTAATTTTTGTTAATTAATTATTTAATCGCCCCCATTTTATTTTATTATTTAAAATTATGAAGCTAGTGTTTAGTTTTCATGAAATTCGACCTGGTTCTATGAATACTATAAGAAGTTTGGAGAATCGGAATTATTTTGGAGGTTTCAACATCCTAAACAAAATTTGGCGCCATTGCCAGCAAACTACTTTAGTTTCTTAGTTTCATTGTGTTATTTTATAGTTATTACTAATCTCTTATCTTGTATAGCTCATGCTTCTCAGATAGGTAAATTACAATATAATTTAGAAATTGAGAAGACAACTCGTCGTTTAAGTAAAGAGATTAAGCAAGGAAGCAGTCATTCACCTTCAGATGTGAAAATTATAGTAGACCTAATAATTGGTAAAGACTCTAATTTTCAGGAAGCAGAAGAAAAGATAGAAAATCTCAACCCTAGAACATTGAGGGAGTTAGCGGCACCGCATTTGAATCAACAACCTTTATGCATACAATTTCCAAATGTTAGAGGTAGATTTCGAATTGAAATCTGATTTGATTCACCTTCTCCCTATTTTTCATGGCCTTGTAAGTGAAGATCTACATAAATACTTGAAGAAATTTCATGTTGCTTGCTACGGAATGAAGCCACAAAGGGTGACAGAAGAACAAATTATCTGTGGATCTTTCTGTTCTCATTGAAAGATAAGGCAAATGATTGACTATGGTATCTACCCCCTGCTCAGTGACAACATAGAATGAGATGAAAATAATATTTTGGAGAAGTTCTTTCCTACATCATGAGCCCTAAATATCAAAAAGAGATATGTGGGACAAGACAAATTAGTGGAGAAACATGATATGAATATTGGGAAATATTTAAGGAGTTATGTGTTAGTTGTCTACATCATCAAATTCCTGACTAACTCTTGATTCAATACTTTTATGAAGAAATATTGCCAATAAATCAGAGTATAATGGACGCAGCTAATGAAGGAGCTTCGGTAAATAAAACACCTAAGGCGGCTAGACAATTGACATCAATCATGGTCGAAAATTATCAACAATTTAGGACAAGGATGGATGGAGTTGTTAAGCGTGTAAATAAGGTAAGTAACATACACCTTGAGAATAAAATTTCATATTTAACTGCTTTAGTTCGTCAAATAGCTATAGGTCGGTTGCAATCGGCAAAAGTATGCAGAATATGCTCAGCCTTTGGACATCATATAGATATATGTCCTACATTGCAACAAGACTCCATGCAAGAAGCTAACGAAATAGGGGACTTTCCTGGTCAACCTAAACAAATATATGATCTTTATTCCAATTACTATAATACAGGATGAAGCGACCATCCAAACTTTAGCTATAGAAATCAAAACAAAGATATCAACCTCACAATTTTAATAGACAACCTACAACCTTAAGCCTCTACATATTCTCAACCTCAATCTTCAAATTTAGGCATGTCTTTAGATGAAATTGTTAAGGTAGTTGCTACTAATACACAACAATTTCAACAGGAAACAAAGGTAAGCTTTTAAAACTTAGAAAATCAAGTCCCTCAATTAGTCACCTCTGTAATTAAATTAGAATGTAAGTGCAATGACTTTGAGAAGTGGTAAAGAAAGTCAATCTGAAACTTATTTACCAATAGAGGTAGAAAAGCAAAACGATAGAGGAAAGAAGAAAGAACTTTCAACTCAAGAATCAATAATGCTGTGGAGGTCAAGGTAATTATCCATTTCAAAAAACACAATCATACATGTAACCATGTACTATGCAAAATGATAGGAGAAAAACATATATGCACAAATGTTGCATCTTAGTGAAATTTTATCAGGATGGTGTTGTTGAAGAGAGAAAAACAACATAAATCTCCCAATTGATCATGATGATGTATCATTCTTCTTTTTACACCGCAACTTCTTGCTACTTTAAATCAGGTTATGTTCTTGTTTTGATACACTAGGAAACAACATCATCGTCACTTAACTTGAAGGTTGACGTATTACTGTATTCCTTTTTCCTATATATTGCAGATGATATACATAAATGAATGGGATGAAGAATGGTGTTCACTTCCTGGTCATATGTCACGATCTCAGAAAAGCCAATGCCGTTTTCTTGGAACTTTTGTGGGAACATCTGCAGATGCATAACAGTTAGTCAATGAGCTTAATTGGTTTGCCAGTGCAAAACTATTCCCAGTACGAAGCACAAATGATCTGGTTGCTTTAAATTTGTTCGGTACCTTCAATGGCATACAATGAATTGTAATGAACTTCACTCCAGAAACTAAGCCAAACCTCTAGAAATGCAAAACCAATCAGTTAACGTAAAACGATACATGTTATCCACTTACAAATAGATATAAGGAGACTAACTTCCTACTGTAGCAGAGCGATGACAGCATTCTACCTATGACACACCTCTCCCTTTAATGAAGAAATATTTTAGGTTTTCAATACTTTGTCGCATATGTCCACTCGTCAAGTGACTCTGGACGACATTTCTACAGTGTCATTAAATATAATTGCCTAGAATTCCATGGCAGAACATCAGATGTAACTTACATGCTCACATCCCAACTCTCATCTTGAAGTAGAAGAAAGATGGACATATTAGTAGTCTTGCCTGTTTCCTACTTTCTAACCTGCCATTCTAGCTACCAGAACTACAGGAAAGGTGAAGTTCCTACTCCTTTAATACTTATTGAAACAAACTTACCCCCCACCCAAAAAAAAAAAAAGACATTATATAACATAGCAAGAAATTGGAACTACCTCTGACAGGATTCTTGTTCTTGGGCATTATCTCAATGTAGCATGTGTCGCGAAAAGACGTGACCACACAAATTTTGGTTTCAAACTGAAAAGAGAGCTTGTAGCAAGTCATAGATCATTCATAATTGAATTCGAAAGTGTTGTCAAAATTTATTGTATCCAGAATATGTATGTTCTGTTCCCAAAATAACAAGTCAAAATTCTCAATTAGAGCAACATATGAGAAAGTGATTGACAAGATAAGCTGCATCAAGGGGAGCCAAGTTCATCAAATTGCTTAGAGAAACTTGGAACATCATTGAACTACTAAAAAGGCCGGGGATGCATGAGATTTGACATTTTTTATTTATGATAGACAGGTAAGGGCTATTAAGGCACAAGGATTTGCAGGTCCAACAACTTTCTGATGACACTAGGCTGATCGGAATCATAAAGTCATGATGCAACACCAGTTTCATTCCTAGTAAGAAGAAAACCGGGCTAGGCTAATCTGTTATAGATAGGTTTATTTCTTTTATATTCACAGTGGCCAACTTAACACTAAGTTCCAGAAATGAATCTGAAGAATCAGAGAGATCATAAAGTACTTACTCGATCTGCTGCTGCTTGTAGAGTGACGTGATCTCCCCATTCCCCTGATCTAGTAGCATACAACATTCATGCATGAAAAGAATCAACATTTAGTTCCATATTGCTGAAACATGCCATCTAACTTTTGTAAGGAGGAAACTAATACGCGTCATCACAGTGATCTAACTTTTTCATCTGCTTCAGGTAACTGTTGTACTTCATTGGTACATAACTTTCGTAAAATTTTCTGAAATGCTTTAGCTGAAAAAAGAAAGATTAACAAATTATTGTAATGACAAGGACAAAATCATAAGAAACCAATAAAAACAAGACAAAGAACAAATCTTCCTTAAGAGAATTACTAAACAATGCTTAAATTTCCACAAAATTATAAAAAGTCATTGTTACCTCAAAATATACATTTTAAATCACTATTCAAGACGTAACCCATTTCTATTCAAGTCAATGTTTCAAGCGTTAATGGGTATTATCCTAGAACAGAGGGGTTGAATGGTGGCTGCACTAGTAGGGATGTACAATATGTACCTGCTTTACCACTTGTTTCCTCATGTGTTTATGGTGATTCGGATTCCGAAACAACTGATCTGACAATGCTCGAAACTGTAAAATTTAAGGTAAAGCAGTAGTTTGAAAAGCAGAAATTGCTATGGACTAAGCTACCAAGATCCCTTTAAAAAGTTGGGTCTAAGCATGAGCAACTATGAATATGGAATGCAATTTCACACCTGACAATTTCCATCACCTGCTATTTGTAATTCCGCCAAACCATATGCAGCCAACCTGAACAAAAACAGATTAGTTTAACAAAGACAATACATGATTTGCATGCATAGTTTCTGCCTGCCAAATGACACAGATCAGGTAGTAAAATCTACCCCGTATTGAACAAATATGTCAACCATATCTGATGTCTACATATGGAATCTACTTTACGATTCTATTCAAAGGATGCCACACAGAGAAAATATATTTGGTGAATCTCATGGCAGAAGCTGAACACAAGGATGAATCGTAAAGTAAAGGCTTAAGAGACAAATCATAGTAGAATAAACAGTTTATTAACTAAAGACAATAATCAAAGTAAATAGCATTTAGGCTTGAGTTGCAACCTTTCAGAGAGTCGTTCATGGTCTAAGGTTGCATCATTCACATCAGGTATCTCACGGTTAACACGTGGTGCGTGCTGCAAAAAGAAGGAATCAATAAGAATTTGTAGCCTAAATAGCCATTCACAATGATGTCATCATTCAGAAGCAAAAATGCCAACGATCATAAGAGATTCCCTCTGCCTCTAACTAGCTTGTCAACCATGTAACACAAGTGCTGCAAGATATCTAACTGATAAATAGTGCTGTTACACACTTAATTGAGGCACAAACTAAGTTGCATACTGTTACAATGTGAAAGTGGCATGCACAACACAATAAAAAAGAATAGATGACAAAACCCAAAACAAGGATCACAACAGTTATCCCTTCACTCTATCAAGGAACAAACTTTCATGAATGATGGGCTTGTACAGTACCAACTAGAATAAGAATGTTAGATTGTTACAGTAGAGAAACATAATCTTTAACCTAAAAGCTACACAAAGTAACAGCTTCCCTAATTTATACATGCATGCAGAAGGTGTGCATTTTCAATAAAGATGGGAGAGCAATAATTTCTTGAATTGGCTATGTCAAACAAATCCTATAAAACAAGTGGAAAAAAAATGCTCCATGTCAAGAGAATTCATTAAAAATTTAGCATTCACAGTGAGTAAAATGCCATGTACGTAATTGAGGAGAATTCAACACTTTGACAGAAGGGCCTACCGGTATAGAGTCCAAATGAGAGAGCCTGCTCCCAAGTTTTTTGACAACTTGAGATTTTTCTTCTTCTGTCATTGTTAAGATGCTGGCAATGGTTTGATCATCCTCTGTATCAGGAAAGCTGCTACTCAAACTTGAGGTGGAGCTTGCGCTTGCATTGCTGTAGCTTTGAGTCATACTACATTATTACAGCATTTATAGCAATTAAGTCGCTTGTACAAGTGACTTCAGGACATCCACACAGGTCAGGGATCAAACTAATTCGGATAAATGGTTTACAGCACACAATGATATGAAGTTGAAAGTTAGAAGATAATGCACATTAAACAACACATAAATTTTGACCTAGAACATAGCTCATCAACTATGCCGATAACTAATTAATCAGATAAACAAATATTGAACATTAAAAACAAAAAGTTGTCAGCAACAAAAGGACCACAGCAGAAAGCTTAGCCTAAATCCACATAAAAACCAGATAAAACAGAATTCAAAGACTTCCCACCCACCCCCACCACAAAGAAAGAACAAAAACCAAAAATGCCTTAAATTTCTCAGTGGTCATGAAATGCATATAGCTAAGTGAAGATGTTAATCAGATGTATAGGGTTCAGTAATCATTGTGCACTGTATTATTTACTTTCGTATTCTGTCCCAATTTCATAGGAACAAAATGGAGTGCAAACAACCAAAAATGTAAAACACAGTTTAGCTGGACAGGATCATACAAAAAAGACATTAAAGTGTGGATGATTGATAAGAACCATTTCACATCTTGAAGCATAGCCAGGACCTAGTACTCCAAGATTGATTAGGAAACAACTAATTCCTATCTGATTGCATGGTAACAAAAAATTTAAAAAAAATGAAGAACATTCAAAGCTTGAAAACCATCTAATATCCAATTGAGCTATAAACGTCCCATTCTGTATCTGAACCCGCAAACCATCTCATGAATCAAACCTAATCTCGACAAAGAAGCAATTGAGCTATTCCTTTCCCATATTTCCTGTCATTTTCTTAGCATCCAAGCAAAGCATAAGATAAAATACATAGTTCAGCAGCAATTAAAAAAAAAAGACAAAACACATAAAACAAGCCCAAGAAAAAACTTAAAGTCAAGTTTGGAGTCAATGATTAAGAATACCCAGAATCATACTTACAGTTCAGATTCTAATAGGAACGTCAAAAACAAAACAAGGAAAGGGAAGAAGTACATATCTTTGATCAGGATAAAAACGAATACAATACGTCAAGAGAATAAGTGAAAGAATAGAAACAAGGTACCCCGGATGAGAGCTAGAGAGGAAGAGAACAACTTGTGCAGATTAACCTAGTTGGTAGTTGAAGCCTGATAACTGGTGGGTCTTCAGTTAAGGATCGGAAATGAGGAGCTTCTTGTTTTGTCTTGGATAGAGACAAGACATGAAGGCGATAGTCGGTTTGCTCTTTGTACAGTTAACTTTCAGTTGAAGATATTTTCAAGAATTGTTTTTATATGTACATATATATTAATTTTTTTAAAATCAAACTAATTAAATAAAAGGTTTTAAATTTAATAATTTTATTTTAAAACTGTATAAAATTGATTAAAGATTAAATAAAATCAAATAATTGAAAAAATTGCTTGTCAAAAAATTTAAAATTTAATTAAAATTTTGTTAAATGAAAATTTATTTATTTATTTTGATTTATAATAATTTATTAATTTAAATCGACTGATTATAGTAAATTGACAATAAAAATTAGCCATTCAAAGATTTTACTGTTGAACCGACTGAATGGGTTAGATATTTTAATCTATAATAATTTAATTTATTATAAATTATGATTATTATATATAATAAAATAATAAGAAATTGTATATTTATTAGTATGCATTATAACGTTGAAGGCATAAAAGGAATACTTGAAATCAAGTTTCATGCAATCAATGGCTTTGTTTTTCTTCCAAAATGGCATGATTTATTTTGGATACATTTTTTCGGGGGATTGTAGTACTAATTCACATATTACACCCTTATAATTTTAGATTTTGTAATATTTAAAATTTAATATAATTTAATTTTTAATAATATTTTAATGCTTAATAATGAAGTTGAAAATTGATATTCACTACTCAAAAGGTGTAAGAATAATTAATTAAGACAATAATAAATAAAAAAGAAAAAATTACTGAAAAAGTGCATCAATATAATTTAATCTCATATTGAGGACTGCTAAAAAAATATATAATTGATCCATTTAAAAAATAATAGAATCAATTCAGACCAGGCTAGTTGGTCTCAGGCTCGAGTTTAGGATTAGTTGCCTTGGACCGGAGCAGAAGCTGTTAAAGTCAGGCTTGGGCCTGACATGGGTCAGTCTGATTCGATCCGTTGTCATCCTTTTTTATGAACAAATTAAAAATGATATTATTTATTATTATCTAAGTGTTTATATTGTGTGTTTTTTTATTTTTAATTGAACTTTAAAATAATAACTTTAAAAACTAAAAATTAAAATAATTTTTTAATGGAAATTTTAAACATACAAAAAAATTTCTAACATTTCTTAAACTTCTTTTACCCAATAAATAGGTCATTCCATTTAGAAATTATAGTTTTAGAAGATTTCTAATATTGCATGTATTTTAAAAATAATCTAAACTCATTAAAGCGCCAAGTCTTAACATATATTAATGTAAAATCATTTCCAATTCTTTATATCTTTTCAATAAATTTTCAGTTCCATTTACTTTAATAACTCTTATTATCAAAAACTAATTAATTTACAAATCAATCCACCAATATTTTTGTGAAATAATAATTTCTTATAAACCAAAATAAATTAATTATTTTTATTTAACAACTTTTTTAGTTAAACTTTAAATTCTTCTATAGATAATTACAATATTTTTCAATAATATTTCAAATTCTTTAATTTGATTTAATATTTAATTAATTTTATAATAATTTAATACATATTGAACTTTTTAAACCTTAAACTTCTTATCTTATCAGTGTAACTTTTGATATATTTTTTAAAACATTAAAAAAAATGAAAACATAGGAAATTTCTTAAACACTTTAACACACTATGGAAATTATAGTTATAAAGTGAATAAATATTTTATTTATAGTTTAAACACATTTTATTTATATATTTGATACGATTTTTTTTTAAGAACGGAAGAATCTGAGGTTGTTATCCTTTAGATGAGTATTTAGTAAATCTCTATATTGATGCAATAACCTACAAATCACATCAATTGAGTACTTCACACTAGATAAGCCCTATATGACAAGATTGAACGAGAGGGTGTAGGTAAGAAGATTCAAATGCAGGATCTTTTAGCCTTATGCTCCCTACTACAACAACTCGACCACTCCTAGGAGCCCTTAGAAAACACTTTAAGCTTTCTAATTGTACTTACTTCATTATAATTCATTATTTCATTAATTATAATAATTTAATTAATAATACTAATATTTTAGTCAAATATACTG
>JAOSBN010000053.1:111939-150390 GCA_027563595.1 Erythroxylum suave
GGTCAAACTCAGACTTAATGGTTTAGTTGATCAACTAAAGGCAGCCAGGTCATGTGTCTATGACTCTATGTATGACATCATCCATCCCCTACGGATTATTCCCTTATGGATCCCTTTGGATGATAGCTGATTAACTAAAAAATAGTTGATTTATTTAAATTTGATGGTTAATTTTATAAAAAAATTAAATTAAATAGTTTAGTTATCAATTGATTAGGTCGGTTGATTCAATCGAATCAACTGAATTTAAAGAAGCTAATCAATATGAGCGTTTTAATGTTTCAGCTAAAATTTTTTATGATGATGTTGAATTTGCCCCTTCTCTTTACTCACTTACCAACTCATTTCTGGTTTGAAACAATTTGTTCATGAGGAATGCTTTTACAAGGCCGTTTAATACTGCAATGTGAAAGGATCTCTGCACTTCAAAAGACTGAGAAAATCAAGCATTTTTTATTTCTTTTAGATAGATTTCTTCAAGTAGGAGCTTTGCTTTAATAAAAATTTTGTTAAATTCTAAAATTGTAATAAATAATTGATTTTTCTATCAAAAATTCAAGAGAATATAAATTACAAGATATACTAATAATTATTTTATATAGATTCAATTATGTTATTCTTTTAAAAAGAAAGAAAATAGCATGCATTTGAGTATGTATCTTGACAAAATATTGTAGATGTATTAGATATTAGAATTTAGATAACACTATATTAAAAATAGGGTGATTATATTTTTTTAATTAATATAGTCCTAATTTCACAAATTTCATTATAATATTCATATTTTTATAATTTTTTGAAGTTGTATACTCATAAGTCATTCTATACATAAGAGACTAATACTAAACAGCTAGTTTTACTAAACATCTCTAACAAACAGCTAATGCAATCCGCTGGTCAAATCAACTAATACAATCAGTTATTAGCTAACAGTTGATAGAATCAACTAACAGTTAAATGCAATCAGCTGATTACCAAACAAACCTTATATCTTATATTTCAATTACCCAATTCTTATTATGTTCTATTAAATTTCATTAACATATTTATGTAAAATCTATATAAATATATAGACAAAATTAAGTGACACAGACTTGAAATATCTTAACAAGAATAGGGCGCTCCAACCTGTAAAACAAATCACATGAATCATATTGCAAAACCAAAGGTCAAAGTTGAGCCCTAAATTGCTTACAGGTCATAACTAATGTTTTAAAAATCAAACCAAAAGTTTAATTAATAAAACAAAAAATTTACAATTTAAAAGGTTTAATAAATATTAAATTTTCTTAAAAGCGATTAAACATGAATGAAGAAGATTATCATAACTAATTAATTTATAAAAATTAACTGATAAATAAATAAATTTTTTAAAAAAATATTAAATCAAATCGAGGGATCTGGCTAAAAAAGGGAAACAACGTGGAAAAAGGAATTGACGCGTTATGAGCTGTTTTTCCGTGGGAAAGGGAAAAAGACAAGACCTCTGGGATTCCCACCTGAGTTTTACAGGTTGTATTGAAACGGTACACGGGGAAAGCAAGCACGCATCGAAAGCTTCTCTAAACGGTAAGGAAGACTTAATATCTAAGTAATTCGCAGCAGTTGACATCTGGGTTCAGTTTGTTTATAAGGATGAGGTCAGATGGAGATCATATCAAGAAACAGTTTTAAGAATGTATAATATAATAGTAACTGTTTGTGTTTGACCGGCTTCTTCTTCTTCTTCTTCTTCTCTTCTTCTCGGTTGCTTCTAAGTTCAAACTTCTGCATAATGTGCTGGCGTGATGTTGTTTGTTTACTTACAAGACAAAGACTCGTATCACTTTTCGATATGGATAAACTATATCTAACTTTTGTAAAAAGTTAGACTAATAGATTGTTTAATGCACTAATTGTGTAATTGATAGGAAATTGTTTTTTAAGAACGGAAGAATTCGGGATTGATATTCTTTAGATGCGTACTGAGTAAATTTTTGGATTGATACAGTAGTCTGCATATCATTCCAACCGGGTACTTCATAATAGGCAAGCCTTATATGACAAAATCGAACGAGAGAGTATAGGTTGGAAGATTTGAACACTGAACCTTTTAACCCCATCCCCTCTACTCCAACAATTCGATCATTCCCTAAAAGGCCTTAGGAAACACTTTAAGCTTTCTAATATGGTACAACAATAACAACTCGGTGAAAATCTTGTTAATACAAGAGATCTAGAGAGATTCAGTAATATGCAATTTTATTTATATTAGATAAAAATGTTATTTTTGATAAAATTTTACTAATGCGGTAAAAAGAATTAAAATGAAATTAATTAATTAATTAAAATATAAAAAAGGTTCTCTGTTAATTCTTAAATGATTTAGTGAGTTTGGTTTCATTTATGATTGGAGTTAAAATAGGAATGACAAACTGAAAACGAAAGTAACAAACTAAAAACAAATAGCGAGAGTGTTGGGAGAACAAATTGGAAACGATGAGTAAGGGCGTCATGTCGGGTAAACTAATTTAGGGATTATATTGCGTCATTTTTTGAAACGACATTATTTTAGTTATGTGATCAAATGACGTCATTTTATTAATCTTTATTACTTGTATTAATTTTAGCTTACTTGTATTAATAGTTAAGGTTTCTAGAACACATGACAAGTCATGTCATCAAAGTTAACAGATACACTAAAATCGAATTAGAATTGAAAAAAATTGAAAGTTTAAATATTTAATTATTATATGTTCAAGCTATAATTTTAAAATTAAATGCCATAATTTAATTTAGTTTAATTTTAATTTTTGTAATAATTTAATATTATTAAACATTTAAATCTTAAATTTCTTATATTATGTCCTATTTTTTGGTCTCATTTTTGAACGAGTATATGTCTCTCCGTTTCAGAGTTCCAAAACTCCTGGAAACAAGAAGAAAGCCGTTTCGTCTCAAACATCCAAAAAGCTGCAACTGTTTCACCTTAAAATCTGGCAATCACGCGGCCGATTCAATGTATATATATAATATTTAATAAACACAGGTTTGAATTGAAGACAAGAATTTATAATGAGATGATACGTGTGAGACACTTGTCAAGACTTCACCTCAATTGATAATGACATTTGCGTAGGAGATAAAAATAAAATCGGCCGGGCCGGCCTCGCTTTAGTTGAATTAATCGTTCTTTATATAGTTATTTTCATGTCTGTTAGTTGCAGCATTTATGTTTATATTCCTATAATTAACAAAATTTAAAAATTATTAATTTTTAAATTTTTTAGTTATTAAAATTTTGATTAAAAATAATAACAAATGTTTTTTTTAAAAAATTTTGGAACGAAGAAATCGTCAGCCATTATCCTTTAAATGTACATTTGGTAAATATCCAATTTACGCAATAACTTGCAAATCATGCCAACAGAGTATTTCATACTAGGCAAGCCTTGTATGACAGGCTTGATCAAGAGAGTATAGGTAGGGAGATTCGAACACAGAACCTTTTGACCTTATTCTCCCCACTCTACCAATCCGACCACCTCGTAGAATTTTTTTAAAAATATGACTAAAAGTTAAACCAATAAGACAAGAGTTTTAAGATTTAATCAGTATTAGATCATCGTAAAACAAGTGAGTAATCGAATAAAATTAAAAGTTTTGAAATATTATAAAACGAGACTATTCTTGTCCATCAAACATTTTAAATTTTAATTAACTATTAAATAAAAATTAATTAATTAATTTTAGTTTATAAAAATTTATTAGTCTAAAAAAATTGACTGATTAATTATAAACTCGTTAATTTTTAAACTCACCAGTTTTAGCTGGTTCAAGATTTTTACAGTTAAACTGGTCGAATCAGTTTAGTTCTTTAATCACTGATAATAACGAGAAACATACAATGTAAATATTCAATATGGATTAATTAAATTCCATTTATATAACAATTAAATTTGATTCTTAAATTTATACCAAATTAATTAATTTTGACGTAAATTAATAATTTATTATATTATTATTTATTAGTTTATTTTTCATTGTCATTTTAAAATTAAATTTTACAAGAATTTTTTTAAAAATTTGAAAATTAAAATAATTTTTTTAAATTAAAAATTCTATTTTTTTTTTCTTTTTTCTTCTCACGCGTTATATATGCTTGCATCCTATGTTTTGTTTCCCTGCCAAGTAGCTGCGGCGAAGGATCCATGGCACTATCTTATTAATTAGAGTTTCTTATTCGTGTTGAAGTATTTTATTTTTTTATTATAAGTAGCCGACCTAATATTCTGCGCTGCTTCATCTTCTCCTTTCCCCGCGTGAGCCATCTCTAAAGCTATCTATATATATATACGCATAGACATCATCAAACATATCCACACATCTGTACAAGATCCGTTCATTTATTGAAATCATCTTGTTCTTCATCTCTTAACGTACGTAGCTCTCCACGCTTCTCCAAGTTCCTAGCTATTCTTAAAACTTTTGGTGGATTGTTTGGTTAACCAGAAGGTTTTTTTTGTCCAAAGATGAGTCAGAATCAGGCTACAGGTAAGAGTTTCATCTCACTTTCTGTTTTCTTTTCAGTTCCAGTATCGTAAAGATGGTTTCTTGTTGAATATCATTCACCAAGTAAAGAACTGTCTTCCTGATTCTTAATCTCAGAACTTATCTTTGTTTTGGTTAGTTCTATAGTTGATGAAATTCTCTGGTAGTGTTCAAATCGATTAGATTTAACATGGAAGAGAGTTAAAACTCAGAAGTTAGCATTCCGTCGATAATTTACAGAATTGAAGAGTGTATGAGCTCTGAATATTATCAGCTTATGGCTTGAAATATGTTTTACAGCAGCATATCCACCACCTCCGGCATCAACCGGACCCTATGTAGTTCCACCGCCGGCAGGTTACCCCACCAAAGACGATCAACCCCACAATCAAAACCCTGTTCCCGTTGAGACAAAATCCAGGGGTGATGGCTTTTGGAAGGGATGGTAAGCTTCAATATTTGTACTTTTTCTTTTGTTTTTCTAGGTTTAAGGAGGTTGTTCTGTGATTAAACTCTTTCATGTTTTGGTGTATGCAGCTGTGCTGCCTTGTGCTGCTGCTGTGTCCTGGATGCTTGCTTTTAGAGGAGGAGGCAGAGAAGTCGGGGAATTCAGTTCCATTAGTGTTTTCCTTATTTGTGTAGTTTCTTAAAGAGTGTTTGATTTATTGATGTAATAAAAGAATAGCTTGTTAGAGTGGTGGTTGATTTGTACACGGATTACTCATAGTTGTTGACATGTCTTTGTATAATGGATCACATTGGATTCTTTTTTTAATATTTTTCTTAACTCTTTAAGATAAGTTGATGGGATCAAATTTTCTATTTTGTTAATCAATTCTTATTTTATTTTATTAAATCTCATTCATTAATTTTAATTCTTATTTTATTTTATTAAATCTTATTTATATATTTATGTAAATTTATATAAATATATGGATAAAATTAAATAATACAAAATTAAAATACCCTATCTGAAACAGGGTCTAAGCTGATTGTTAGACCTGATAATCATGTGGACTAACTTCATGAGACTTGGCAAATTGGCCTCAACTTATACTCATGTGGACCATTTTGGTTAGACGTGGCAAACCGTCCTGGCCTCTTGCCCCTGTGAATCACTTTTCTATGAGACTTGGCAAACTGGCTTGGGCCTGATGCTAGTTGACTAACTTCGGCCCAAAGTTAATTGTCAGGTCTACTTTGATATGGCTTGGGTTGGGCTTTGAAACTAATATTTTAAAAAATTAGGCTTTAGGTTTGACTCAAACTTGAGTCGCACAAGTTTGGTACACTCAGTAAATGTCTCGCTAAAATTTGAGATTTGGGGAGATTCAGTAATATATAATATTACTCCTATTTAATAGAGATTTTTAGGGATAGCAATAAGCTAGGTCAAGCCTGAGCTGCCTTCAACCTAGCTCAGCCTGGCCTTGTTTATTGTAGGCTGCAGGCTAGCTACTGACGGACTGCTCAACCCGTAACTCACCCCATGGCCTGCAGGGTCATAGACGGGCCAACCTAGCCCAGCCCATCCTGGCCATTATTTTTTATAAAAAAACATATCAAAATGATGTCGATTCAAATAAAGTCAGCGGGCCATCAGTCGACCTCGCCATTTCGCCGGGCCAACCCGGACTAAAATAAGGGCAGGGCCGGGCCAGAATTACCATCCCTAGAGATATTGCTTTTTTTTTAATACAACGGAAATAAACACTCAAAAAACAAAAGCCAAATTTCAGTTGCGAGGTAAGCCCTGGCGAGACGAAAGTTGGTTTCGATCGGCCTCTAAAGACTGAATCGACTCGGCAGGGGGTTCTGAAAGGATATGCAGGCCTGGTAAAATGTTTCGTGCGGTGATGGCGAGGCGATCGGCGTTCTGATTCCCTTCCCGATAGATGTGCTGTAGTTGGATGTCCTAGTCTCGGTCCAGTAGCGCACCAATTTCCTGCATCAAAAAGGAGTTTTCAGTTAAGGCCTCCGGACGAGTGTACGATATTGATGACCTAGAGGGAGTCCACTTCAAGAATAATCTGGCGGTAGCCCAAGTTCTAAGCTAAGATGAGCCTGGCACGGACCCCTTGTAATTCGGTGATTACTGGCGAGCAGGCCTCAAATTTATAAAGGAACCCTCCCTGCCAGCAGCCGTGACTGTCTCTAAGTAAACCACCCGCCGTGCTTTCGTGGGAATCTGCTAACATCAAGCCATCAGTATTGACTTTGGTCCATCCTTCGGATGGGGGCGCCCAGTGTATTAGAATCCTGATAGGTAAGCTGTGTGAGGGTTGAAAGCGACCAGTGTATTAGAGATATTGCTTTAGATATACTCATACTATATCGATTTACCCATATAAAATATAAAATAATGATAATACAAAATATAAAAAAACTCGCATACATAAAAATATGTGGAGCCATATATATAAAACATGTTAAAGGTTAATACGATAAAATAAGTAAATAAATACAAAAGCAAGAAAAGACGACAAGAACGAGAACAGATCACACCAATGATTATAAAAAAGTAATTAAACTAAATAAAAAAGCTATTTAGGCTAAATAACGAAGAAAGAAATACTATTAATGTTAATTATAAACAAAAGACTCGAAGAAAAATATTTAAAGAAATTAAGAGAATGAAGAGACCTTTTTATATGAGATCCTTTACTTGGAGATGTTAATAGCCTGGGTCAAGTCCGGCCTACCCTAGCCCGACTTATGGCTCGATAGGTCACGAGTGGCTTGGGCAACCCGATCTGTAAATTTTTGAAAGAAAATTTTCAAAAATGACGTCGGTTTTGAAGTAATGGTTAGGCTATGAGTGGAGTTGGTCAATCGGGAACAAGATTGGGCCGGACCGAACCATTTTCGACAACTCTACCTTTACCTATATCCTAATGGGCCAGATTTCTTGGACTTATAATTAATCTAATTTGTATTTCTTTTTATAATTATATCTAATAGAAAAGGAGCATTTTAGACGATTGGGCCTCTCTATTCTCATGCCTCTCAGAAACCCAACCCAAAGCACTAATTGAAAAGAATAATCTAGGGTTTTGAATCGCCCCTCTTTATGAGCTATATAAATTCGCGTTTTAGGGTTAGAGGAGGTAGGAGGTAGGACTGTAGGAGCGTGAAAGCGTGAATAAGAAATGGTGAAGTTTCTCAAGCCGAACAAGGCGGTGATCCTCCTCCAAGGTCGCTACGCCGGCCGCAAGGCTGTCATCGTCAAATCCTTCGACGACGGGACCCGGGACCGTCCCTACGGGCACTGTCTCGTTGCTGGCATTAAGAAATATCCAGGAAAAGTGATCAAGAAGGATTCGGCTAAAAAGACGGACAAGAAGTCTCGAGTGAAGTGCTTCATTAAGCTGGTGAACTATCAGCATCTGATGCCTACCCGATACACTCTCGATGTGGATTTGAAGGACGTGGTCAATGCGGATGTCTTGCAGAGCAGAGACAAGAAAGTTGTAGCGGCGAAGGAGACTAAGGCTAGGTTGGAGGACCGGTTCAAGACTGGAAAGAACCGGTGGTTCTTTACCAAGCTCAGGTTTTGAGCTGGTGGGTTGGTTTTTATATGCTCATCTCTTTTGTTGGAATATTGTCAAAAAATTGAATTTTGTATTGGATTAAGATGAAGATTGCGGGGACATTTTCCTGATCTGCTATGGTTAGAGTTGATATTTGAATTAAAATTTCTTATAACTAACTTGCTGTTAGTTTGGTTTGATTATTGGAATGGTTCTTGATGTTCTTATCTAGTTGATTTCTGGGGCTTGTTCATATGATCTTCACGAATACTTATTCTTAAAGAGCTTTTGATGGGTATATCACTAGATGATGCTGTTAGATTTAGGTAAACTTTAGGGATTCATTTCATGCCAATATATCTTTGGTTGGTTGATCTTTTTGGTCTTAATAACTCATTGGCCTTCAACTTTGTTAAGCTCTTTTTATTTTTTCTTTCACAATGGTGTAGATTTCTATATAACAAGGCATTGTGCGTGTTTGTATCAAGGCATTGATGAATGCCTTATAATATTGATATAAAAGTAGTTCTGTCTCTGGCCTAAGTTTCTAGGAAATTAATGTTTCCAAGAGCAATTAGCTTAGTGAAAATGCAGAATTAGCAAGCCTTTGTTGGCATTATGATGCAAGAAAGCTCTGGCCTCAAGTCTTAAAGAGGCAATGGATTATCTGAAGTGTTGAAGGCTTGGATGTTTAATGAAAGCTAGTTTAAAGCAGAATTAGAATGTTTGGTTTCCAAATTATATTTTGGTAATGTCAATTGGTTGATACATGTTTGAAAGCTGCTTTTGAAGCATCCAGTGGCACAATTCTGTGCTAAAAATGCTGGAACTTGATGCAATTTGGTCCCTCTCCACTCCACCCCGTTGGTTCTAATACATGTGCTCTATAGTTTGAGAAAATACTGAAGCTATTACAAAATGCAAACTTGAGTCTTTGGTATGAAGTTCAAAGGTCTAACCTGCAGCTGTAGTCCTGACTCCTGAGGTATGGCTCTGTCAACTCAGCCTTTGACAAAAGCACACGGATGTCATATTCAGAGCCAAGGGTAATTACATTTGTTACGTGGTTGTTTCACCCGTAGTTGTATGGGACAAGAAGTCTGTTATGTTACGTCATTGTGCTTGTCATCCATCGCCAACTGATAGAAGCATGTACATGTAAATCTTGTATTGCATGGCGATGGAAGGGCATAATGTTCATCTTAAACCATGATTTCTTATTAGTTGCTTCCATTGCCTAAAAAACATCAGATAGGGCGTTCTAGCAGTATCTATCAACTTTTATTTTTTTAATTACAAAGGAAAGAAACAACAAGAAAATACAGAAATTTAACTCGTCCCTTGGCGATAAATTGCTCCCTAGCTATCCGGTTGGAGAAAATCTAAAATATCAAATGAGGGTGCTGTCAGGACATATAGGCTGGGACTCGCTAGCAATGCTAATTTAGCCATTTTATCCATACATTGATTCCCTTAGCGATAAACATACTAAAATTGAACGGTCCACTCACAATCTATCAGTTCTATTATACCCTTTACCAGAGGAAAAGTGTCAGTTATAACGGGGCTTTAAGTTGGATTGGGCTTCAAATCCGGTTCGAATTTAAGTACAAGTTAACTTTAAGTTGAATTGAACTATGTTTTAACAAAAATATCCTAACTTTTGAAAATTCTAAAAAATATCATTCTAATTTTCAGTTTTTGAGGAAAAAAAAACTTTTTTAAATTTAAGTTAAAAAACAACAAAATACATACAATGTAAATGTCAAAATTAAATGCACTAATATGATAATTCAAATTAATTATTAAACTCGAACCAAACCAGTTAAATTCGAATTAAATTAATAATTATAATAAATTATTAATTTAATGAATTCACTTCAAATTTATGAGTCGAGTTCAACCGTTATGTATCCTTAGCCCTTTAGGGGGTGGTCGAGTTGATGGAGGAGGCATGGAACCAAAAGATTTTGTGTTTGAGTCTACCTACTTATATTCTCTCGATTGAGCTTATTGTACAAAGCTTGCCTAGTACAGAATACCTAGTTGGCCTGATTTACAGGCTATTATATCAATTCAAAAATTTACTTAGTGCACATCTAAAAGATAACAATTGTAAGTTCTTCCATTTTAAAAAAAAAGAAGTTATGTATTCTTATTTCTTTTACTCAAAATAAATTACGTCTAATATAAAAAGAGCATCTTAGACAATCGGGCCTCTCAGAAGCCCAACCCAAAGCTCCAGTTGAAAAAAATAATCTAGGGTTTTGAATCGCCCCTCTTTATGCGCTATATAAATTCGCGTTTTAGGGTTAGGGTTTAGAGAGAAAGTAAGAGCGAGAAAGCGTGGATAAGAAATGGTGAAGTTTCTCAAGCCGAACAAGGCGGTAATCCTCCTCCAAGGCCGCTACGCCGGCCGAAAGGCAGTCATCGTCAAATCCTTCGACGATGGGACCCGGGACCGCCCCTACGGGCACTGTCTCGTTGCTGGCATTAAGAAATATCCTGGAAAAGTCATCAAGAAGGATTCGGCTAAAAAGACTGCCAAGAAGTCTCGAGTGAAGTGCTTCATTAAGCTGGTGAACTATCAGCATCTGATGCCTACCCGCTACCCTCTGGATGTGGATTTGAAGGACGTGGTCAACGTGGATGTCTTTCAGAGCAGAGACAAGAAAATTGTAGCGGCGAAGGACACTAAGGCTAGGTTGGAGGAGCGGTTCAAGACTGGAAAGAACCGGTGGTTCTTTACCAAGCTCAGGTTTTGAGCTGGTGGTTTGGTTTTTAGATGCTCATCTGTTTTTTATTGGAATATTGTCAAAAAAATGTATTTTGTAATGGATTGAGATGATGATTGTTGCGTAATGATTGTTGAAGGTGGATTTTGTGGGAACATTTTCCTGATCTGCTTTGCTTAGAGTCGATATTTTAATTAGAATTTCTTATAATTAACTTGCTGTTAGGTTTGTTTGATTATTGGAATTGTTTTGGCATCGTTCTTGATGTTCATATCTAGTTGATTTCTAGGGCTTGTTCATATGTGCTAAGTATCATCTTCATGCATAGTTATTCATAAAGAGCCTTTGATGGGTATATCACTAGATGATGCTGTTAGATTTAAGCAAACAACAAGGATTCGTTTCATGCCAATATGTCTTTGGTTGGTTGATCTTTTTGGTTTTAACAATTCAATGGACTTCATCTTTGTTAAGCTCTTTGTTTTGGTGTGTTCCCGAGTATTGATTTTTTCTTTCACAATGATGTAGATTTCTAGATAACAAGGCTTTGTGGGTGTTTGTATTAAGGTATTGATGAATGCCATTAGTTCTAGGAAATGTTTATGGGCAATAACAATTAGCTTAGTTTAAATGCAGAATTAGCAATCATTTGTTGGCATTATGATGCAAGAAAGCGTTTACCTGAAGTCTCAAAGAGGAAATAGATTATCTTAAGTGGTGAAGGCTTGGATGTTTAGTTAAAACTAGTCTAAATCAGAATTAAAATGTTTGGTTTCCAAACTATAGTTTGAGACAATGCTGAAGCTATTACAAAATAAAAACTTGAGGCTTTGGTATGAAGCTAAAAGACCCTCTAACCTGTAGTTATGGTCCTGATGTATGGCTCTGTCAATTCAAGCTTTGACAAAAGCACACACGGATGTAATTGTTTCACTTTGGAGAACTGTGCATTATTGAACTTTCTTTAGTGTTGTAGTTGTACATAGTTGTTTCACCTTTAGTTGTATGGGACAAGTCTCTTATGTTAAGTCACTGTGCTTGCCATCCCTTGTCAATTTTTAGAAGCATATACATGCAAATCATATATTACATGACAATGGAAGAGCATAATGTTCATCTTAACCCGTGATTTCTTAGTTGATTCCATTGCTAAGTCATCTGAAAATAGGTGCTGAGACCTCCACTTTAACAAATTAAAGCATTTGGTACCACAAATATTTTGAAACTTCTTCTCTAGTTAGGGGTAAGATTGAGGTCTTCTGCACCTCTCTAAACCTTGTATTCGATAGGACTTTTATTGAATTGTTGTTGCTATTTGCGGCACTGCAAATATTTTGCTTCCAAGTACTCAAATCTCTAGTTAACTAATTTAACTGTATATTTCCAACTGTCAAATGCTATGAAACCTTTGTTCTGGAAACCGTGTTTTGCAATAATTTCAGGAAATAATCATTTACCATATTCGGATTCTTGTCCTAACATCAATAAGTCCAAAGTTTTAAGTGTAATTATGTCAACTTGTGATTGATTAATCAGTGTAGACAAGCTTAAGCCGAAAGTGAGCAAGTTAATCTCAATGGACTCTATTCATTTCAGACAAATTCTGGCGAAATATATTAATTGGACTTAATTGTCTCATTGTCATTCCCTAAAATGGAAGGACTTAAAAGAGACTACTGCAGTTTGAAGAGGGATCAGGTCCTATATCTCTACGACCAGTACCATGGAGATGATCAACAAGAAACCAACACGAGAACAGGCCCAGCCTTGCACAGAGGTGAGCTGGGCCTGTGATTTGTTTTGCTTTTCCGACTTCTAATTCCTTGTAGGAACTAGCTACTTTTTTTGCACATTGAGGTAAACTCAAAAGGCCCATATTTTTTCTTTTACCCTGTACCTATAAAATCTCAAGATTGACCTTGACTAGAATGGAGGGACATTCAATAGTACAAATCTCAAAATGGGTGGATGAAACTTTAACACTGATGGAGAATCAAAAGGTAACCACGACATGGCGGGGGCTGGGGGACTGTTGAGAGATGAAAATGGAGTTTGGAGAGGAGGATTTTCACATAATATAAGTTGTACAACATCTGTAACGGCTAAACTATGAGCGCTTCGATCCGGCGTCGAGCTTGCATGGAATAAAGGAATTCGCATATTACTTATGGAAATGGACTCTTAACTAATCAAATCTATGATTAGAAAGGAACTAAATATGATGGGATTGAATGGGGCATTACTCAACGACATAAAAGAGTTAATAAGTCGTAACTGAGTGGTTCTTATTAATCATGTACATCGCGAGGCTAACTAGAGTGCCGATTGGCTTTCGAATTATGCCTTCTTCTTGCCGATAGGGTATCATAGGTTGGATGGTATCCCATAAGGTCTAAAAATTTTAGAGGAAATAATTATCCTTTTAATTTATATTAATTAAATTGATGTAAGATGATTGACCTAACTACTGATCAAAACTACGTGTGGCAGTAAAATACTCAATGTGATCTGGTCCGACTTGGTCTAATCCAATTTACTTGAATTGAATGGGCTTCAATCATATATAATTTATGGTTTTGAGCTTGAAATTTAAAATTTTTATATAAAACAACATCATTTTAAAATTTTAAAAATAAAAAATAAAATTGGTCGAGTTTGATCAAGCTCGTGCTCGAGCTTGAAGCCTCGAGCTCAATCGAGCTTTGGGATAGAAAATGAAAATTTGAGGCAAGTTCGACCCGATTCGACCCATTGCCAACTCGATATCCCCTAGACCAAGACGAAATTTGACGCTTACCTAAAATAGAATCCTATGTGGGCAACATAAGATCACAAACCTAACTCCCATTAATTAATTAATTAATTAAATTAACTAATCATTGGTCTTTTATTAATTTTATAATATCAATAATTTTTAAATTAAATCATTATAATCCCAAATCAAACGGACTCAACGACACACCCAAACGGAGGGACAGAATACCAAAAACGACAACCAATCTCAATTCCTTCTTTATAAACTGAAGAAAAGTTCCGCAACTTTTACCTGAATTTTCCCTCACTTTCTCGCTTTCCAAACGGACCAACTGATCATCACCCGCTCTGTTTTCTCATCTCTCTGACACATCTCTGCATCTACATCTCTTGTCCTTCTCTGCAAGATTTGTCCCTTTCGCTCGAAATCTCCTTCCTCAGCGAATCTCTCTCTCCCACGTACCTTTTTTCTCTTTCGATAATGATTCAAAGCTTAGTTGCTCAGCCCACTATCAACTGTGATTCATCTTCTACCCCTAACAATTCTGCCTCCCCCATGAAGACAAAGCGCGGCGACAGAGACGGAGATTCCGACGACCCTGCTTCTAAACGTCCAAACTTCTCCGCCGAAGCCTCCGTCTCTGGTGAGAAAACCGCCGCCGAGGAAGACTCCACCGCGGTCGTTGAAGGCGGCGAGTCCACTGGCCTGAGACTTCTCGGCCTTCTCCTACAATGCGCGGAGTGCGTCGCCATGGACAATCTCGACGACGCCAACTGTCTGCTCCCCCAGATTTCAGAGCTTTCCTCTCCGTTCGGTTCCTCGCCGGAGAGAGTCGGCGCGTACTTCGCTCACGCGCTGCAGTCGCGAGTGGTAAGCTCATGCTTAGGAACCTACTCTCCTCTAACATCCAAAGCTTTGACCATAACGCAGTCGCAGAAAATCTTCAACGCTTTGCAATCATACAACTCGATCAGCCCGTCGATCAAGTTCTCTCACTTCACTGCTAATCAAGCCATTTTCCAAGCACTGGACGGAGAGGATCGTGTCCACGTCATCGATCTCGATATAATGCAAGGCCTCCAGTGGCCAGGATTGTTCCACATCCTCGCTTCCCGGACTAAAAAAATCCGATCCGTTAGAATCACCGGGTTCGGGTCCTCATCCGAGTTGTTGGAGTCAACCGGAAGGAGACTCGCCGATTTCGCAAGCTCACTCGGTCTGCCGTTTGAGTTCTTACCACTGGAGGGCAAAATCGGAAATTTGACAGACCTGAGTCAACTCGGTATTAGACCTAGAGAAGCTATAGTGGTGCACTGGATGCATCATTGTTTGTATGATATCACGGGGAGCGATTTGGGGACGTTGAGATTATTGACCCTGTTAAGGCCGAAACTGATCACGACCGTCGAACAAGATCTTAGCCACGGCGGTAATTTCTTGGCGCGGTTTGTTGAGGCATTGCATTACTACAGTGCGTTATTTGATGCTTTAGGGGACGGCTTGGGTTTGGACAATATGGAGAGGCATACGGTGGAGCAGCAGTTGTTTGGTTGTGAGATCAGGAACATCGTGGCCGTTGGTGGGCCCAAGAGGACGGGTGAGGTAAAGGTGGAGAGATGGGGGGATGAGCTTAGACGTATCGGGTTCCAACCCGTGTCGCTGGCGGGTAGCCCGGCAGCCCAAGCAAGCCTGCTCTTGGGAATGTTTCCATGGAAAGGGTATACCTTGGTGGAGGAAAATGGTTGCTTGAAATTGGGTTGGAAGGACTTGTCTTTGTTGACTGCCTCTGCTTGGCAGCCTTCCGATTGAATTACTTTTGGGTTTGGGTTTGATGATCATTGATTCTTACGTAGTGGTCAATTCTTTTTGCAGGGGAAGTTTTACTTTAGTTTTTGCCAATTGATGAAAATTTTGATAAAGGGAAAATGAAGAAAGTGTAAATGTTCATATCTTCTAGTACAAGAACTGGTATGATTCTGATTCCCCGGTTGGGGTTTTTGCATGGAAGTTAGGAGCAGGAGTCGCAGAGACTGTACGCGCGTGTGTGTGTGTGGATTTCAGTGCACTGTATAATTAGACTAAACAATAATTGTACAAGTGGATCAGTGGAAGTGGGCATTATTTGTTTAGCATTTGCATGGAGAAGAAAACAAAAACTGAACAAAAAGACGTTCATTCTTTAGCTTCTTGACATGTACATGCAAGTCCCTGAGGTTTGTAGGGGACCAACCGTAGTAGGGTCCCTGTTGTTGATATCTCATCTAATGCAACTACTGGGTAAGAATGGACTTGTACTTGAATTATTCTATTCCTGTATATTCCGATGTATACTCTTCATAATAACCTTGTGTTGGATCAGAAATATCCCGAATACGAGTAAAGTTGCGTATCACTTGATCTTCTTAGATTTCGCGTTTTAAGCGGGATTCTAGCTAGATGTTGTTGTTGATGTAATAACTTTGTGTTAAGACTATTGAATTTGGGGTTTCACATAAGATGTGTGTATGTTAGTGCTGATTCTCAAAATTTTAATGTGATGTTGTTTTCATTTTAGCTGTTAAAAATATGGAAAGACCAAAGAAGAAGAAGAAGAGGAAGGAGGATGGAAGTAAAAGAAACGCCATAAACGACAAGTAGCACAGCTAATACGGTTCCAAATGCCAAACACGTGAGTCCACAGTTTTTGTAGCACTTGAAAGCTTTCCTTGTGATTGTGATGCGCTGTAGGACATTCATCAAACTTTGTAAATTATGTGTTATTGTTACTTTTCTATTATTTTACTAATTTGGATTTTTTTATTTAATTTTAATTCAATTAAAATCAATATTCGTATAATTATAAACACAAGTTTTTATTTTTTTTAATTTTTGGGGTAAATTTGCTGACTTTAAAGAAACAATAAAGTTTATATTTGTAGTGTTTGTCAAGAAGAGATATCTTAGTTGTAGTAGGTATATTTAAAAAATTAGACAATAAATGCAATATAAATATGAACATGTATTAATTAAATATTATTTATATGATAATTTAATTAAGTTTTAAATTTAAACTGAATTAATTAATTTTACTTAAATTAATAATCTATTATAGTTATTTTAATTTTAATTATAATTAGATTATTATATAAATTAGATGGAAGAAGATTAACCAAAGTAATAAGCAAGACACTATCTTATCATTGAACACAAACTGTCTTTATGGAGTCTTGCAAATATCTCTTTAGGTGTACAAGATAAGTAACCTTAACGATGGTGTCAAAACTTTAACATTGTTGTTTAAGACAACCATTTTGTACTCTTTGGATCTTGTCTTCAAGCCAGGGCTGTAATTTTTGAGATCAGATCTCCTCTTTCGGTTATAGTATTTCTATTATATTTTATTAAATTTCGTCTATATATTTACGTAGATCCCACATAAATATATGAATGTAATTTAACAGAACAAGATTGGAACAGAGGATTTGATATGGTAATTTTTGTGTGCCATTAGGATTATCACACAATTTCAAGATGTATATTTAAAATAATAATTACAAAATCTTTTATTATTGAAAAAAATTAAGTATGAAAGAAGTTTTAAGAATTAGGTTTGATATTTTAATCCGGTCTCTAGTTAACAACAATAACTCGCATTAATCCAATTACGAATTGAATCTGAATTTAAATGTCTAGACTGAATTAATTAAAATAACATTTTTATTAATTTTAAATAAAATAATATTATTAAATATAAATTTTCATTATTAAAAATAAATATAAACTAAAATTTGAGAATTGAGTTTGACATTTTGTCCCAATTTTAAAATAACTCAAATTAATTGACTTTCCAAACTAGATTAATTGAATATATTGTTTTAATAAATATAAATAAAATAATGTAATTTTATGTAATTGTGTTCTAACAGGATACATGATATCTATTATCTCTCTATAGAGAGTCAATCGTTGGTATAACTTAACCAAACAGGTTGGTATGAGTGGTTCAGCACTCTCATCCCTTAACCACTCTCACCCTTTAACCAAAGGTCTCGAGTTCGAGTCATGGGAATGGAAAAATTTGTTTCGTCAGCATTTTACTCCTTACGGGCTGACCCCGTGCGAGCGGGGATTAGTCTAGGTGCGGATGACTTAAAGGCGTCTTCCCATAGTTGAGACCCTCCTAGGACACCTCGGGGTAAAAAAAAATCATTAGTATAACTTCTTTATATTAATAACTAGTCAAATTCTTTGTTGTAATTAATATAAGAGTATATTTGGTTCAGCTTTTGGTGGGTGAAAAAGTACTTTTTCTCATCGCAAAAGCTATTTTAAGGAAAAAAATGAATGTTTGGCTGTAAAATCTAAAAACACTTTTTTAATAGAAATGATTTTTTTAGAAGCTAAAATACAATTTTTTAAGAAGCTCAAATTTGAAATTTTTCAAAAAAGCTCTTTCCATAAAAACTTTACTGACAAAAGCTCTACTGATGTAAGTCAATCCAAACAGGCACTTGCTCTTAATTTTACTACATTTCAATCTACTAAATTTCCTGATTTGATTTCATGTTTCCCTAATTTTTCCTGGCGGTCCCAAAAAATGGCTAGACAATGGACCCTCCTGTTATCAATCATTCAAAAGTGTTCCAACTTTTCAGGACATAGTACAGTTTCTGGATAATCAATTTCATAAAAAACGAGCCTGTAGTAAGGAGATGGGAGTGAGGAGTGAGCAGATATGACAATAGATCAGGTCAAACTCGTCTAGGTTTGAACCAGATTTAGAATTTTATTTTTAAGTTCGAGTTTGATATGAAGCTCGATTGGACCTAAAACTATAGGCCTGAGTTCATATGAGTCTTGAATCCAACCTAAACCTATGGAAGTGAAAAGGCACTTAAGTTAGCAAAAGAAGCTGATGATGTAGTTACTCAAAAAACTTGAAACAAACTTTCATGAGTCCAACATTTTTGGCTATGCATTGAAGAGAGGGACAGGTGGAGAAACAAATTCTCTGACCAAACACTAATGGCCTAAGCTTGACTGGTATACAAACCCAGATTCCAGTATTCTGTGTATAAGCTTGCATGGAAACAAGGGAATAAAGGAAAACTCAAAAAACCACAACCCAATGATCAGTACCTCTTCCCAAGAATTACACCAACAATGACAGACAGCAAAGCCACTCCCAAGATGAACTTAATTGTCATGGCAGGAGAAGTCTCTGCAGTTTGAACCTGAGAAGTTTGAGAAGATTCAGCTTCTAACTTTTTCTTGCTCTTTCTTTTGGTTGGAGTAGAAATGGTTGATCCAATGTCTCTGGATTTGATCTCTATTCCATCCTTCCGCTCCATGGTGTTAACTGATTTAGCATCAGCAAGCTGCAGTTTCTGTTCAAGCTCCTTCACCTGCTTTTGCAGAAGCATGAATTCTCTGTTTTTAGCTTCAAGTTCTTGAAGAGATTTCTTCACGGCTGCTTCTCTTTCCAACTCTTTCTCAGAATTTGATTCCTAAAAGTTTGGAAATGAAAGGAAGTTTCTTAATCAAATCCTGTTGAAATATCATATAGCTTCATTGTAGAGCTCACTATACCTCGTCTTTATTAGCTCTCAACAGTTGTTCTTCAAGTTCCTTGAGATGGGTTTGCAAGGATGACTTCTCAGCTGCCTCTGCCCTGAAGCTCTCGCATTCAATTCTCAACGTGTTTTCATTTTCCTTCTGTTCTTTCAATTGTTCTTCAAGCTGGCTTATAACTGATTGAAGCTCCTTCTTTGCATTTTGAGAAGTTTCATTGAGTAGGTTGTTCTCATCCAAAACTGCAGATATCTGCAGAATCACAGTTTATTGAATCAGACGACCATAAAACAAAAAGTTAGCTTTTACGATACTATTGAAGGAAACAAAAAGATTGATACAAACCTGAGACTGCAGTTTCAGCCCTTCATCTGTAAGCTGCTTTGATAAGTCTTCTATGGCCTTCTTTGAAGTTTGAAGCTGTTCATCTGCTTCACCTTTCTCACGAAGAACTGTGGAGAGTTTTGCTTCTAGATCACATAGTTTCGATTCATATGAAGCAAGCTCCTGAGTGAGCTTCAAATTTTCCTCAGCTAGACCTCTGCTCTCCTTCTCAAAGTGACTAGATTTCTTTTGCGATTCTTCAACAATGCTTTCTACATGTTTCAATTTCAGTAAAGTCTCTTCCACCTCGAGTTTTCGACCGTCAGCAACTGCAGATGCCTCACGAGTCTGTTGTTCATACAACTTTATTTGGCTCTCAAATGCATGTAGTTTCTCATTCAAATCTTTTGTTTCTTCATCTCTCTGAGCAAGTCTCTGAATCGTCTCTTGCAACTGTGCTTCCACTTGCTTCTTCTGAGCCTCAGTTGCAGAATGAAGTTCCAAGGCTCTAGAGTGCTCATCTGTTATTTCTTTAATTGAGTTCACATGAGAGGCAACTTGGTGAGCAGTGGTTTCCTTTTCAGAAATGGCAGAATTTAGCATTTCTTGAAGTTCATCGATCTTAATTCTAAGCTGATTGTTCGTCTCAAGCAAGATTTCGTTCTCTGCAGACGAGATAGAAACCTTATTTTCAGTTTCCAAAATCTGACTTTTTAGCTCTTCATTAGATGTTTCTAAAGAAGCAATTTTCATGAATGACAAATCCAGCTCTTCCTTCAGTGAAGTTAATCTCCCAGCTGCTTCAGCCAGTTGATCTTCATACGACTTTACCTGGTCTTCAAGAATCTTCCGTTTCTCAGCCAAGGATTTTGCCTCAACATCCTTGTTATTGAAGTTCTCTGTGACTTCTCGAAGCTTGATATCGGAATCTCTTGTTAAGGATTCATGTAATGTTTCAAGCTCCGACTTTCTTGCAGTGGTGTGCTCTAACATTATCTCTTGTTCTTTAAGCTGTTCCTCAGCCGCCTTGAGCTTCAACAGCACATCACTTTCCCTGACTTCAACAGCCTTCAGACTGTTTTCAGCTAAATCTAACTTCTCCTGCACAACAGTTAGTTCATTCCGCAAGACTTCAACAAGATTCTCAGCTTCAGCCAGCTTTAAACTTGAATTGATTGAGGCATCTTCTAACTTTTTCTTTTCATCAGTCACTGTGTTCAAGCTTGCAGTTAATTCCCTCTCCTTATCATTGGCCACTTGCAGTGCATTTTCAAGGCCTGATGCCCTCACTTGGAAAGCCTCAAGTTCAGATGCAACTTCAGATACCTTTTCAGAGTATGTCTTGCATTCTACTTCAGCATCCAGGCATTTCTTTTCCAGTGTACTTATCTGCTCCTCAAGTTCTTGAATCCTGTATTTCTCTGCTTCAAGTAACAACTCCAACTCCTTCACCTTTTTTCCAGTGTCCTCTGCTTTGGAATGAGAATTTTGGAACAAATCCTCAAGTTCCAAGCTGCGGTGATGATTCATATTTGCTCGGTTCTCATGTTCAGCACATTTATCCATCGCGATCTTCAACTTATTCTCAAACTCAGAATTGCGTAATATTGACTCATTTAGGGAAGATTCAAGATTGCCTATCTTTTCCTTGTATTCCAGCATCACACTACTCAACTGATTCTTTTCATCCTCCACCTGTTTCAGTGCAGTATTAAGTTCCGAAGTTTTTTGGGAAAATTCTTCGACCTCTCTCTCAGCATCACTGTTTTTTAGATTGACCAGATTTAACTGTTGCTCAAGCTCCACAATCCTCTGCTCTGCCACAATATAGCGAGATTCTAGTTCTGTTAGTTGAGATTGGGCCTTTTCAGCTGATTCATTTGAAACTTTCATTAAATCCTCAAGTTCTAAGTTCCTTTGGGTGGCTGTTGCGGCAGCAACTCCAGATTCATTGTGGAGGTCTTCCAGAGACCTCAACTTCTGTTCAAGCTCTGCATTGTTAGATAAAGCTTGGGACAAAAGAGTATCAACTTTGTTGAAATTCTCATCTGAAAGCTTCAACTTTTCCTCGAGTTCTTGGCGCTGCTCCTTCACATGTGCTGAATTACTGGAGAGATCAGCCATAGCTGCTTCAAGAACATCTTTTTCTTTAACTATTTTGGCTAATTCCTCCTGTATAGATGAAACTTGTGTTTCCCGGGATTTTGCACCAGCCTCAACCAGTTCCCTCGCATTGACTTCTGCCTCCAACTTCAACTTGGTGTCTTCCAACTCTGAGGTCTTGGCTTGTAGATCTTCTTTAGTAGCAGCAAGTAAACTCTCAAGCACTGAGAGGTCACTCTTCACCTGAGATTCTGAAGCTTTCTTGAGGTCCAACTCCTGGTTCAATTCACTTAGAAGAGCCTCCTTTGAAGAGAGTCTTTGCTCTACATCTAGAAGTTGTGCTTTTGAAAGTGCCAACTCTTCTTTAGCTGCAGAAAGTTCTGTTGTGGTGCTCTTAAGTGCTTCTTCAACTTTCTGGTTTTCTGCAATCTTTTCATATAGGCCCTTGACTTCCTCTTGGAGGGAAGCCATTTGATCTTCCATTTCCTTTGCACTCAGTTTTGCAACCTCAAGCAGCCTCTCAAACTCCAAAGCCCTCTGCATCTCAGTTTCAACATGTGAACCACTTTCTCTATGCAATTCCTCAAATTTCTTTGCCTCACCAACAGAAACTTGTAGCTCATTTTCCAAATCTTTCATTTTTTTCCTTGAGTTCTCAAGCTCAATACCGAGACCTTCAAATGCTTCTTTCACCTCAACCACTTCCCTGTGCTTGGCTTCTTGAGCTTGCATAGCCTCCTGCAAGTTGTTGAGCTGTGAACCATACTTCTCTTCGTTTTCAATTATCTGCTCTTCCAATTTCTTACGACTTAATTCAAGCTCCTCGTATCTTCTTCCACTTTCCTCCAGCTTCTCCTTAGCAAGCAAGACCTCATCCTTTAGCTTTGCATTCTCAGACTCGGAATGTTTTGATTCCCCTGCAACTCTTTCCAATTCAAGTTCCAGTTCCCTTATCTTCTCTTGAGATTCTAGCAACTCTCTGTTAGAACCACTAAAGCTTCTTTCAATGGCACATGACTTGTCATCCTTTGCAGATGTTGAGTCAGCTTTGTGCAATCCGTCTTTCACTTCGAGTAATTCTTTCTCCACTTTTATGAACTCCCCATCAGTTTCATCATCTTCTTTCTTTACTTCTTTTTGTGCCTGTGCCAACTCTCCATTAGCTACCTGTATTAATTTGTCCTAAGAATCAAAACGAGTTCTACAAATTCTTCAGGGAGATTGGTATATTAAATATCTTTTACAATTTTAATAGCTAATACGAGTTGTAAGTAATGGAAATTACCCCTACATATCTAAACTTGACAGTTACCTAGGTAATAGAAATTGGAAATTATTGCAGGGATCACAGAGAATTAGACATAAAGGAGCACAAGATGTTGAAAGCATGAAGAAATGATCAATATGACAAATATGATCCGTAGTAGTTCAGATATCCTCCTGCAGCAAATGGCACTAGAAATGCCTACCATAGAAACTAATGATTCAACAAGAACAGGTCAGATAAAAGCAGAAATATTCAGAACTTTGATAATAAACATACATAAAATAGCATATGCACTGGAGCTACAAACGATGAACTTCCTATCTAATCAAAGAATTTACCTTGATAGGTTCAGCTTTATCATCAGTCTCAACCTTCACTGGTATCTCGGAACTAACAAGGGTCTCTTCCTCCATATGTATTTAGGCTGTAGCTCACAAGAATTGCCTTCTGTAATCTTCACAAGTTCACAGTTAAGTTAGAGCCATATAAGCTAAAAAATTTACGTAATTGGAATTTGAGGTAAAAGTAAACAGGAAAATATGACATGTAGAACCTTTAAGATTTGATGATACAGTGATAAATTATCGAAGAAATTCAATGGCCTAGTAAAATCCTACTTATTTGGCACATGTGGTTCACATCAGACACCTATTTTCAAACAAACATTTCATTGAAAGTTAACCGAGCTTACTAATCAATCTCCAATACTATATTCCCTTTAAATTATTTGCCTTTTGAGCCTAAAACAATTAAGCTAGTATCATTATATCACAAAGCAATGTCACGAAGAGAAAAACAATATAAAAAGCCAAGAGATGTTAATGTCAAGACGTCATCTTTGACGTGGTGCCAACAGAAAAGGCACTTTAACTGAGAACCCAGGTGGGCGGTAACATACCAGAATCAGATTATAAATAAACAAATTTGACTATTACATTTTTTAATAGTAAAGAAGTGCTTTTTTTCATTAGATAGTATACGATCCCCACAGTTGCATTGTAACAGCCTGTTTCTTTTGTCTTTTACATGCCGCCCCTAGCAAAAAGTGTACCCTTTACTTTTATTTTCCCAACGTAGAAAGATATATCCTCCCCTTTTTCGGTTTTCCTCTTTAGTTTTAATTCACCTCCAAGATATAAATAGTTTTTATAATGTGATCAATACAATTCTTTAAACCCAAAAATATGACAGAAGTAATGAAATTGAGAAGTAATGGTGGGTTCTGAGTAAATGGGCCAGCTAATAAAACTAAGTCATTAGGAAGGTCATGGGAACTTGATCATGATTCACAGTCCACAAGTTTTATCCAAATCACATCATTACTTGTGGGGAAGTAGCACTCATTATAGGTTATACATTGTCCTAAGCATAAAAAGTTAATTATGCCACTAAGAAAGACAAAACTCTAATTAACACTATCTTTATATATATATATATAACTAATAAAATGAATCTAAAACTATTGAAAGCTAATATTATAAGATCATCTCAGACTGATATAGCATGTGATGGTATCATGTGAGACCATTAACTTTGTGGGTCCTAAGAACTATTGTTTTCCTTGTTTTCTTCTCCATCTTTTACTTTTTAGTGTGTAAGTTACTATAAACCAAAGTGTACACAACAGACAAGTAGAATCCTAAAAGCTAACTGCTTTCCAAAAACGTCATTTGCTTTCATTATCCATCATTGCATCTAGACCGTCCATCCACTTGGGGAAAAAAAGGATGGAATGCATCCATCAAATTAAATTGCTTCAACCCTAAAAAAGACTTACTTTCAAATAAACCTTGGTATCAAATTATATCTCTCTGATTTTGGTAATATATAACCAAAAAATTGTTTGAGATGGCCATATTAAAGTAGGCATCACATCCCAATCCTTATCTCCTTTTTATTCTAAATCAAAACCCTAATCACAAAGAAAATGGTCCCCACAAAACGACACATGGCGTCCTCTACCCATTAGTCACGCCTAAGCCTATGTGATAAATCCTCATTACCTATACCATTAAAAAGATTGCTTACCACTAATCATGTATGCCAAAGTTTTAATTTTTATAAAATTGCATTTATTCATATATTACTACACCTTGTAATTTAATTAAATTTGTGTCTAGCCCTTTACATTTTAGGATATAGGGTCAAATCTTCTCAATTTTTTAACCATTCAAGAAGGAATAGGCATATAAAGATAACCCACAAACGTGGTATCAAGTTTAACATTAAATGGGTTCAAATTACAAGTCAAATCATCCTCCTATAATTATTATGATCATCATAATAGGTAATAACATAGGAAAAGGCGCAAAAAAAAAAAGACAGATAGCTCTCTCTAGTGGTTATCATAGATACTCTTGTACTGCAATTGCGAAATTCGAGGGGTGATTAGCCGGTTTTAAAGGAACTAGAAACGCCAAGAAAACAAAACAGAGGTTGTTCCTATAGTTGTTCAATCTCTCGTTTCACCTTTTGGTCTAAGCTTCTTCGAAGTCGTTTTAATGGAAACTGAACAATTAGCTAAGAAACAGAGTAGAGCCGACGAAACAAGAAGTTGACTCACGTAAAAATACTTAATAATCAATCCAAACAACAAATCTCATAAGTTATTATTGATTCCCAGAAGGATCTCATAAGTAACTTGCAAGTTTTTAATTCCTCCACCTAACCACAAAACCAAATTAATACGTGTAAGCTAAAAATAAGGCAGAAAGATTAGACTCAATTCCTGATATAGTATATTTTCTCGAAGGATTTTTTTTTTTTTTTGTAGAAAGTCATGAATCCCAGTTTTCCTCGTATTGATGATCAGCGAACAGGTAGTGATCAAAATAAGTAGCATCTTTTGGCTTTTTTGGTTCTTCTCTTATGATAGTTTCACTTTCTGTGAAAATCTCAAAGGAAAGAAAAAGATACAACTGATCATAACTAATTAAATCGCTGATCATTTTTATGATCAGTAATCATCATCACGCAAGGATCACTAAGATGTGATCAACCAGAGCAAAACCGAGACAGTTCATTTCTAAATCAGCAAACAAAGACAAAACAAAACAGGACAGAAGATTAGAAAACAGTTAGCGGATTGAGCAAACAGAGCAGGAGAGCGAAAGATTCAAACTTAAGACAGTACACACATCAAACCAACCAGAAAAGAAAATCCCAGAAAAGAAAAACAGAAATAAATGGATGGGGATCACTTGCCAGGAAGAGATGAGAAGTGGGTCTGCTTTGGTTTGAAGATGTTTGCCAGTAAGAATAAGAAAATGGAATGACAGTTTTTGAAATGGAAGAATAAAAAAGTTGAATTGAGAACAGAAAGAATCTGTGGAATATAAGGAGTACAAGAGGAAAATTGGAGCCAACTTAGTTGTTGGTAGGCATATAAGGAGCACAGGAGGAAGAGTGGAGCCAACTTAGCTGTTGGTAGGCCCCTTCTAAGAGCAAGCCAGCCTTTCAACAATGCCGGTCTTTCATGTGCTTAACCAGGTTTCTACCCTAGGTTTCTTTGTGTCTAACCATAATTAAGGATGTCAATGAGTTGAGTCGGGTCGAACTTAAGTCATTTATGTCTCAAACCCAACCCGAACAAATTGTTTAAAACTCATTTAATATTCTTCTATCGAAACAATATTATTTTAATATTTAATTAAATCAATTATATTTAAATAGATTATCTTAAATTTAAATTTAATTTAAAATTTGATTAACTCACATTTAAATTGACTTGATCACAAATTAACTTACCATTTCAAACCATGGTCTATTTATTCATCAGTTCATGAATATTCCTTCTTTCTTTTTGAGTTGAATCACAGGTATCCCTGAACTCACTAAGCTAGAACTAATCCTATTCACACCAGGTTGGCCCACTAAGGAGTAAAGTTCTCCTACCAAATGATGGCTCTATTCACAATGATCGAACTCGCAACCTCTTGCTTAAGGAATGAGAGTATTGAACTACTCGTACCAACTACTTATTGGTTGAATATTCTTTTTTAGAGGATACCATTCTTAGTAAAATTAGCTTTAATAATTAGGAACTCCTTTTGTTTTTTGTTTTTTTGGTAGATTGCATAACTCTTTAGCTTAAACACCACTTGTTTTTTCTTACATTCAAATTGCAAAATGACTTCAAACATGTGGAAGTTCAACTTATAAGTTTTTATGGCATTATGTAAAAATGATTTATAATATCAACAATTGAGTAAAAACTTAAGCTAAAACGTCTGATTTAAAAAGTTTGTAGCTTTATTCCTAATTAGTAAAAAGACTGTTTAAAATGACCCAGTAAAAAAATAAATAATAATTAATTACCATTTTTGATTAAGTTATACTTTTTATGGTTCTTCATTGTTTAGTCCCCTTTACTTATTATTACCATTGTTGATATTAAATAGTTGATGAGTTTCTTTTACTTAAAATTCATAAATATAATAATTACATAGCCAACTTATCTTTACTAACTAAAAGTCAAATATGCCAATATGGACGAAGAGAATATAATGAAGAAAAATAAATAATCGGTTGACTTAAAAAGACAATATTGAAATTTAAGGAGAAAAAAAAAGGAAGAGAAATTTTATATTTGAGAAATGAAAAAGGAAAAAGAAAATAAAAATGGTTTATGCCTGCCATGGTCTAAAATCCGGCCGCCACCAAACCTAAAAGCCCACCGGCCAAACCGCCCATTCCTATACGTGCAAAGATGACAACTTTGTCTTTTTCTTTTTCTTGACGTTGATCATGACGTGACCTCTGTCCTTTTTATTTTTGTTGCTTATATACCAAATCCCTTTTTTTAAAGGCATAGTTTATATTTTAACGATTTATAAAAAATTAATTTAATTACATCATTATTTTTATTAGGGGGTGACAATTTAGGTCAGCCCGGCCAAAGTCAACAAGCTAGTCTCTAGTTGACTAGTCCAGATCATTGGTATGGGTTGTCTAGGCCCGATTAAAAGTGACAAGACCATTTTTTTTAATAATAAATCGAGTCAGACTAATCCCGTTCTATTCAATTGCTATTCTTAATTTTAATACCATTTTTAAAATTAATGTTATTAAAATGATATTCATTCTACACCAAAATATTCCTCATTATGTCATAAAGTGGCAAAAGAGAAAACTATCAAAGTTTATTTAATTTTTATTATAAAATATTCAAGTAAAAATAACATTTTTGACTATGTTCATTTTTTAGATCATATTAGCATTTAGTAGATTCAAATTGGTGACGTGAAATCAACTAAATTGGGCCAGCCTGGCGCAAAGTTAATGGGCTAGGCTTGGGTTGACTCGATCAGGTCATTGGCCAGGGTTGTCCAGACCAGATAGAAAGTGACAAGATAACTTTTTTTAAAAATAGTAAATTAGGCTAGCCCAGCCCCAGTCTGATTCATTGTCATTCATAATTTTTATACTATTTTTAAATTAATGTTAATATTTTTAAAAAAATTATGATAAATAATAATAAGGACTTAGTTAAACTTTTTAAAAGACATGAAAAAGCAATTCATACATTTTTCTGCTTAAAAAAATGACATCTTTATTTTCATCTCTCTTTATTTCTATGATCCAACCATGAACCATCTTTTGTATATCTTCATATCCTCCCAAAACTTGGATCACTTTACCATATATTATATGACTAGTGTTATCTTTATACTTTACCTTTTATAGTAAGTACATATATGTTATTTATTTTACAGTTTAGAGCCAAAATACATACCTTGTATCCTAATCATGATAAAAGGAATTAAATTTTAAAATGAACCCAACTTTTTTGTAAAAATAACTTACTTTTTCATACAATCATGAATTTTAGTCAATTAATCTTTTTAATTACTTGTTTTGTTTATTTATTTTCTTTCTTGTCTGATTATTTATTTATATTTATATTTATACAATTATTTATTTTTGTATTTGATTATTATTTTCTTTTAATTATTTAAAATTTTTTTTTCCCGTGGGTCTATTATAAACAATCTTTATATTAAATAGGAATAAAACTACTTATTTTTAGATTTCACCAGACTTTGTATTTAGGGAAGGCAATGGGCTAGTCCCCGCCAAGTTTTTTAAAATAATTTTTAAAAAATTAAACTTATTTTTTTCTTGAGTCAAAGTCTAGGTTGCCTAGGTTCAGGTTTATCCGAGACCCAATTCTTCTAAGTAAAACGATGTTATTTTACTTAGAATAATTGAATTTTGAGTTTGTCGAGGCTTAGATCTGACCTATGAGCCAACCCATTAAAAACAACTAAATTTAAGCCCATGAGTCAAAAATTGCCATCCCTACCTATATTTCAACGAGATTCTTGCTTGAATAATCTGTAGTCAATTAATCTATCTTTTTTGACACTTGCAAAAACTTTTTGTAAAACCTTCAATATATAATAATATATGGATCATAGAACATAAGTATACATAAAAATATTCATTAAAAAGCACAAACTTAATTAAGACATATACCAACTATTTCATCATCATCATCGCAATGATAATAAGACAAATAGAAATATAAATATGAAGAAAAAAATACTGATACTAATAATAATAATAAACACAATAAAAATAATAATAAAAAAGAAGAAAAGCTCGATCTACTGATATGATATTACTTTGAAAATAATTTTGATAGATTCAACACATTCTAGATTTGATAACCAAAACAAAAATTCCTCATGGTAGACTAAGCAGAGAAGAAGAAGATGAACTCTAATTTGTTCTTTTTAGTGGAAGAAAGCGATGAATGGAATGGGCCTAACACAGTTCTAACAACTTGTTGGTGGACATTGAACTTCCAATTTGTGCTTACCAAAATACTGTGGATTAAAGTGCAAGAGAAGAAGAGGGTGACCCTTGCATGTGTTTTTGGAAAGATACTCTGGTGGCTACAAGGCCATGGTTTTGCCAAGAGTTCAACATTTTGGAGACAAGTCCTTGGTTCTTATGTATTTTCAATTAAAGTTAAGTAAGGATCTTAATTATGAATGGCAATGGGACCTCATAACTTGCAAATTGAGCCTGCCTGAAGTTTGGATACATTCAACTTGACTTAAACCATTCAAGATTATGTTATTTCATTTTTAAATTTCTTAAAATTTAAGATTGAAATGACGTTGTTTAGTGGTAAAGGATCGGGTTGTTCGGACCCTTTAGGTTAAAAATTAGGTTGGACCCTCAAATTGAGTCGAATATAAAATTCGATCAGTTAATTTTAGATCAATTTCGACGGGACCATTTCTACAATCTCTGATTATAATGTATTGAGTTGGAGTTAAAGTTGGTATTAGGTTAGGTTGGGCTTACGAATTTTTGTTTAGTTAAAATTTTTAATTTAAAATTTAAAAATGACTTCTTTTTACTTTATGCTTTCGAGCTTCGAGCCAAGTTGGATATGAGTTTGAAGCTCGAAAATTAAAAAAAGTCTAAGCCCAACCCGAAGCTTGGTCAACTCTAATTGGGTTCATTAATTTCAATTTATATTGGGCCGGACAAAAATTGTTATCTATATGACTTCAACCTTAAATATATTTTATATTTAAAAAATAAGTTACAAAATCAATATCATATAATTAATAATTGAATGATATTAAGTACACCACGAGACTTCGACCTTACGGCATATTGTCAATGTCAACGTCTAGAAAGCATTATCCTGAGCCACAAGTTTTTAACTCCTTATCTATTCTATGCTGCACTTCCATGGCTGTCTTTAACAATCAGAACTAGCAGAAAGTGTTAAGGATCGTTCATGGACCCTGGAATGCAAGTGGCGCTTCCCATACTTGGAATTGTAGCTGCTGCTGCTGTTACTTTCTATGCTGTTAGCTTCTCTGAACTTAGAGAGGTATTACCATCTTTAATGTCTCTTATCTGTCTTGTGTTTGTGTTCTTTTAGTGTAATTTTTTGATTCTTTGGTCGAGTGTGTGTAGAAATCTTTTAGGGACTTGGACGAATCAGAATATGATGATGAAGATGGAAGCTTCAAATCATCTTTTAGGTCCAGGGAAAGGAGAGCAAGAAGAAAGGCCAAAAAAGAGGCCAGAAATTGATATCAAAATTCATACTCATGCCTGGTTGAACTTTGGTTTCTTTTGAATTCACTCAAAAATGAAACCTGTTTTTGTTTTTAAGACAGTCACTGGATGTTGATTCAGAAAGAAACTGTTCCAGTTTCATCAGGAATGAATCATTGGAGTTTCACATTTCCATGATCATTACAGAAATACCATGTTTTTGGCAACCCTCTTGTATGATACATTTGTTAGATCATTAAAACATGAGGTGATATGGAATATAAAGCAGCTAATGGAAGCTGCTTGTTAGCCATTTTCATGGCTCATCCAAAGTGGATTCCATAAAATGGTATCTCTGCTTATCTATCTTTCCATTATTTAAACAATTATTTGGTAACTGAGATCAAGGTCATTAATGGCGGATTGTGGCTATGAAAGATCACAAAAAACATCATGGGCTGAAAGATCCGCAAATGCTTTATTCAAGTGTCAGGATGACAAAATAGTCAATGCATCAGCTTTACATCAAAGATTTAAGAGAATTTTCTTCATTGTATTCTCTTTAGCTGTTTTGAGTTTCACTTCTGGGATTTTAGCTCTGCAACCCTCTCTTCAGTAGCCTTGAGAGCTTTCCCATATATGCTAATTAACTGCAAAAAGATAAAGTAATTACTTGAATGCGTTATGCTCTGCTCAAGTCCATAGCTCTGAAGTATTAAATTCAGGTTATGAAGTAAAACTATTCCCCTCATAGTCATCTATTCCCTGATCATCTCTCAACATCAAATTTACACCGAAAACGAGTAAAAGATATCATCTTTTTATCAGCCGTGACAAAAGCAGTATTAATGAGAAGTACCTCGTCAACTTCCTCGGGTTTGAATATGAATGGAGGAGACATCATTATGTTATCTCCAGCAACACGTACTAAGAGACCATTCTCCTGACATTTTTGTCCAAAATATGCGCCTACTCCTACAATATATATGTTTAACAAGGTTTATTAACAAGGGGAGATAATTCCTGAGAAAACAGAAAGCACTTGAAGAACTCCATTTTGGTCTGTTGGCTTCTGATGGGATGACTAAAAATGGATGAATGTTCTATGGGAAAACCATGATAAGAAAGCAAAATTAAAAACTTGCCCCATTCTGCAGGAAATGGATCCTCAGGTGACTTGTTGTTTGCAAACTCGGTTCCAAGAATCAAGCCAGTTCCCCTAATCTGCGACATAGGAAAGTATTAACAGCTAAGTGTTCAGCATCTTATCTTCTCCTATTAACAGCTTCATCGAAAAGTATAAACGAAGCTTTTACCTCTCCGATAATAGGACTGTCAGAAAAGGCCTTCAAACCATCTTGAAACTTGGGTGCTATGCTATTTACTTGATTCAAAATATTTCTTTCCCTATAAACAAGAAGTTAGTTCACTCGGTGCTAATGAAAAATGAATTCCAATCACACTGCAGCTGTAGTTGTAGTCCCGAGATTTTAAGAAAAGAGTTAGCATACTTGTATATCTTGAGTGTTTCAATTGCAACTGCACAGGCTACCGGGTGGCCGGAGTAAGTGAAGCCATGAGAAAAAGAACCTGAAAGAGAGCACTACATGTTAAGAGTTCTACAGACTGTTAACATCCAAAATTTACCAATTATTGGAAATTATCAGTTTGGTAACTTGTATTATATCACTTTGGTACTATCAACTCACCGAGTTTGTTGCTTTGAGAGTAAATCACATCTGCAATTTCAGGGCTCACTATAACAGCTCCAATCGGCAAATATCCAGAGGAAAGAGCCTAGTAAAACCAACTCATTCAGAAATATAGAAATATGTTCTCACAGAAAGCAATGCTATAGTCGCATTTCTTCAACAGTACCTTAGCTACAGAAACGAGGTCTGGTTTGATGTTGTACTTCTCACACCCAAACATTGTTCCAAGCCTGCCAAATGCACAGATCACCTAAAGCAAAAGAGAATAACAATGAAATCCCTAGCTTAGACCTTGCATACTACTGATAACATTTGTAGAATGAACGAATCTGTTAAGTACCTCATCCGCAATAAAAAGAATGTCATACTTTTTCACTACAGCTTGAACCTGTAACAGAAAGAAAAGCAGTAATGATGAAGCGCATTCAGGCCATAGTTTAAGCTCTCTGGTGTTAAAAATGAAAGAAGATAGCAGAACAACGATCCAGTATAAGACATTAACAGCCAATATAACAGTACTTAACCACCAACAAGCCTCACGAGTTATAACAAAGAACAACTTAACTTCACTTTGACATAAACATTAGAGTTGAAAAGGCAAATTAAATATCCATTAACTAGTAGTTCAATAACAATGATAATAAAACATATCTAGCCATCTTTGATACATGAAGGCACACGGCATTTGGAGAATGCGCTTTGCCAATTCAAGTATGACAAGCTACTACGTCTCACCTTATCAAAATACGTCGCTGGTGGAGGAATTACACCTCCTGCCCCCATAACAGGTTCAGCTATAAATGCAGCAATCTGAAATCAACAATCAGGTGCTAATTAAATGTTGTGCTTTCTAAGTACAATAAGAGTATGCATTCAAAACAGTAAAGAAAAAATGACTTCAATGGGAAAATGGAAAAGAGTACAAACTTAATTACCGTCTCTGGTCCCTCCTTCAAGATTAGATTTTCCAAATTTTCTGCCAATCGAGTTGAGAATTCCTCCTCCGTCTCACCTGGAACATGCACGCCACAACTTCATAACATGAATCTTATCACAGAAATATCCCAGGAATGCTAACAAAATTCCAACCTGGAAGATGATACCGCCAGTAATGAGGACAGTCGGTATGTAACACAAAAGGAGCTGGTAAATCAAATTTTTGGTGCAAAGCTGGAAGGCTGTGATATAAGAAATGCCAGTCAGTTTTAAGTGAATTGTCAAGTGTGTTTAGCATTTAATTCCTGAAGGAAACACAACTCTAGCATTTACCCAGAGAGACTGGCTGCTATCAAAGTTGAACCATGGTACCTGACAAAATGCAAAGATTGATGTGGGAAAAATCACAACAGGGACTGAAAAGCTAATCTCAGGAATTGTAGCATCAACTTACGATTTTGATCGAGCTATAAACTTTTTCTTATTAGGTCTACCAAGAGCATTATTATAGTACCATACCAGCTTCACCTGAAATTGAAATATGTAATATAGGTAATACAGTTTTATCAGCATTGCCACAGCAGTTACTTTCCTTAGATGTGAACTTAGAAAGGAGTGGTGTATGTCAAGGTAGAAATTCCTATCCCTAGGGATGTGCTTGATCGAACTGAACTTAGTTCCGAATCAATTGAACATTGGCGGATTGAAAATTGAATTATATTAACCCAATATAGCATAATCACCCACCAAGATCCCACACTATCAGATTTGCTGGGTTTGGCAGTTCTATTATGATTTGGGTACTGCAAAAATATCGCATAGAAATGACAAGACAAAATGAAAACTTAAGCAATAATTCAGGAGCTTATAGCAAAAAAGCAAACCTGAGTATCATTGGCTTCTGATCCACTGTTTGTAAAAAATACTTTAGCCATTTTTCGAGCTGTAAAAGTTTCTAAAAGGTCCCTTGCGAGATCCTGTTCAATATAAAAGGCTCTCATGTGAGACAATTGTCAGACAATATTTAATCAGATATTTGTAAAGGAAGAGGCAGTGACTCCAGAGGTAGCAGAAAAAGGAAGATATGACTGAATCATGCAAATCTTGTGGCAGTTGAAGAAGAACTCTACGAATAGAAGCAGGCATTGCTCGTGAGATAATGCAATTGTTATTTATTTCAATATGGAATGCCAGTATAAAATTTTGGTACCAATGAAGGTTTTGTTGTACGATTCCAAAAGGAGTGGTAAAATGGCAAGGTATTCAATTGGGCAGTTGCAGCCGCTACAAGCCGTGGTTCATTTCCTCCTGTAGATTTGCAAATATTCTATCAGGAATAGTTTCCAATTCTTTCCACCAAAGAAACATAACATGGAAATATGCATTAAAGTGAACACAATGCATCTCAAGATATGGCATCACGGGGACCTGTCGACTATAAATTTCAAAGGAAAAGAGTAGCTGCAATCTGCATAATCTCTCAGTTATGCTGCTATTAGATTTTTGCCATACATTCACTTAGGCTACACAGTGCAGGTATCCTAATCTTGATACCAGTACGGATTAACTTCAGATAAGTACGGTACTCTAACCACCAGTATATAATTCTGAGCTTTCATTTCCTAGCAGATAAATTTCTACCAACTTCAGAGCCCTGTGATGTTTCTTATTCGTGTCAATTTTCTTTTCTGATCTCCTTTTCATGCCCCCTCTTTCAAGTTTTCAGACAAGTCGGAACTTCAGTTTCCCATACGGCCTTACCATAACCAGTAGATGTAATTTAAAGATCAAAACTAAAGTAACACAAACGATTGGCAAGTAAATCCAACTACATATTCAGGATGAGTAAAGTATAACTTCCAGCAGACAATCTAAGATGAAAAGAATTGGTAACAGAGTAAGACCACTTGAAAGGTGATGAAAATATCATATTACCTAATGCTGTGCACCAAAGACCAGCTAGAGAATCAAGATACTTGTTCCCATTAATATCATAAACATAGCTACCCTGATCATTGAAAAATTTTCAGTTAACCAAATACAGAGAAAGCGAGGGAGCATAATTAGAAAAGACAACTGAAAGTCCAAGAAAAAGATAAGTAAATGTTGCATACATCAACAAAATTGAAATCAAGTTTACCTCAGACTTCTCTATGATCAGAGGATTTGTATCAGTAGTTTGCCACCCAGCCGTGAAAGGTGCCAGCATATCATGCCCCTTAAAACTACATTTGTAAAGATTCATTAGAAACTAGGTATGCACTAAATTTGACTTGCATCCTAGACAATTGCAAGGAAATAAGTGATTGATCATCATAACGAGCACAAACAGGAATCTAGAACTGCAAAGAGTAGAAGTAGATATACGAAGAGGGAAGAGATTGACAGGTCCTCACAATGAGTCATTAACAAACAAGCACTCTCACCTGTTATCATCCTTAAAATCAGTGGTGGAATCATCCTTCTTTACAGTTGCTTCTGTACTATATAATCCCGCCAGCAATTGTCTGTGAATAAGATGGCCTTTTGAACATCCAGGAGCAGCAACTTGTTTAACATAAGAGCCAAGCTGTGAATGTAAGAGAAAAAATAAATCACGAAAGTGGAACTGAATGATCAAGCCAAAGCATTCAGACTATGTCTACAATCCCATAAAACCAATTAGAAAGCATGCGATGGGAGGTCAAAAAAGACAAGGGCATTCAGTATTATCACCACAAGGTATCAGAAGAATCATCTTTCGCAGATATTCATAAGTTGCGCTACTTTTCACCACCGGAAAACACAGATATTACTATGAACCGTAAAAATCAAAGCTTTTAACCTGAACAACAATTCCAGATTCATAAACAGATCAGTCACGACTGTCTACTAGGAAGCAAGATATGATCCGAAAAACCAGGAAAACGATAAAAAAAAAGGTCAAAGAAACTCTGCAAGAAAAACAAACATGGATGGAAAAGATTCAAGATTTAGATACCTGGGTTTTGATAGTGGATCGACAGAGCTTGTTTAGAACCATCTTTGTTCCACTGTTCCTGGTTATTTGCTAACTAGTAAGAGAGATGCAATGAAACATGCAAAAGGACAGGAGTTGATGTCACTATGAAGAGGAATAGTTAACCAGCTGTCTTTCTACGATAATGTTAATCGTTTTCCAAAGATAATTATGTATAACGAATGGACCCAACTTGTCAGAATACGTTATAAATTGTCTCTTTCTCAGTCATTTCCAATAATTTTGCCGATTCTGTTCTGGGGGTACATTCATTTCACCTTGTACATGAGCCAAACAATTACGGTCCATTTTCCTAAGAAACCAACAGAAACGTAATAAACCAAAGTTTAACGTACACCCCAACCTTATCAAGAATCATACAAGTCAACTTAGATGATGAGGAGGAAGACGTTGACTAACAAAGAACTAGAATTATCAGGTGTGTTGAATCCAAGTGATTGATGGATGTGTCAAATTCTGAGTCATTTACAGATAAGACAGTATCTTATCTTCACCAAAAATCTAAAGGTTTTAGAGTTGCACTCTTTTTTCAATTCCAAGATTTTGTCCACATTTTTTATTAGTAGATTACTTGTAAAACACAAAGTCAAACAGCCTTTTGTCTGTACAAGTTGATGTTCATAAAGAAAGCTCCTTACTTTTGGGAAGAAGTAAACTATTGGGTCTGTAATCATTTTAAGGCTAAGTTTGGAAGGGTAATCATTTTAAGGCTAAGTTTGGAAGAGCAGCAGATAATAATAAGCTGAAATCAACTTATTTAAATGATAAGTACTTATTCTTAATAAATACTTATGTGTTTGAGATTGCTATTTTGGTAATTTCTAAAACGTGAAAATAAGTGTTTGATAAATGCGGTTACGGTTGCTGAAAAGAGGGAAAAAAATGACTAAAAAGTCCATTAATTTAATATACTATTAATTGTTGTATAAATAATTAAAAATATATTATTAGTCATACAAATTTAATATTATAAATAATAAAATATTAAATTAAAATAAGAAAATATAAATAAAATAAATTTAGTTAATAAAATATTTAATAAAAATATATTATTAGTCATAAAAATTTAAAATTATAAATAATAAAATATTAAATTAAAATAAAAAAAATATAAATAAAATAAAGTTAGTAAATAAAATATTTCGTAAAAATATATTATTAGTCATATAAATAAGAAAAAGTCGATACGTTGGACTTGCTTTCTATTAGTTAAGGATATAATAGAAAATAATAATTATCATAAAATTATTAATGGAAAGTAAAATTTCTACTACAAAAGAATTTTCCTACCCCAACCTTCTTTCTACTTATCGATTTCTAAGGAGACATTGTACTTTTCTCCAACCTTCGATTGTTCACCAGCAGATTCAAACATATGACTACGTTTACAAACTACAGTGGATAAGTACTTAACTTCACTGTACCGTAAATTTAAACGCAACCTAAGTCACATATTCTCACCGAACTGCAGGTCCAATCACAACCTAACTCGCATATACTTTTTGTTTGAAGTAAGTTAACTTAATACATATATGTTTCCTGTTCACCGTTGCCATGCATAATTGGCTAGGAATCTCTAATGGACCATACTCTGTCCCCTGCCTGACCACTATCCTCGAATCCTGAGTTCTCCAAAGTATCTGGACTACTAAATCATGTGTAAACAAGTATACAGTATACAAACAAATGAATATGTATTCATGTATGTAGATTGTAACCTCCCAAAACCTGTTGTCATTTGTCTGAACCTCTACTAGTAGAACAACCTGTTCGTTGCCTCACGACGCAATTTGAGTTTTTTAGGTCAGAGATGGATACAGACCCTGAGGATTTCCGCCATTGAAAACCAACAAGTGTTCTGACCACAAGACCACACACAGACCAAGTCCCTTAGTCATGGGTATGGATAAAGCAAATGGACAGGCACATGTTCGAACTATTTAATCAAACCAAAAACAGGAC
>JAOSBN010000053.1:167751-178392 GCA_027563595.1 Erythroxylum suave
ACATCTTGAACTTGATTTCCACTTTGTTCGGGATCAAGTTAGGAAGAAGCATCTTCAAGTCTCTTATGTTTCCACGATAGATCAACTAGCAGACTTGCTTACTAAACCACTGTCCAAAACCAGGTTTCTCGATCTCAGATTCAAACTAAAGGTGGTTCCCTCCTTCAGTTTGCGGGGAGGTGATAAGCACATATCTTGAAGTCCAAGTCTTTATCCATCTGTTATGGCATTTGAATTTGTAAATTATAATCTGTTGTATTTCCTTCTTTGTAGGGATTTACCCTCTTGTAATTGTGTATATATTTTACGTTTGACAGTAATGAAAATCATCTAAAATCCCTTAAATACCTTGGCTCCTTTATAAAGGAGCAAATCATCCATCTTTTAGCTACATTTTTTCAACTTCTCAAAGTTCTCCTTTTCCTCCTTTCATTAGTTGATATTAGAATTATCTTTTTTAGATGCTAGTCATAAGAATGAGTGCTATAGGCTAAGTTTTTCCATTCTTGATTAAAGGAAGTGGAAGCCCTTTTGGAACTTTAAAGATTGAGAGGTAATTGTGTCTTATTTTGGAGTATTTCAATTATTCATATATTAGATTGCTTTTCTATGTTTATATTTTATGATTATTTTTTATTGATTTTTAATATGGGTGATTGGTTTATTGATTAAAATAATCATTTATTAGATTAAAGTTTGAATATGTAAAAGTTCAATTCTTTTTATTATTTGTAGCAACAAAGAGTTTAAATTTGTTGGATCAGAAATTATTACTCTTAGAAAAAACGTTCAACGAAATTAAATAGAACTACAAATGTTGTGTTATTTTACTTCGATTGTCTTCTTTTTCTTAAAGATATTGTTTAATTAAATTTTGGATTAAGCAATAAGAGTTAATAAAGTTACATGTTTTCAATTAACTATTCCTAAGGAAAGACCGATATTTAGTATCGCTTATATGATTGATAAAATAATTATTTTATGTTGTTTTAAAGAGTGAAACAACTGTAAACTAAGGTTTGTTTTATTTAAAATCTCTCGTTTTATTATTTCATTTTTTTATTACAAAAGTTCACAACCCCCTTCTATTAATTATTTTCTTTTGTAACAATCGGTGAGTTAGAATTTCTTGTGAGAATAATTCCTACTTTCTTATGTTACATTTGTTGATTATAGGAATTTAAGAATTAATTTAGAGTTTGTCCATTTGTTTTTACGAAAAAACGTCTTCTTTTGTGTCGTGGTCTTGTTATTAGTGATAGATTAGCTTTTGTTCATCATATTTGGTGGTCTTATTACCATGTTGCCTTTGCTTTAGAGTATTTGGTAGTTTGGTCTTTCGAGTCTAATAAATTTGTCTTTTTGAGGGTTCTAATTAGTTAATATCTCAATTTGCCTAGTAGATTTGAGGGCTATCCTTGACAGCCTATTTCGATTGTTCTATCTATTTAAGACAGCTGGATTTTTCATTGATTGGTTCCATCTTTAACAACTGTATTCCATGGGTAATAACATAAATTTATGGACTATTGAGAGGTTGATTTGTGTGGGAAAAATGATCAGCATATGGTGACTTGGCAGCTGTATTTTCGTTAATGTTGAGCAAACTTGGCAGCTGATTTTTTAATGATTTGGGCAATCTTTTGTTGTTGCGTTCTACATAGATATACTGGGATTTTTAGACGACTAGATAATCATTCTTTTAGAGGAAAAACGTGTAGAAGTTTTCATGGGTGTGCGACTATATTTTTTATGAGGTACACTTATTCCATCATTGATTTGTGCTGTTATTTTTGGGAGGTATTGTAGAGATAACTTACATGTTTGACAACAGACTTTTGTTTGATATGGAATCTATCATGTTAAATCCGTCCATTGACTTTTAGGCTGTTGTATGCTGTGTGGGCTTTGAGTGAAAGATTAGAAAGTATATAGTAGATTTTTTATTTGAATGCAGTCCATGGTGTGACATATATCCATTGATTTTTCTGCTGTGCATGTGGACTTTCAGACATCAATTGCGAAGTAAGGTAGTAGAATTTTTGTTGGAGAAAAATAAGTAGCCAATTGATATAGCAGCTGCATTTTCTCTGTTTTTGTAAACATTACACAATCTATCCATCATTATTGGCAACTGCATTGTTGGTCTGTTTTTGGGATGAAATACATGTTTGTTTGATTAGTTTTGTGGCTATTGTGCGTAAGATGCTTTAGTGACAATATCGAAGGTTCGTAGCAAAATTTTTATAGACAACTTCCCATACTTGGTTGATGAAACTGTATATTTAGGAGAGTTGTTTTCTTATCTTAAGTTTCTTATTTGTTTATGTTATTTTAGATTCACTCACTTGAGTTGATTTTATTATCATCTTTATCATCAATCATTGTTGCAAAAATCCTCTGTTGAGGTTAGCACGAGGTGATCGTGTTATTGGAAGTGAAATAATTTCACAGGATGTGAGAATGAGTGGATAGTGTCAAGGAGTGAGTGGTGTGGACTCAATAAAACTTTGTGTAAAACTATTGTTCTTAGATGAAAGTGATTAAGCTGAGTAAGAGTCCCGTAGATATAGGCAAGGTGTGCTGAACTGCGTTACCAAATCTTAGTTGTTGATTTGTTAATTGCTTATTTAATTTTTATTCATATTTTTTCTGAAAAATTAACAGTTGCAGAAACATTTGCTTTCTATCAAGCAATCGATAGAAACAATTTAAAGTAATTGTGGTAGAATCAGATTTTTGCAAAACTACATCATTTCGAATTTTCAATTGGTATCAGAGTGAGGTTCACCTAATCATAACTTAGATTGTCAAGTTAGTGTAGATCGGTGTTTTCTAATCATGGCCACCAGAGAAGGTGCGTCAATCATTAGGTTTCCGTTACTACATGGTTTAAAGTATCCTACTTGGAAATCAAGAATGAAAGTTGTAAAACCCGCAGGGGGTAGTAGTTTTGCAAACTGTCTGATTTTGTGCGAACGTCTCTGGCATAAATAAAAACAAAAATCAATTAAATGAAAAATAACAGATGATACTGGAAATTAGGTAATACAGTTAGACACTCCTTGGCTATGTCTACGGGGCCCTCACCCAGATTAATTCTTTCACCAAAGTACAATAGATTTACCCAAGGCTTTACCGAGCTGACACCACTCAACCCTTGACACTATCAATCAATATCACTTCCCGTGAAAGTTTTTCACACCCAATAACACGACTAACTCGTGTTAACTTCGTCAAAGGATTTTTCTCTACTACACTTAATGAATGAAAATTAATAAAAATAACTCAGGTGATTAATCAACTGAGAAAAGAGCAACAATACACTTGAGATAAAAGAGCCTTCGCTATTATCAGCTTCCTGAAATATATATGAATAATTGTTGACGAGCTGAAATAATCTGTGCCAGCTTCAGAATCAAACTATGATTGCTTAGTTAATAAGTGACACTCAATAGAACATATATGCAGTGCCAGATCCTCCTAGTCAAAAACCACTCCAATAGATGACAGTTCAGTGCAAGAGATTTCCAAAATAATTACTGTAGAAATGTGACTCTTCCAAGACTAAAATCAAACACACGCATATGCATGAACAACAATCCTTCTAGCCATGTGTTACTCCAACATTAAATACCAAAAAAAAACCAACAAAGTCACTTCTGCTATATGTCTCAGAAATGCAATTGACGCACCAACAACAAAAGCACTTAAGATAGCCATGTCTCACCAAAGCTAGATGTCACAAATTCAATTCAGCTATCTTGCAAAATAAAACACACAAATTTAATTAAGCTATCTTGCAAAATAAAAAGCCATTAACGCATCAACTACAAAAGGATTGAAGATTGCCGTCGATTAACACAACAAAGACACCCACGGTGAAGACCCAAAATCCATACTAAAAAACCTTTGCCACGCCTCTGAAATTCCAGCAATACACCACACCAGCGTCTCACCTACTCTCACGCATCAGATGGTTGTGAACAATTAACTTCAATACACCCACTAAAAGCACTCACGCATTCTACCACATATTAGCCGTAGATTTCTTCTCTTTGTTTTTACACCGCCAAAAAATGTATATATATCTTTCCAGAAAAATTATTTAATTCACCGAGAAACTTACCGTAATGCCTTTAACCCTTCAACCATAATTCTACGCAGAACCACCTTATTAACATCCAAAGACTTCCAACCATGCCCCTTATTCTCCTTCATACACGTAAGTCAATTTAATTCAAACTAGAATTTTCTGCAATATCCTTCATCAAATACACATATATCCAAGATAGATTTCCATTCTATTTAGAACATTATCCAAGTAGGATTTTGAATCCAAGATAATAAGAAATATGCCAAAATAAAATAAAATCGATATATTTAACATATATCTAACAATCTCTCCCTTTTTGACATATTTGTCACAAATATTAATCTCCCCCTAAATCATATAATTGGACATATAGATATCAAATTAACAATTCATATAAACTCCCCCTCAATCTAGCATCAAGTTCCAAAGAACATCCATCAAATTCCAGAAACATCCAAAGAAACAGTAATCCCACAATTATTCAATCATCCAAAATTTTCCCCCTTGAGACAAAAGATGCCAAAAAGTAAGACAAGTAGTCACACATGTACCTTGAAATCTCCCCCTGAATGGAACAGTCACCATAAACAATCTAATAACTCCTCTTTGGGACAACGATATTAAAACGAAGAATGCCTTCAACACAATCAATCTCAACGAATAAAAAAACATAAACATCAACAGTGGGTGTAGCGGAAGAATCATACGCACACCAAGATAACAATTTATCATCATTCAAAACACCAAGAGATATGCTTGAAAGAGAGAGAGATACCCGAGAGAGAGACCCATACTGATGAGAGGGCTGAAGCGTCTTCGGTGGAGCCAAATAAAAGCCACAATGGAAACTACTAAAAAGATGGGATGGCAATGGCAACATAAAAATTAAAGAACTAAAGGAGACTTCTTTTTGACTTTTCTTTTTTCTTTTATTTTTTTAAAAATAACATCAAACTATACTTAAAAAATGAAAAGCAAATAGTCCCTGTGCCCCTCGAAGAAATTCAAATCTGGGCTTATTCCTCATCACATTATCTCGGTCATCAATTGTCTGATTGATTTCTTCATCTGAAGTAACTGACTTATCTTTAGTCTGAACAGTTGCTTCAAAAGAAGTAACTAACTGTGAATCTGAACACTTTTTTTTTTCCTTCACTACGTTTTTGTGCTTGTCCTTGACCCTTTCTAACCCAAGTGGATTTCAGGTTTAAAGGCTAACTTTTAAATTTATATGAGGGATATAGGGTTTTGGCTTCTTTGAAACAACATTTGCAGTAAGTTGTAGCATTTTGGCCTTATGTGCCCGATAACTCTGCAAAAATGACATGTGGGAACAAATCTTCGATGTTTCTTCTTGGACAGATCTGGGTATATCAATTTTCTCATCATTCACCTTGAAGCACCCTCCTTTATAGCCAATGCCTTGAAGATCCCCTTTAACCTTTTCGATTTCGATCAACTTTTCTAACTTTTCTGTGCCTCCATTCAGCATTCTCAAACCTTTTCGGTACTTGCTAACTTCAATCCGGATTCACCGAGCACGTCTAAAGCTACCATCAATTTCTTCTCTAAATCTTGGATGGTGTCCTTCATAGAGAAGTTTTCTTCCTTCAACCTTTCATTCTTTCTATATATTTTCATCCATTTTGCATACATCACTTCGTAAGCCTAGTAAATATTCTTCCTTTCATCATCTGAACCACTTTCATCACTGTCATATTCTGATATTGAACCTTGACCTGATCTGTCTCCGTTTTTCTCGAAATTTTTTGATTTGCCCCCTTTTCGTCTTTAGTTACTTCCTTCTTAGTTACTGTTAAGTAAGTAACTGGATTTTTGCTATGTAAAGCAGCTAACGCAACACCATTAATGATTTCTTCTTCACTACCATACTCACTTCCAGATTCATTCTCACTCTAAGTGCTTCTATAAGACTTCCCTTTTCTCTTCTTCAAAGTGTTTAGCACATTCCGCTTGCACATGTTCGAAACCTTGACACTTATAGCATTGAATTCTCTTCACCTTTCTTTCTCCCTTATGAGTTTTGGCTTATAGTTTGAAGTTGTTGTTCAATGAGCTCCCCCCGTTTTGCCTAAACTTGGGTCTATCCTTTTTCACTCTCTTCAGCCACTTACTGAACTCTCGTGTTAATAACTCCATATCCTCATTCTCGTTGGATTCATCTTTTACATCATTCATACCTTTTCCAGTTTCAGCCTGTAGTGCCAATCCTTTGCTCTTTTCTTATTTACCCCTTAACAAATTCATCTCAAAATTAGTCAGAATTCCAAAATCATTGATGTCATGAGCTTCCTCGATTGCAGTAATTTTTGGAATGAACCTTGGAGGTAGTGATCTCAGCGTCTTCTTGACAAGCTTCATATCGGAATATTTCTTTTCGAGTTGATGCGCCTGATTTGCTATATCTCAAAATCTTTCATGAAAGTCCCCAATGGTCTCATTCTCATCCATCTTGAGTTCTTGAAACCTCACAGCCAACATTTGTAATTTTGACGCTATCACCAATTTGGATCCTTTATGAATAGTCTGCAAAGCATTCCATGCTTCTTTGGTTGATTCACAGGTTGATATCATTGAGAAATGTCCTTCATCAATAACACTAAAAATTGCATGCATTGCTTGTGAGTTTCCAAGTGCACTTTCTTCTTCGGCTCTTATCCATTCAGTCGGATCTTTTCGAACTACTTTTCATTTTTCATCAGTAATTATCAGACGCGTCCAGCCATGTACTACTAAGTGCCAAGCTTTTGAACCCTAAGCTTGAATTAAGACTCTCATACATGCTTTCCATGCAGGATAATTAGATCCATCCAATAGTGGTGGTTTGGTGATCGAAGCACCCTGTTTTGTAGTCATATTTGCAAAACTAGGATTTGCACCAACTTGCTACCAAGTTCTAAAATGGTGACCTTTCTTTAATACCAATTGTAAAACCCGTAGGAGATAGTAGTTTTGCAAACTGTCTGATTTTACACGAACGTCTCTGGCACAAATAAAAACAAAAATCAATCAAAAGAAAAATAACAGATGACATTAGAAATTTAGTAACGTAGTTCAGCACTTCTTGTCGACGTCTGCGGGGCCCTCACCTAGATTAATTCTTTCACTGACTTACAATAGTTTTACCCAAGGCTTTACTGAGTCGACACCACTCAACCCTTGACATTATCTCTCAACTTCAGTTCCCGTCAAAGTTTTTCACACCCAATAACGTGACTGGTTCGTGTTAATCTCGTTAGAGGATTGTTCTCTATTACACTTAATGAATGAAAATTAATAAAAATAACTCAAGTGATTAATCAACTAAGAAAAGAACAACAAAACACTTGAGATAAAAGAGCCTTCCCTATTATTAGCTGCTCGAAATATATTTGAATAATTGTCGACCAGCTGAAATAATCTATGCTAGCGCTGGAATCAAGCTACGATTGCTCATTTAATAAGTGACACTCAACAAAACAAATACGCAGTGCCAGATCCTCCCAGTCAAAAACCACTCCAATAGATGACGGTTCAGTGCAAGTGATTTCCAAAATAATTATTGCAGAAATGTGACTCTTCCAAGACTAAAATCAAACACACGCATACGCATGAACAACAATCCTTCTAGCCGTGTGTTACTCCAACATTAAATACCAAAACAAAAGCCAACAAAGTCACTTCTACTATATGTCTCAGAAATGCAATTGACGCACCAATAACAAAAACACTGAAGATAACCGTGTCTCACCAAAGCCAAATGTCACAAATTCAATTCAGCTATCTTGTAAAATAAAACGCGTAAATTCAATTCAGCTATCTTGCAAAATAAAACGCCATTAACGCACCAACAACAAAAGGACTGAAGATTACCGTCAATTAACACAACAAAGACACCCATATCAAAGACCCAAAATCCATACTAAAACCCTTTGCCATGCCTTTGAAATTCCAACAGTACACCACACCGGTGTCTCACCTACTTTCACTCATCGGATGGTTGTGAACAATTAACTTCAATACACCTACCAAAAGCACTCACGCATTCTACCACATATCAGCCGTAGATTTCTTCTCTTTGTTTTTACACCACCAAAAAGTGTATACGTATCTTTCCAGAAAAATTATTTAATTCACCGAGAAACTTACCATAATGCCTTTAACCCTTCAGCCATAATTCTACGCGGAACCACCTCATTCACATCCAAAGACTTCCAACCATGCCCCTTATTCTCCATACACGTAAGTCAATTTAATTTAAACTAGAATTTTCTGCAATATCCTTCAACAAATACACATCTATCTAAGATAGAATTTCATTCTATATAGAACATTATCCAACTAGGTTTTTGAATCCAAGATAATAAGAAATATGCCAAAATAAAATAAAATAGATATATTTAACATATATCTAACAAAAGTATTCATTCAGACACATGGAGAAAAAGCATAGAATTCGGTGTTGAGTGGCTGAACATATCCAGTGACGATCGATGAAAGAGGAGAAGCAATATGTTAGATATATGATATAAATCTTTTTATTTTGTTTTGGCATATTTATTATTAATTGGATGTATGAGATATTAATTGGATGATGATAGCTAATCATGTGTCTTTGTTTGACTTGAATTCAAAAATCATATGGATAATCTTTTAGTTGTGTACAAATCCCATCTTGGATTGAAGTCTATTTGAAGAGGGAGTGTGATATATCATATCTGCGTGATGTTTGAGATTATGGCTGGATTTTGTTTGGATGAGGATAAGGCAAGTGGTTTTTGCGTAAAAGATGGTGAAAATCTCAATGAAGGTATCTTGGATTTTTGACAAATAGCTTAAGGGTATTGCAGGAATTTTGCTTGAGGATTAAATGGCTTTTGAAAGATACGAGTGATGGTGTGCGTGCATTAAGTGTGCAGGTGAGTGTGTGGCTTTGAAAAGATGCGTGTGTGAGATGGACTTGAAAGAGTTTGTAGTTTAATCAAATAGTGAGTGTGTTTTAAGTATGCGTCCGAGGAGATTGCACAGCGAGGTGATGAGTTGGTTGATAAAAGCTACACAGAAAAGAAGCTAAGGTGCAGCGCGTCAATGATTATTATAGTGAAGTTGATTTGTGAGCCACGGTGAATTTAATTTAAAGAATCGGCTATGGTGAAGAATTTCAGCTGGGTTATTTTGAGAAGACAAATTCATAGGGAAGTCTTCTTTGTCTCAAGTATTTTTGTTACTTAATTTTTCAGTTGATTAAATACTTGAACTATTTTTATTTATTATTGTTCTGTGTGAAAGTAGATAGAGAAATCCTCTGTTGAGGTTAGTACGAGGCGGTCGTACTATTGGGTGTGAAATTCTTTCACGGGAAGTGAGGTTGAGGGATAGTGTCAAGGGTTGAGTGGTGTCGGCTCTGTAAAGCCTTGGGTAAATCTATTGTACTTTGGTGAAAGTTATTAAGCTGGGTGAGGGCCCCGCAGACGTAGGCGAGGAGTGCCAAACTGCGTTAACAAATCTCGGTGTTGATTTATTTTGTTGAGTTTAATTTTTCTGATTTTTGTTTGTGCTAGAGACCAGGACAATAAAATTGGAAAGTTTGCGAAACAACTACCCCCTTCGTTTTTTTTCACAATACATAAAGATCCATCTGATGAAGGTTGCTTTGCTATGATATCAAGCTCTGAATCCACAAAAGAAACATGGGACATTTTAGAAACAATACATGAGGGATCAAAATTTGTGATAGCTTCAAAACATCAGATATTGGCTGCTAGATTTGAAGAGCTGAAGATGGATGAAAGTGATACTATTGGAGACTTCCATGAGAGGTTGTGTGACATTACCCACCAAGCATATCAACTTGGAAAAAAGTATTCAAATTTGAAACTTTTCAAGAAGACATTGAGATCATTGCCTTCGAGATTCATACAGAAAATCGCAGCCATTGAAGAAGCCCATGATATCAATGAATTATCTTTGGATAAGGTAATTAGGATTCTTACTAACTTTGATATGAATTTATTGAGAGATAAACATGAGAAGAACAAAGAATTGGCATTGCAATCCGAGGTTGGTAAAACTATGATGGTATCAAATGCTTCCACTTCCTTCTGCAACTAGCATGGTATCAATGCGGTCGTCAACAACGGGTCATGTCCTTGAACATAACTGGAAAGAATTTGGTTGGAACTATATCGCCATACTTTGGAAATCTAAGTTTTCTCAAGATTTTGGGTTTGAGAAACAATAGTTTTACGTGTAAGAAAGTTGGCAACTTGCTTCGGTTGAGATACATTGTTCTCAGCCATAACATTTTAGGGGGAGACATTCCAACCAACTTGTCTCATTGTACCAAGCTCGGGAAAATAGTTTTTTGAACAACAAGCTTGTTGGAAAAATCCTTGAAGGCATTGGTTCTCTAGTGGAGCTAAACTTTGTGGGCATTTTTCAAATCAACCTATTAAGATATATTATATATGTGATGAAAATCACTCATACTCCACCAATCTTAACTCACACTCGACAAGAATGCATGAAAATTGCAGGACAGAAGT
>JAOSBN010000054.1:7075-18553 GCA_027563595.1 Erythroxylum suave
CCCATTACTATTCACTATACCCGAAATGTCAATGAGTGCATGTGCAATTATGTGCATGTATGCAAGGACTCAATTTTTACATGCGTATATGCTAACATTCCTCTGAGCTTGAAGTGAAAATTTCTAAATCTCTCTTTGCCATTTTCTCCATTATTGAAATTAAGATTCAATTCTTTAATATGGGGACGGGATGTTACACCAAACACAAGTAAGAAGGGGGGTGAGTTGTGCAAAAACAAATTACAAGATACTTTAAAAAATGATAATATCCTTCTAAACAGAAGAAGCTATAATTAAATTTGAAAAGATCTTGTTAATATGTAAAACAAAAGGATCCTATTAACGGAACGGATCCTACTAACGCTTAAAAGGAGCATGTTAATTGATAGGAGCCTGCTAACAATCAAAAACAAAAGGAGCCTGTTAATTGATATGAGCTTGTTAACGGTCAAAAAGTGAAAGAAACCTCTTGCGATAGAAAAATGGAAGGAGCTTATTATAAAACCAAAAGAGCCTTTTAAAAACACAAACTTATAATGTGAAATTTTAAAAGTTTGAAACAGATAAGAAATGAAACAATTAATTTATATTGGTTCAACTTATAATGATGGCTACGTCTAGTCCTTAAGTATTTAACTTGAGTATTTCACTATAAAATCTAAGTGGTAAACTTTCACGAGCATCTCCAAGCTCACCAATGCATTTTTTTCAAGGTTCTTCAACCATCCACACTCATAGTGTTTAACGAAACTTTACAAGCTCTCATCAAGAAATATATAATGGATTTAACAATCTCTCTCAATTTAGTTATTTTAATTTATAAGGCATAGAGAATTTGATAAGAATTTTAAGAATATTGATGTTGCTAAGATATTTTGCAAGTCTCATGTGTTTCGCAAATGCAATGACTCTTCCTTAAGTAGAAATTTTCTTCAACTAGCTATTACTTAATCTATGATATCTTTTCTTCGATATTTAGGTGTTAAGAAGAATGTTCTGTCAAGACTTCTGAAGTTGATTTTTTGAATTCATAAAAACTTTCCGAATGTTATGGAACCATTTTTGAATAGGTAAGGTTATAAAGAAGGTCCTTGCAAGAAAGGAAGCAATTATCCTATGATTTTATTTCCTTTAAGAATTATACCGTTGCCTATATAAGAAAATAAAACTAGTTTGAATTTTGAAATATTATAAAGTTATCATTAAAATTGTTAAACATAACCCTTGAACTAACAATCTCCCCTTATTGATGATGATAAACAATAATAGATTTATTGAATTTCGAAAGATACCTTTAAACTTTATATGTTCTTACTCACAGTTATAAAAAAGAAGGAGCCTTACTTCTAAAGGAAGGAGCTTATACTTCACAATTTCAACAACATTTTAGCAGCAATTAGCAAAAAATAACATCAATAACAAATATATTATCAAGGCAATTGAAAATATATCACAGATGCAAAGAAAAATGCATGTAATGTATGTCACTAACTATTCTCCCCTTTTTTCATTATCAAAAATAGAGGAAAAAATTAACTAAAGCATCAAACAATATTATAAGTTATTACAAAACAGAGACATTAAGAAACATAGTCATTAAGAGGATTTAGAAATCTTCCTAAACAAGATTTGCATATCAATGATCTGATTTTTTATGTTGTCTATTTCACTGCTCATTTTATCTAGATTGGCTTGAATGTCCCTTAGCTATTGTTGAAGACTTACACTATTTGCATCTTAAGGAGAACAGTAGCAGGTTGATCTGGAGCAAGATTTGAACTTTCTACTACTCTTTTAGACTTCTTTTCTACCCAAATGTTGTTTTGCAATTTGTACCCAAATTGGTAGGGAATGGATATGTGAAACTTAGCCTGTGCATACCAATTTAGATTATGAAAAGGTACTCCATAATGGGTGAAAATCTTGGTGAGAAGCATTCTATAAGGCAGAAAGCTAGTGGTATTATGATAATTTCCCTTATCTACCATAAACCTTAAGATCAATGCAGGGAGATTAATTCTATTCCTTTTTGATAAATTATATTCTACATAAGTGTCCAACACATTGCACCTTTCAACAGAGTTACTCCTAGGAAAGATTGTGGTAGCTAATAATGATGCTAGGCATCGTGGCAATAAATCTAATTGCCAATCCAAATCCAATAGCTTACTGACTTGCTTGGGTCATCTAAGAGGTAAGGCTCCCCCGATCGAGCCTAACTCTCATTCTAAATCATTCTGGAGCTAAAGGAGTTCCCTAGCCCTTCCAGTTTACATGCTGATCCCTCTATGATGACATTTTTCTTCCTCTCCGACTTGACGATATTATAATTTCATAAGCTAGAGATTAGCTGAGGCTAACAGTCTTGTATCCTGGCATCATCGACATCCTACTTATGAGAGGGAAAATCAATTCTCCCTATAGGAGTTATGTCCAGCATATCTCCTAAAATTTCTTCAAAAATTAAAATGTCAAATTCACGCACCCATGAGACAATGACTAGTTTTCCATCAATTTCTTCTTTTTCACCATGGCTAATAATGGAAATTGGGATTTTCTTCTGTACCTTGATTTCGTTCGTGCCAATGAGGTTTAGGAAATTTTGGAGGAAAGAATAGAGAGAAGGCAGAAAGCTAGGGTGTAAAGAGGAAGAGAATGATGCTTCTGAGAAAAGAACAATGAAATGTAGAAGAGAGAAGTTTGTTTTTAGTATATTAAACAATTTTTGAGCATTGATTTCGTGTGAGAATGGGTAGTCGTAGATGCCAAAAGAGGAAGTATGATCGTCTACGTATCTTCTATCAGACACATATGGAGTGTTGTAAAAATAGCATGTGAATTTTTGCTAAAACGACGCCATGAAAACCTTCCTTTTTAGGACAAATGTACCCTATTTTGTAAGACTAAGAGGATCTTTCTAAAACTACAAGTGGCCTTTTAAACCAAAAGGAACCTACTAAGTTAAGAGGAAATCTTGAAGATGAGAGAAGCCTTTTAAACTAGAAGGAGCCTACTAAAGGTTTGGACTAGAAGGAGCCAGTCAAAAATAAGTAGCATAAAAGAATTATATAAAAATAACATCAGATTGTCTGCACTTACCAAGTTATTTTCTTAACACACAAAATCTATCTTTAGAGAGTGGCTTAGTAAAAATATTAGCTACTTGATTTTTAGTATTATCATGAAAAAGATTAATCGTTCCATCTAAAACATGATCTCTAATAAAATGATGCTTGATTTCTATATGCTTAGTCCTAGAATGATGCACAAGATTTTTTGAAAGATTTATTGCACTAGTATTATCATATAATATGGGAATATGATTAAAGTTCAAAGGGAGATCCTAGAGTTGATACTTCATCTATAATATTAATATTTAAACACAACAAATGGTAATTGTTATATATTCTGCTTCAGTTGTTGAAAGAACTATGCAATTTTGTTTCTTGCAATATCAAGAAACTAGACATCCTCTAAGAAATTGACAATGATCACTTTTGCTATTTTGATTGACTTTATCACTTGCATAATCTGTATCACAATAGTCAACTATACTAAAAGAATCATTTTTTGGATACCATAATCTGAAGTCCATAGTTCTGTGAAGATATCAAAAGATCTTTTTGACTGCTTGAATATGGCTTTCTTTTAGATTTGATTAAAAATATGCACAAAGGAACATATTAAATATAATATCTAGTTTTGAGCTTGTAAGATATAGTAGCGACCCGATCATTTCTCTATACTTTGTCTCATCTATAGCCTTGCTTTCTTCATCCTTATCAAGTTTAGTTCTAGTATACATAAGAGTACCAATAGGTTTGACATTTTTGAAGTAATACTTTTTGATGAGTTCCTTTGTGTATTTGTCTTGGCTAATGAAGATCCCTTTTTCTCTTTGTCTAATATGTAATCTGAGGAACAAAGATAATTCTCCCATCATGCTCATTTCAAACTCCCCTTGCATTAATGCTAAGAATTCTTCACAGAAAGATTGATTAGTAGCACCAAATATTATGTCATCAACATATATTTGCACTATAAGTTAAGGTTTTATTTGCCTTTCCTCTTTTGAATTTATTCTCTAGTAAAAAATTATCTAAGCTCTCATACAATGCTCGAGGGGCCTATTTTAGACCATACAGGGCTTTAGTCAACTTCATCATGTAATCAAGATGGTTTTTATCTTTAAAGTCTGGAGGTTGCTTAACAAACACTTCTTCGTTAATATATCCATTTAATAAGGCACTTTTGACATCCATTTGAAACAATTTGAAGTTTCTATAACATACGAAGGAAAGTGAAGTTCTAATCTATTCCAGTTTAGCAATAGGTGTATAAGTTTCATCAAAATAAATTCCTTCCTGATGATTATAACCTTGAGTTACAAGTCTAGCTTTGTTTCTTACCACTTTACCATTTTTGTCAAGTTTGTTTTGAAAAACCCAACGAGTTTTAATGACTGACTTGTTTTACAAAAAAGGTACTATATTCCTAACTTTGTTTTTGTGGAACTGATTCAATTCATCTTTCATGGCTGAAACCCAATTTTCATCAGCAAGAGCTTCTTCAACGGTCTTTGGTTCTATTTATGAGATAAGGATGATAAGGTTGTTCTTGAAGGATGATCTGGTTCTTAGACTTTCAGAGGGGTCTCCTAAAATGCACTGATGTGTATTAAGATCTCTTCATTCTCTTAGTGTTCTTTGTTGTATAAGGTCTTGCTGAGAGGAAGGAGCCTTTTCTATCCTGACTTCAAAAAAACCTTTTTGATCTTGTAATTCTAAAGGTACTATAGGTGTTGTTTGAGTTTACGATGTATTCATCTGGATCAGTTGTTGTTATCAAGGGTAGTGCTTTATCAGATACTACATGAATTGATTTTTCTATTTTCTTTGTTCTTTTATTGTAAACTCTAAATCCTTTGCTAGCATTATTGTAGCCTAGAAAGATGGCTTCATTTGATTTCGCATCAAACTTTCCAAGATTGTCTTTTCCACTATTTAGAATGAAACACTTGTAACTAAATGCTCGAAAGCAAGTGACATTCAGTTGTCTTCCTTTCCCTAACTTATAAAGGTTCTTTTTCAAAATGGGTCTCATAAGGCACTTGTTAAGAATGTAACAGGCAATTGACACAGCTTCTACCCAGTAAACATGAGGCAACCCATTTTCATATAGCATTGTTCTGGCCATATCAATGAGAGTCCTGCTTTTTCTTTCAACCATTCCATTTTGCTAAGGAGCCCTTAGGCATAAAAAATTGTGAGTCATATTGTTATTATTACAAAAATCTTCAAACTTTTTGTTATCAAATTCTCCTCTATGATCACTCCAAATTAAAGTACTGCAATATCCTTTTTAGATCTTTTAAACAATTCTTGCAAACCTAATTACTTTCAAACTTGAAAGTCAATAGTCCTCTTACTAACTCATTTTTGGCCAATTTTGATAGAATGTTCATGCTAGCATGTCCAAATCTTCTGTGTTAAATAAAAGAATCCTTTTCTCTAGAAACAAAACACTTGATATTTTGTGAATACATATCTTCCAATTGAGCAAAGTAATTTCTATGAACAACAAATACAATATATTGTCCTTAAGATTATTAATAATTTCACAATATGATGCATAGAAAGTAACTATATAACCTTTGTCACATAATTGACTTACGCTCAACAAGTTATGTTTCAATCTATCAACATAAAGAATACCATTAATAGAAGCAGAGTTAAAGTCATCAATTTTACCAATTCTAGTAACTTTTGCCTTGTTTTTATAGGTAATACAACATTACCTCCTTCTTTTCATTCAATGTAGTTGAAATGTGATATTTCACTTGTCATGTGCCTCAAACAACTATTATCAACTATCCATTGATGTTCTCTTGTCTCCACTTTGAAGCATATTTGCAAAAAGTGTTATCTCATTCTAGGTACCCACATTTTTTGGGGTCCTTTCAGGTTAGTAACTTGACCTTTTGGTCTCTAAACATACATTTGAGATAATTTCTCCATTTTACAAAATTTACAAGAATGACTAATGTGACCATGTCTACTAGAGAAGAAGCTGAAAACAAATGAATGAGAATTGTTATAATTTCTACCATGTATCAAGTTTTTGCAATTTTGACTATAGCTACTACTGGATTTAATAAAGAAGTTCGTGTATGGCCTAACATTATTATTTTCATTGTAACCTATTCCAGCTTTATCAAAAATGCATTTACCATTACCAAGTAGTGCATCAAGATTGTTCCTTCCATCAATGAACTTTGCAAGATCTTTTTCTAGAGATAAGATCTTTCCCACACATTTCTCTTTCTCAAGTTCTAGGGCAAAGTCCTTTTCTTCTAGCTGTCTCACTTTATCATAATCATTCATAAACAGAGCATTTTCCAACTTGGCTAATATTTCTTCCAGAACTTCCTTTTTAGAAACCTTTGACTTATAATCATCCGCAAAGGGCATATTCTTGGTTGTCAGATTTTCATTCACAGATTATAATGATTTTAATCTTACTTTTCAAGGATGCTTCATTATTCTTGGACTTCTCGACTTCTTTGAAATAATTCACTATCAATTTTTTGTATTGATCATACGATTCATGATATACTTTTCTTAATTCATCAATTTTAATATCATAGTCCTAATAATATACCTCGTCGTCTCTTGATTTAGCTATGAAGTAAACATTACTGACTTCTTTTGGCCTTTCTTCTTTGAAGTTTTCAAAATCTTCATCTGACTAGGCTGCAGTCATCGTTTGCTTCCTGGGTTTTCTATTCTCTATTTTGTCCTTTTGAAGAAGGATATGCTTTGGTCTTGTGTGTCCAAACTTCTTACAATGATAGCATATGATTTGATTGTTTTGTATATTATTATTGTTGTTATTGCCTTTCGTATAGAATATGATTTGATTGTTTTATATATTGCTATCGATGCTGCTGCCCTTTGGTAGGGACTTATTGTTTCCAATTTTCTTGTTCCCTTTTTTCTTCATCAACTTTTGTTTGTAGAAGAGGACATATTTCCTAACCATGAAATTGAATTTGTCATTTATTTGAAACTGGGTGTCACTTTTATCACCAATTGATTCAACAATTGCTTTTAGTGTCATTACTCTTTTAAATGAGGATCCTTCATCTCTTTTAAGCTTGACTTCATGGATCATCAAGTTTCCTACTAGTCAGTTGAGTGAGATGGCATAGAGATCTTTTGCAATTTTTAGAGTTGTCACCTTTGGTTGTGATCTTAGAATCTTTGTTACGAGCTCATTATTAGGATATATCTTTCCCAAATTCTTTATGGTTATGATGATGTTGTCCAACGGTTCGAAGAATTCATCTATGGTTTCTCCTTATTTCATGCCAGTGGTTTCATATTACTGCACTAAAAGGATTATTTTATGTTTCTTTACCTCATTCATTCCTTCAAAGGTGACTTGTAGTTTATCTGATATTTCCTTTGCTGTAGAGTAGCAGGATATCTTCTCATATTTTTTTTGGAGATAGTGCACATATTAGATGATGTTTTTCTTTAGTGTTCAGTTGTGCATTTCTTTTATCAGTATCATACCACACTTCTATGTTTTTTGTAGCGAGAAGTGTCACTCCAACTCTGATGGCATGCCAGACTTTAACATCTATAGATTAAAGATAGATTGTCATTCTTTTTTTCCAGTATAAGTAATTGCTTCTATTGAAGTAAGGAGGCTTTGAGACAAATTGTCCTTCAAGGCTTCTCAAATTATTTTTTATGATCTATCACGTGCTATAAAACACAATAAATGTGAAACCTTACTCTAATACCAAATCATAAAGTAAACACACGTAAGGGGGTGAATTGTGTAAAAAAAATTGCAAGATGCTTTAAAAAATGATAATATCCTTCTAAACAAAACAATTTTATAAATAGGAAGGTCATATCAACTTTCACAAAGATCTTGTTAACGTGGAAAACAAAATGACCTTATTAATTGAAAGGAGTTTGCTAGTGCTAAAAAAAGGGAAGCCTAATAGCGATAAAAAATGAAAGGAGCTAGTTAATTGATAGGAGCCAGTTAACACTCAAAAAGTGAAAGGAACCTCTTGCAATAGAAAAACAAAAGGAGCCTATTATAAAACTGAAGGACCCTCTTGAAAAAACAAACTTATAATGCAAAAATTTAAAAGTTAGGAAGAGAGAAAGAATGACACAATCAATTTATATTGGTTCAGCTTATAATGAAGCCTACGTCTAGTCCCTAAGTATTCAACTTGAGTATTTCACTATAAAATCCAAGTATTAAATTTTCACGAGCCTCTCCAAGCTCATAAGTACATATTTTTTAAGGATCTTCAACATTCCACAATCATAGTGTTCAACAAAACTCTATAAGCTCTCAATAAGAAATATAGAGGATTTAACAGTCTCTCTCAATAGAGTGATTTCACTTTCTAAGGTATAAAGAATTTGATAAGACTTTCAAGAATGTTGATGTTGCTAGGATATTTTACAAGTCTCATATGTTTGACAAATTTAGTGACTCTTCCTTAAATAGAAAATTTTCTCAACTAGCTGCTACTTAATCTATGATATCTTTTCTTTAATATTCAGGCATTAAGAAGAACGTTTTGTTAAGGCTTCTGGAGCTGATTATTTGAATTCGTAAAAAACCTTTATGATGTTATGGAACCATTTCTGAATAGGCAAGTTCGTAAAGAATGTTCTTACAAGAAAGGAAGCAATTATCCTATGATTTTATTTGCTTTTAAGAATTATACCATTGCCTATATAAGGAAATAAATCCAGTTTGAATTTTGAAATATTATCAAGTGTTTATCAAAATCGTTAAACATAACCCTTGAGCTAACATAATCATGTACAAATAAATACAATTAATCACATAACCATGTTATTGAGAGTGTTAATGCACTTTTCCTTATGTTTATTATGAGAATATTGTGATAAAAGATTATCATGTGTCAATATATACAATACTCCCACTTAAGTTAGAGAATGAAGATCGCGAATGCCCAACTTGCGAAGTAGATAATGAAATTGTTGATTCCTAAGAGCCTTAGTCAAAATATTAGCTAACTTATTATAAGTACAAACATAAATAGCCGTAATAGTATCATTCCTAATCTCATCACACATAAAGTGATAATCAACTTCTATATGTTTGGTACATTTATGAAATACCAGATGAGATATGATATGAATTATAGCTTGACTGTCGCAATAAAGATGTATCGGTTTTGAATGCATAACTCCTAAATCATGAAGTAGGATTTTGATCCACTTCAATTCATAAGTAGAGGTAGCCATGGACTAGTGCTCGACTTTAAGGGATGAGTGATAAATAGTTTTACATTTCTTTGTAAGATCAAATCTGTTGGCCCAAGACCTATTACCAAATCTGAACATAATCTACTTAATACTAGTGCAAGAAGGACGTGTCAGAATCATATCTTGTGGAAAGGAAGAACATAGCGAGGTGATGAGCTTTGCAGTTTAAGCAAAGTTCAAATCACGAAGTAAAAAGGAAGTAAAGGACAAATGCAGTCATTGTAATCACCTAGGACATAAAACTGATAGTTGTTTTAAGTTGATTGGCTATCCAATGGGGGGATCATACTCATAGGACTAGAAGAGGAAATGGATGTGGAAAGGGAGGACAGCAAGGCATGACTCCTATTGGCAGAGGATATGGAGGATTGGTCAAGACCAATGCAACATAAGTCTCCCTACCAGGAATAAGCATAAAAACTACGATCTCAGATACAGATAGAGATGATGTCAGTGGGCTTAGTGGTGAGCACTGGCAAACATTGCTGAATATCTAAATACTGCCAAGATAGGGGCAATTAAGAAACTCAATAGTAAGTGTTCTTCCATACAATGGATTATAGACACGAGTGTTTATCATCATATGACAAGAAGACCATATTGCTTATCACATGTCTGAGACATGATAAAATGTCCCGTTGGGCTTCCAAATGGGAAACAAATAGTTGCTACAAAAGAAGGAATAGTGGTGTTAAGTGATAAGTTGAAATTAGCAAATATTCTACATACACCAAGTTTACAATGCAGTCTCATTTCAGTATCTCGGTTGATCGATGAATCTAATTGTGTTGTTCAATTCACTAATAAATTTTGTTCTACACAGGACTGCATTTCAAGGATGATGATTGGTGCAGGTGAACTATGAGAGGGGCTTTCCTACTTACAAGGAAGGGAAACTGTGGCAATAGTATAACTCACAATGAGAAAATTTTTAGTTTGTTCTATAAGAGGCTGGGACATCCATCATCTAAGGTCCTAGAGTTGGTCCTAAATGTTGGTACTAGTAATATTAGTAGCTTAAGTAATCAAGTTTGTGATGTTTGTTTTAGAGCAAAACAAACAAGAGATAAATTTCCTGCTAGTGATAATAAAACTTTGGAAAGTTTTTAGTTAATTCATTGTGATTTTTAGGGCCCCTATCGAACAATTGCATTTTGTGGTGCTAGATATATTTTAACCATTTTTTTATGATTATTCAAGAGCAACGTGGATGTACTAGTTGATTGATAGGAAGTCTTAATGAATTTGTGCAATTTTATAGCTATGGTGGAATGTCAAATTAACAAACAAGTGAAAGTGGTGCGAAGTGATAATGGTACTAAATTCACCTGCATTGAGAATTATTTTTGTGAGCGTGGTATTGTGTGTGAAACATCTTGTGCAAATTGTTGGGACCCGATCCGGGAACCGGACCCCAATCGAAAAACGAATCAAAAAATTCGAAACGAAGAGGAATCGAATGCGAATCGAAAGACAAAGCGGACGAAAGGCGAAACAATAATCGAAACATATCGAATCTGCAACAGAACAAATGGTTCATTCGAATCAAAACAGATGTCCGACATCCTGGAACAAAATCTTAGAAATAACTATCGCGTTGGAAACTTAAAACTAATCCAATCCGAAACGGTATAATAATTTTTTTCTTCATTTCCTTCACCTTTATCTAAGTCTTATATTACTCAAATCCACATACTTTCCTCAACTGGAAAATTTCCTCAGTAAAATTCTCAATTCGTCCAAACTTCTTATATATATATAAGCAATTTCCAAAATTCATCTTATTATCAATTTTATCAAAATTTCGGCAGCATAACGACTGCATTCTAACTAACCCAAACCTGCAAAGTGTTTAAAAATACACTTCTATATTCTCACATAATAGCCAGCATCATTGGACTCCCCGTCCGAAATCCAACACAACAAACGCAATCCTATATTTACATATCCATATCCAACACATCTTACAACTCCAATTCTTATTAATGTCTCAACTCAATATACAAATCATAATCATTATACATAATATCATAATTCAAGTCTTTATACAAGGTCATCATGCAATCCTTAATCACATTCAATACCTCAGTTCTATATTCGAATTCCTAATTTAATCCAAATCCAAAAATCAATCACATTTATATTC
>JAOSBN010000055.1:0-33885 GCA_027563595.1 Erythroxylum suave
TATGAACTACATTAATTACAAATTTTTAACTTACTTAAATTATTTATTAATTATTTTAATAAATAATTAAAAAATTGGGGTGGGCGGGCCACGCGCCACGAGCCGGGTCGGTCAGACCGGTCCATGGTCGGCCCGGTCAATATTTCTCGGGCCGCGTGCCGGCCCGTGGCCCGTCCATGTTGGCCCGCGGGCCATATATTCTTGACCCATAGGCCGGGCCAGGCCGGTTTTGACATCCCTAATTATTGTTGAATTTGTTTTCTTACGGATTTATAAGTTATTTTCTTCTTTGGCATTTATCGATTCTTTTTTAATACTAGAGCTTGGTGGTTTCAGATCTATGTTTTTTAGATGATTTAATTTGCCCCAAATTTTCTATTTTGCAATTAACAAAAGAGTGAAACGTACTTGGATCTTGGGATGTCTCTGAAGCATGAGAGGGCTTCTAGATCAACTAAACAAATATGTATAGAGCATAGTTATGTAAAATAAGTTTTTTTTAGTAATTTCAATAAAAGAGAACATCTTATCTCATCGAATAATTTTTACCTTCTCTGTGTTTTGGTTTCAGGATCAATTGCTTTTGGGTCTTCGTGATTATAAATTACCATGTTTGGCTCCACCAATTGTAAGTTTTTTTTAAATTATCGGCTTTATGCTCTGAATTTTTGAAATGATCTTGATCTTCATTTAGAGCCCAAACTTGAAGATCTCTTCATTGTAGTTAATGATTTTGGTCTCATATTAGCTAACTGTTCTTCTTATCATTCATTAATTTATGCCTTTGATTTTCCATTCATTTATTTCTGAGAATAGAAATGTTGACAAGCACGAAATCATAATCTATTTGTTTGTATTTTTTAAAAATCTGTGTGAAGGTTGATACTTGTGAATCTATAGGATCAATGTCCACAAGTATGGATAAGAGTTGGATTAACACTATATTACATTTCAACGGATGCATGTCATACGCAAATACCTACCATAGTAAGAAAGGCTTTCATGAACCATTTGGATAAAATCTACAAACAGAGTGACACATCGTGGTTTGCACCAGTGGAACTTTTTAAGGTGATCTCTTTCTTAGGCATGGTGCCTGCGAAATAAAGAAAAAGAAAAGACGATCATTTTTACTTATCTCATTTCTAGCATTTTTTATTTGGTGTACCATACAGGTAGAGTTGCAACCGAAGAAAACTTTTTTTGTAAGATGAGTGTGCAAAATATATCTTTATGGTCCTTAATGGCAAAATCATCTTTCCTTGTAGCCTTGGTATGCCCATGGGATTGTTGAAGCCATAATACGTATAGGTAATCTTTTCGTTCCACTAAAAGTAAGGGCTATCTATCTCTTGATTAACCGCTTACTGGATCACAATTACAAATATTATATTTCATTTTCTACTACATTTGTTATTTATTAAACTTGCCTCTTTGTCGTTGCGTCATGTTCCTCTAATATTGACATGCCTTCACACCTTATTTTGGTGATAAACATGCTGGATGTTTCTGACAGTAAATTGTACATTGATCGATGGAGAATTGATTTGATGAGTATGTGGTTATAGCTCATCAATCATGCAACTCTTTCTGTGTTTATTTTGGTGTGCAATTGTTTTTGTAATTCTCATATTACAGATCTTGTTCTGAAATGATTTTTTTTCTGCAACTCAGTGAATATCAGTCCATCACTTGCTGAAGTACAAAGGGAAACTGTTGGCGAAGTTGGCAATCACTTGTTAAAGTTTAAAGTGGAATGTCATGATGCTGCTAATCAAAGTGGATGGTGTAGGCTTTCTTCTTGGACTAGTTCAACTTCTTTTTGCTAGTTAACTGTAATTAAAGGTAAGTAGTTAGCAGAAAATCAGACTAAAGATTTTAAACGAAACTAGGTCTAGTCTTGCCCAGTTCACAAAGTTTACTTTAATAGTCATTCACTCATTCTTGTTACTCAAAGAATCTTGGATTGCCTTGTGTTGAAAGTTCAATTTTTGTTTTAGGTTTCAAGACTTTCTGAATTGGAATCTACTTTAGATGCTGGAAATCGCCACCACAATCAAGCCCTGGCTTCCATTGGATTCCGTTTAACAAAATGGATGAACCAGGAAGGATTCGTTCTTTTCGTGCTGATTCTGTTTTGATGTATTTTCTTGATTTTTATTGTTATGGATTTTTATTATGCTTACAAATTGAAGATGATAACCATGAATAGAAGGTGTGTTGTTCATCATTATATTGAATGCCTTTTCTTTCCAGGTAAGTTGGAAGAAAGCCGTATATGACACATTGGATATGTTGAATTTTGATGTAACAAAAAAATGTCTTGTTAGAGAGGGCTAGTGCCTTATATCTGCAAGATCATAGGTACCTTATATGATTTCTTTCTTAATGTTATTCATTTGTTATTGAACTATGGTACTTGGTTAAAAGTTTTGCTAAATTGTCAATGAAACATGTTTTATGATTGACAGATTCATGAGGCACTTCAACTGCAACATTTGACAGCAATTCACAAGTGGGCATTATATTCCATGTGATGGATACTTTGGAGTCACCTTCTACTTATTTTAGAACCAATCGCTTCATAAATGTATTTCGGGAAATTGTTGATGTATATGGGTTAGGTATTTAATAAATTGCCATCAAATTCTGTAGGCAATTTCTATTCTCTTATATGTTTCTTGAAAAAAAGAGAAAATTTCAAATTTATTTCCTTATAAGAAAGTAATTATGACTTTCGTTCATTAAAAATCTCTACGATGTAGCTTCACATCTTTTAACTAATCCACTTGTTCTAATAGAATTTTCAACTAACAATTAAATATTTGTGCATTTGTTCTTTTAAATCACTATAGATCTGCAATTGCAAAGCCATCAATTTTTAGGAACACTAGTGCATAATGATTTCTTTTTGGTCTTGTCTGTTTGATGTTGTATATTGGTATGCTATTGGATAAACCTTTAGCTGATATGATCTGCCATGTGTTTCTACCCATTAAACTATCAAAAGGCTAATACTTTTGCTTATTTAGCAGTGTTGCTAGATATCAAGAAGCAAATCCTGAGATTTACATTGTCGTTACATTTCCATTTCTTTCTACAGTGATGTTTGGGGATTGGGGCCACAGAATATGCTTACTTTTGGGAGCACTGCTTCTTATTGCATGTAAAAGTAAACTTAGTAATTAGGTGTACAATTTGTCAAATTGTTATAATACAGTTTTGAGACAAGTTTTCATCAGAGCAAGTACTTCTACTGATGTGGATTTTCTTCCTTGTTTGAACTGTGTTCAGATATTTATGTTTCTTTCTCCTTTCTTCTTTCTTATCAAGATATGCACATGCTAATATTAAGTCATTAAAAGGCCTCAAAATAAAAGGCCTTCTTTTGAGGAATTGAGGGTATAAACTTTTAGAATTACAAGAATAATGACTTTAACAAATTCTTGTCCTTTAGAGCTTGATTTGTTGTCATGAAAGTGATATAGAAGAAGGTAAGGTGGTGCACAATACAAAAACAAACTTGTGTTTTCGTTTATAATAATGGAACTATACAAGGCAAATTAGGTTTATGCTTTTTACTAAATAAATGCTTGCTTAATCTTTTGTGCAACTTCGAAAAGATATACTTGATTCCTATGTATTTTTCCGGCATCTTTTTAAGGGATTGAACTTTATATTATTATAATAATTTGTAAAATTTATTATAATAATACGTATGTGAGTGATCTTAAAAAAAATGCATAAAGCAAATTGTAAGCTTATTTTTTTACTCAAAGATGGTGGAGTTTTCTGATGTAAAAAACTGTCTAAAAGTAAGACAGAGAAAATCATCTAAAAGCTTACAGAAATCGTTTAAAATAGCAGTTATGTGTCTAAGAAAATAGTCAAAAATGTATATTTTCGACGCACCTATGTGTAAATAGATTTTCGATGCTTAGATGCGTAAAAAATGTATGTTTTTTAACACATTTATGTTTCTAAGAAAACTGTCAAAAATAGTTTTTGTGACACTTGTTTTTTTATGCTTTATAAAGTGTCTAAAATTATTTTTAAGATGCAAAAAAGTATTTAAAAACTCCACATTTTGTGTCATTAAACTTCATATTTTATTGTAGTGATATAACTAAATTTAGAATAAGTTAAACATAAATTTATTTAAATTAGATTGATTTTTTAAATAACAAACTAATTTTAAAATATTTATAGCATATATTAATCAGTAAGTAATAGTATTTTCTTCACTATAATATTTTATGCATATGCATTTTTAATAACAATATATTAAAAAGTAAATATATCTTGATATTTTCACTTCTTAAACATATATGCATAAACATTAACCATGGTTGCTTAATATCCTTTTTCCCTATCAGTCATAAAGAAATAAGATATTTTTTTTGAGTTACACCATCACAAGTTATTTTACACATAAATAACCAATACTTATCATCTAGTTTTACTAAACATATATAATAAACAACTGATGTTATCAGCTAGTCAAATCAGCTAATATAATCCATTATTAACCAACCGCTGATAGAATAAGCTAACAGTTAATGCAATCTGTTAATTGTCAAACAATGCCTTAATCAATTTCTTTTTAGCAATGTAATGTATTCTTCAATTAAAAAAACACTCTACTCTATAAATGTATATGTATAAACAAAGTGATATTTAGTGTAATTTTAAAATGCTTAAAGAGTATCAAAATTTAATTTATTAATTTATTTTCACGTCCATTGTTATGGATTTATATATTAATCTTACATAATTCTTTTTCTATATATTTAGATTTGATAGATGTAAGAGTTTAATATTGGAAGATAATATTTAATGTGCGCAAACTTCAAAATTATTAAAGTTTATTCGTAATCAATTTTTGATACCTGTAAATTTATCTCAATTTTATAAATAGATATATTATCTTAAGAATCAATGTTAATGTATTTAAAAAATTAGTTATATTTTGTGAGAAATTCTGGTAAATGTAACTCATATATATATATATATATGTATACCCGGAAAAGAAGTTTTAATTAACAAAAAGAAATCGTGATGGTATAAGATCTTGTCGCCCAATCAATAGAGTAAAAGGTTAACCGTGAGAGACCATTTTTGGTGGTGTTTTGATCCGACTATTTAACTACATGATAAATAACCGGAATCATAGGCTGTCTTTAGTGCGTTTTGTACATTCTCAGTCCTATGAGGTCATAGAGTAGCTAGGGTTCACGCTCGCAAGAGGAATAATTGCTCCACTCATTGATTAACATAACGGGACATTTAATTGGGATCACCATGGAGCCAATTAAGGACTCCAAAATGGTGGCTCAACCGTCTTCAGAGACCATAAATGCTCTATAATTATTTTAGATCCAAAATGAGGTTATTGCGTGGCTTTGGAAGACAGATCCGGCAATGCTATACATGACACAATTACTTCATAGACGACAGAAAGGCTGAAGAGGCAGGGACAGAGCACCTGCTACATGGGAGAATGGAATTAAAATAAACTTTTTGCTTTGTTTACTGCAATCTCAAGTTCAGCCCTGAAGCTTTACCTGGTGCATTGAAAGGTTATTAACTCCCCCCCCCCCCTGAAAATAAATGACATGAAATACGTAATGTAAGTTAAGTATAATCATACAGAGCTTTTTTCATAAAGTGTTATTATGGACAGCAGAGGATCTTGGGCTCTTAAGTTGGCAAGTTCGATTCAGTTCGCTTTTTGAGATTGGAATTGCAATTACAGTCTCAATATCTGACTATAAACTACGTTCATAATAACTTAATAAAATGATAATTGAACTTATTCTAAGAATTCAAAATTGTATTTTTCGTATAAAATTGAATGAACAATTACAATTTCAATGCTGACAAACAGTACACAGTTCTCTTTTTTTCGAAATCCAACTCTTAAGTTTTCCAAGCATGATCTTATTATAATCAATCCAGAGATCGGCACTAATTGCCATGCTTACGATTTTCTTATGAAATATTCAAAATGCATTAAACTTGCTGAGCAGGGTGTTGGTTCATTGCATTAACCTCTTCCCTTTTACGTGTTATGGGATATATGCACCAAAAGCATCCTTGTGTAAATTCCACAATTGGGAAACTGTCGTAGTGTATTACAAACTCTTATAAGGTGCATGACAAGCACACGTGCATTAATAGGTAACGCATGAAATCAAGCACAGACTGGTTATAAATTATTCCTGTTTTTTTATCTAGTATTGTAGACGAAATATTTCGGTTAAATTTTTGGAATTGGAAGAAATGGAAGTGACACCGATAATTTATTCTGCACTATACGGACGTCGAACCCAATTTCTTTTTTTGTCTTTCTCTCCCTCATTTTTGTTGAATGTATATTTCAAAATCGTTGATGCTTCTGCGGTGATTTGTCAGAAACCAATGCCTCGACGTCCTTGTTGCCCTATCGGGATTCAGCATTTGGTTGGTCATTTATGTTAATTTGTTTTCCGATTTTGAGATGACCTTCAGTATGCATTCAACATTTCTAAGTACCACAGCTTGATTTCATAAATAAATGAACCTTAATTCAGTTGGTATACACCTTTCTCCCCCCAAGTTCGAAGACTGGAGTTGGAGTCTAAGAAAAATTGGAAAAGAAAAGCTTTCAAAACCCAAATCAAGTTTCATGCTAACTGAAATCAGACATTCTCATCAAACGCCTACATATTTTAAGGATACCAAGGAGATGGAAGTGAAAGTGGATTTTGAGACGAACAATTCGGTAGCAGAAATCACCAACCTATCATAATGGTCATGGTTGAGGAACATGAATGCGACCTGCATTAATTAACATTAATAGGACCTCTTAGGTGGTTGATAATGTTTATTAAATTTAGTGATTTCTAACCATATAACCTTTTTGTGGGACCTAGGCAACAAGTCTCACGGCTTCCATATTAATTGACGATTGTAATGCAAAATAGATACTATCCAAATGACGGAGTTTTACAAAGCCATAGTAAGCAAACGGCAGCTTAGGATTAGAGGTGGGTGGGTGGGTGGAAGCAATAAACAAGAATTTGTTATGGAAGCTGTAAACAGCACAGAGGTAATGCCCCTGTCTTTATAAGCTCTCTCACATTAAGTGCTCTATAATGGCCAACCCGAGCAAACATTCATTTCATGGGAAGCATTGAATTAGAAGTCGTTCAACTCCTTCCCATATTTCCTCAGAATCTTTTGAACTCATCAAAAACTTGAATTGCAAAAAATAAATGTCTTTTCTTTCTTCATATTCCAATTCTTGGCCTCTTCAGGGTTCATCCGACAGTACTGATTCCAATAAAGTTTCTATAGCTTCTTTATTGTCAACAGATGACTTTGGAACTACAAAATAATATCACATATCAATGAATAGATATTTTATGGAAGATTTCTCTCCACATTGAACCAAGGAATATTGATCTCAGTAAACAATTGGGGTTCTGAAAACCTCATAGTCATAGAATGCATATTTCTCTCCACATTGAACATAGGAATAGCAAGGATTTACGTTATGAATGCCCCAAATGGTTGCAAGCAGTGTTTTGAAAACCGGACCAAACCGGTCGGTCGGACCGAAAAATCAGTGAACTGGAGCATGAAATGGTTCGGTTTAGCCCGTATTTTTTGTGAGTGATTGACCCATTCATTTTACGGTTGGATCGGTAAAAACCGCTGAACCTGTAAAAAAAAGAACCGACCGGTCCATTTAAAATGCCTTGATTTTGATGATCTCAACTTGAATGAATATTATATTAGTAATCTTTTTCTATCTTTTCGATGAAATATGACTAGTGAGTTTTATTATCTTATTTTGTGTTGTGTTGGTAAACTTAAAATTTTTTTTGTATATTTTGAAGTTTGAAGGTTTAAGTTAAGTTTACAATTAGATAAATAATTAAATAGTATGTTTAAAAATTATCTTATATATATAATATATAAAATAAAAATTTATATATTTATTAGTCACCAGTTCAATCACGGTTCCGGTTGAATCATTGACTATTGAATCAGTTGCTTCTTTGGTTCAGTCACCGGTTCAGTTTTTAAAACATCGGTTGCAAGCAAACTTTTTTACTGTACGGCCATCAAGATCTCCATATATCTGTATCCATTCATACAAAAGAGCATTATAAAATTAGAAATTAGTACCGCAAATTCTGAAGTATTAAATTTACTAAATTATACGATATTGACAAGTGCCCAAGCCCTGAGAAAGCGTGTTGGCCTAGCAAGACAGGCATACTCTTTTGTTGAAGAAATGGGAGCATTCAATTCAGGAACAGGTGGGAATTCTAGGAATAATCAATCAAAGAGAGACTCCTCTTCACATCCCTCAGTCAATTATTAAAGCACAGCAAGCTCTGAGCATGATATTGATGATAGACCACCACCATTAGCACATTCTATATTATTCATGGTTACTCTGCTAATTATCCATCTCCCAAGAATCTCATGCCTGAATAAAAAATTAATCAAGCTTGGAAATTTGCTTGACAAATAGGATGCTGGTTAATTTTGTTTAATTTGGATAGGATTCTAAAATAACAAACATGACACATTAATTAAGTGGGCGATGAGTCCCAGATCTAGCATTAAGTGCGCCATTTGAATAAGTCTAAAGTTGGACTACAAGCTAAAACCCTTGTAAGCCTCAATTTCAACAAGTTTCACTTTTGGTTTTGCCTTTTTGGATACGGAAGATTACGAATGCTGTTGACCATTAAAGTTAAAAAGGCTAGGTTGCTAATCCTGATGCAGTCTCCCCTGTTCATAAGAACAAAAAAGCACAGGTTCCTTTTTAACAAATCTGGAAGTTAAGTAAATGTCCACTTTTTCTTTTGCTTTTTGACAAAGTACAGGAGTTTAGTGCTATCACACAAATAGTATAGCAAGTTCCACAGGTTAAATTTTCTTTCCTCTTTTCTTACCTTTTTTTTTCTCAGGAAGAGAAGGCTGAATAGTTTGATATACCAAAAGTTTAATGAAGGACCGATAGTTTTTTCTAACAGAGGAATTTGACAATTTTCTTAAGATTACTCCATAAATTTAGTTTGTAAGATTAAAGTGGTTGGAAAATGAATAGACGTAAAGAAAAGGAGATCGAAATGTAAAAGAGAGAGCCTTTTACTAGTAGTAGCAAGCTAGAATAACAAAGCAGAAGAACAAGAGTAACTACGTCATTTAAATTCAAGCACATTCAATTTTTTAGCAGCAGGGTACAGCGGAAATGGAACAGTACTGCAAAAGAAACAAGAGCATTAACACTAGCCCTCTCTCGTCGGCTTGCATGCCTTCTATTATTCTCAGTCCACTGCAACACTGACCGTGGCCTCCTCGTTAAACATGACTGAAAAGGCTAAAGCTAATGCTCTCTTCTCTCTCTCTTTTTCTCTCATTCAGTCTACCATTCGAAAGACAACAAAAGTCTAGCTAGCAGAAAACATATTGAAGTGATGTCCTGGCATTTCTGAATTCTAACATTAAACATTTATAGAACACACATTAGTACCCGAACCTAACTTCTGATCATTCACCTAGCTAGTTGTGAAGAGGATTAGGACCTGTGTGAATTATCCTCTTTTCATCTCCGTACAACTTGTCTGGATCCCCTACTTCGTGATTCACAGGAGGCTGACTTTGACTTGGACCAGAAGAAGGGGTATGAAACAACTGTGCGCCCGAAAACCGAGCTTTTCTCGGCGATAAGGACTTCGCCAACTTATTAAGTTGTTCCTCTCGAACAGCTACACAGAAGGAAAACTGAGAAACTAAAAAAAGACTCCAGAAGAAGAAGATCATTGCAGCTCTAGCTCCAGAATCCATCTTTCTTCTTGTTTCTACTCCTTTGATATGCACCATCATTGCACTAACACCAAGTAGTGATTATGCAGCTAGCAAGCTGCGACCACAACTTAAACAGTGCTTAGAACACTATCAATAAAACAATAAAATGGCTAACAGCAACGGTTTTCTTGAAGCTGTAAACTGGAAGTGGGTATTGGATAATTCCGTGAAATCTTAGTGAATTTTTCAAAGCTATAACTATTGGAACCTTTCTTGAGAGTAAGAGAAGATGGAAAAGAAGAAAAACCTTGTTAACATTCGGAAGCTCCAAAACTTATGGGTCTGGTCACATGATACTGACCCTTGATTCCTGGAACCTTCTTATATTTTCTTATTATAACCAAATAAGATCCTTGGACTTTGGACCTTTTACTCCACAGTCTCTAACTCACGCCCCAACATCATATACCATATTGCTTTTGTTTTCTTCTTTTCTTTTGTGGCATCTGTTTTTATGTTTTTGTTTTTACTGTTAAATTGTTTCTTTTTTCTTCTAATGTTGCTTGGATAGGGTGCTGCGGGACTGTCCAGTATTAATAGCCGTTGTCTGCGGAGCACATTATTCAACTATAAGAGGTTAAAACTTATACAGTACCTCAACTAGTTGTGAAATATTCAATTTAGTCTTCAAACAACTCTTTGTTCAAATTAAAGCGTATCTTCTTGTTCTAAGGTGTATCAGATCCTTGTACTTACCAATTTAAGACATTCTAATTCATTTGTCACTTGCCTTTGATATCTCCTCTCTTGCTTTAAGATTTCTTCAGCTCAAAACTTCTTTTAATGGTAAAGAGTTAATCTTAAATCTGATTTTGATACAATCTACAAAATGACAAATCAAAATCTAGAATAATTGTAAGAATTAAAATTTGCCTCTTTTTCACAAAGAATTTCATGGAGTCATTAAGTAGTTGGACTTGAGTGGAAACTGAGCCGTGGTTTCTTAAACAAGAAAAATTATCAAATCAACAATTTAAATATATTGTTGAATCCACTGTTTTTATGACTATATTTTGTTAAACAAAAGGAGCTTTCAATGTGTGTTTTATTGATAATAAAACATATTTACTGTTAATATTTTGTGCTTTACTATTGAAAGAAAGAAAAATAATTTTATTTAAGAATGTGAATCAATTAAGACAAAAGACATAAAGTGGAGCAAAGCCAAACATCAAATGATTTATGAAGTCAAAAGGAAGAAATGAAGAAAATAAATGAATTTTAGGATTATTCAAGTAAATAACAAGCTAATTGGACTAAGATTTTAGTTTGTAAAAATCAATATGATATTTCTTATAACCTTAACTTGGTCATTTAATGTTTTAGGAGCTCTATATGCATAAAAATATTATGTTCATTCTTAATCCATGTGATTTTTTTATTTATCAAAAGGAATTAAGGTTTTGATTTAAAAAGTGTCTTGATGTTTAGAACAAATTTTGAACTTTGAAAGTGAGTCAATTCAAGCTTTTATCAAAATAGAACATTTCAAAGTTTTTTTAAAAATTGAAATGTTGAAAGTTGATATTTCAAAATTGTCAAAAAAAGACAAAAGTTACATAATAGGTTGTTTACAATTGGCTAGACCATGGACTAACCAATCATCCAATCAGTGAACAGCTGACTAGCTAAAGAATTATGACTGATTAGCCAATAGTTTCTTTTAGTTTTGAATAAGAAAAGAACATTTTGTCTAGCTTGAGCATCGACTAATTGATTCCCCATCCAAATATATTTTGATTAGTCGATCTTGCTAAAAAACTAGTCATTATAACAAGTGATTATTTGAAGACTTAAATGCAATATATATATGTTTTTGGTTGTTAGATATTTTAAATAGTTTTAAAGCTTTTATAACACATTTATATTTTTTTAAAATTTGGTTTTGAGTTGTAAGAGTATTAAAAAGATCAAGGTTTATTTACGTTGTAAACTTCCATTAGGTTTTGATTCCAATATATTCTCATATTCATCTAGGCTATTGGTTTGTCTTTTACTATCAAGAAAGATTGTAAAATCCTCTTTACTCGCACCAAATAAAGAGACTTGTATCAAGGTTCTTCTTCACTTAATTGAAAGAAGAGTTCGGTGGAATCCCAAGTATGCCTCGGGGAGTGGAAGTAAGCTTGGCTTATTAATTGAACTACTATAAACTTAGTGTGAAATATCTCTTTCCTAATCTATTCACTTATTGTCTGATTGTTACATAAATGTTTAAGATTTTATATTACTTTTTAGGTGGCAAAAAGATTCTTAAAATTACAAGCACCTAATTTACCCCGCTCTTAGGTACCATTATCAATTAAGTGATAATAGAGTAAATATCTTTTTATTACAAATATCAATTGAAATTATAGGCAAAGATCATCTAACTAAGATGTTAAAAAAAATTAATAGAATTATATTCTTTGGTATTAGTAAACAAGATCAATAAAGTTGTTTCTTATGGTCAAAAGTAGTAATTTGTGTAAGATTGTCTCTAATAGCCCATTCATTACTCTACACTGCAACAAAGTTGATATTTGGCTACAAAAAATGTAGATAAATATGTTTAAAAAAACGTCATCTATAGTTTTAGTTATGTTCTTGTTTTATTACACAAAATGTTGCCAAATCCCCATAGTTGATAATTACTAGCAACATTTTTAGAAATTATAGTCAATAATTTTTGATTTCGTTTTCCTCGTAGCTAATTATTATTAGCTACATTTTTAAAATCATAGTCAAACATTTTTAGCTACATTTTCATAAATACCGTTGCATGTTTTTAGCTATGTATTTGGAAACATAGCCAAATATGTTTAACTACAATTTTAGAAATGTAGCCAAATGTTTTTAGCCATATTTCTAAAAATCTAGCCAGATTTTTATGATATATTTTTTGTCATATTTTTAATCCATATTATTGACCAAAATATTTTGTATATAATGTATTAATGTATTTTTATTATGAATTTATAATAAAATAAATCATATAAAAATATTATTGCTTCAAAATATTGAGCATTGTATATAAAAAGTAAAATGGATAATTACAAAAAAATCTTAAACTTTTGTTAAAATTTCAATTATCTCCCGAACTCTAAAAATAGGAATAAAATATCTAACTTTTAATTTTTTCAATTATAATAATAAGATGTTAGTGTTTCTGTTAACTTCGTTCACATGCAGTGTCAAGTGTACAGGGATGTTAATTAATTAGACACATCAATAGTGATTAATATTCAAAACTCTGATTAATAAAATGAAGTCGTTTTTTCCGTGAAATAACCCCTTCCTTTTTCAGCTTGCAAAGACTTGAACAAAATGAAAAGCAGCTCCCAGCGGAGAAAAAATCATCTCTTTCGTTATCTTCATTGCCGCTTCTTCGTTCTGGTCATTTCACAGGTTGGAGCTTCTTGTTGGCAATGTCGTCAACGGTGGGTCAGTATATGGGATTGTCTTCCATACCCGGATTTCCAAAATCAAGCCTCACCTTATCATCTTCTGCCTCAAAAGCATAATTACAGGGAATGATGCGGAGATGAGCCAGGAATTAACGGTGGAGAAAGGGTCTATTTACTCAGTGAAAGTGCTGATCTAGTGGCTTCTTTGCATTTCCGATCTGACTCCGTCAAACATTGGCAGAAGAGTACATCTTCTATTTTAACGACTTGATTATGATCAATGCGAGTATACCTAGAATGAGGGACTTGTTGGGTCTTTCCCATTCTTTTTTTATTTTGTCTCCTTCGTAGCAACTTTTTTGCTATTATATCAAAGCGTTAGCGAAGTGTTCTTCGTTCTAAGTTTCCATTTTGCATCAAGAACCGAAATGAATTTTATCAGAACTATTACCATCTTTACTTTCACTGCCTTATGATGTTAGCTGTTGATGTGCAATGTCCTTCCGAAAATTGTCTCTGCAGTGCAATGTGGAGGAGGAAGACGAGGAGAAAGAAAAGGTGGAAGATGAAGAAGAGGAAGAGGACGCGGAGGAAGAAGATGAAGAAGACCATGATTGAAGTCAGATTTTGGAGCAGAAGTTCTGGGTGTACAGTTTCTTAGCTACCTTACTATAGTATAGGTTCTCTTCGAATCAGAGAAGGAATAGCTATGATATTTTTGAAAAGCAGGAAAAATTATGTCTTTTCCTGATGACTCTGGTCTATCAGCTCCTGTCTGAGTCCTGTAATTTTTAGTTCGGTTAGTCGTGTGTTTGACATAATACTAAGTTCCTTGTCCTATACTCATCTGTCTGGAATCAATTTCTTTACTATTCCATGTACACTGCTTCTGATGATTCAAGAGAATATATTGGTCATTTTGCTGGTTATCCTTAGTTTAGGATCTACTTCTCACATAGACGATCGAAACACAAAATTTCAAAGGAACTCCATTGAAGAACAAAGTTCCAAAGTCTGAGGATCAATACAGATCAAGGTGGAGAAACAATTTTCTATAATAAAAAATTGATGTAAACAATCAGCCAAATATTATATGTACATAATTTCCGACCTTAAAGTCAATATATCCTTAGGGAGGCCTTAGATCATAGATAATGAGCATTGGTTTGGGAACAAAGTTAGGCAGTAGCACTTTGGTGCTAATTTCCAAACAAAACCCGCATTCTTCTTCTCTCTCGAAATCGATTTCGGAGAGCTTCCCTTTGTTCATTTCGGATTTCTTTGTATACTTGGCATAAATTTCTCTCTGTTTCTAGTCTTCAAAATCTGTAATTCCTCTTTGAAGTTGCATTAAGGAAGAAAATATCACACCTGAAACAAGAAATTCAAGTTAAGAACTAGTTCGCATAACAAAGACAAACAACAATTCATCGTAGCTCACCATAGAACTCTCTCAAACTGGCTCTTCTATCGTGAACGAACATAGTGGTCCTTCCATTTTCACAAGCCTGTGAGAATCAATGTCAGATCATTAAAAGTAACTTTTCTCAAACAAATACAGTGCTAAACACCTTGTATATAAGAATCCAAAACACTCCCAAAGAACTAGCAAGATGACAATCGGTCCATTCAACAAGAAACAAGAAAGAATGAGCAGCAAGATTGTAGGACAATCTCATCTAGAGGAAGCAACCATCGTATTTCGTAGGATAATCAGAAGCCCTATGTCAAAATACATAATAATGAAATTAACCAGAAAGTACTAATTATCTCAAACAGTACATCTATTTTAGGATGAAGAGAAGAGAAGGATATGAAGAATAGAATCTACGACTTCTGTTCTCATCTCTAATGATGAACAATAAGAGTTGTGTTTTCTTTGACATTGTCGCAGGTTTTTGATATGACAAAATTTTAATAATAATCCTCGATATTCTGCAAGCGCATGGGTCGTTTGTATAGTACCTAAGGTGTCAATCCCACGAGGAGGGTTAATTTAATCCTAAAATTTGAGGCCAATAACAATTTGCAATAATTCGAAACGAACAAAACTAAATAAGAAATTATTTCAATCATGCAATCTGGCCCACAATCGTGGCATGCAAGGCCATGATCGTGGCTTGCATGGGGCAGACGTGTAAACAATTAAAAACGTCAAGTTTTAAGGGATTTTTCAGGCCTTTTCGACCTTGAAAAAACCTTAGGGCTGCTAAGGTATGTAAAGCACAAGAAGAACATAGGTAAAGAGCTTTTTCATCAGGCATCAATTGAGAAACCCTAAAGACTTCATCGAGAGATTGAGGAAGAGAAGAAGGAAGAGAGACGTGGAGAAGAAGTCGATACGAAATACTTCCTGGATCAGGAGGGTTCTTGTCATTACTGCCTCCGTCATCCATTATGAGTCTATTTCTAGTTTAATTTCAATTTTGTGATTGTATAGAATTGAGTTAGTTGCTGATGATAGAATTGTTTGAATGTTGAGATTGTCTAAACTATCTTTTATTTAGTGAAATTCGATTTATTGTGTTTCTATTGGATTATTTGTTATTTAAATTATGCTCTTGCATAATTCGGTGATAAACTGAGAGGGTGAACCGAGTGAAAATCATTAAATTGGGTTAATATAAGTTAGGTAATTTAACAAAACGAGAATTAAATCAAATCGGTAAATTTGTGTTAAGAGAGATCTTGCATAGGTTTTCGATAATTTAGGACAACTTTAGATCAAATTTAGGTTTTGATAGATTGTTAATCAAGAGATTGCAATCCCCATAATTTGATTAGGGTTTATAAATTATGGTTAATAGTTGTATCTCGAGAAAATAATTAACCCTAGGACTGTCTACAGCGAGTAATCCAATAATCTGTTAGGTTTTCATTTAAATCAGATAAATTTCTCCTTTCTCTTAATTGGTAGTCTTTTAGGTTAATTCTTGGTTGGTTATTGCATCTGCTAATTGTTTATATTTTCGAATTGATTCTTGAAATTGATTGTGTGATTGAAATAATTTCCTATTTTAGGATTAGATTAACTCTCCTAATGGGATCGACAAATTAGGTACTACAGGAACGACCCGTGTACTTGTATAATATTGAGGTTTATTATTAAAACTTTTTCATATCGGAAACCTGTGATCAAGTTTTTAGTACTGTTATCTAGGAGGCGATGAGTTTAGTTCTTTATTCTACGTCTTTTCCACTACCTTTTGGTTTCAAATTAAAAAATAATTGTTTTTGGGTGTAAAGTAGAGACACATCAAGACATCTTAGAGTGAGAATGAGACATCTAAAGAGTAAGAATGCTAAGAAGAGATAAAAAGAATGATGATGGAGGATGTATATTATAGGGAGCAAGGGACGCTTACGGAATTCAATGAGCCCCAATTTGGCTGGAAAAATCATCATACTTATATGAACCCGTACACCTCGAGGTGGCAAAATTACCTAGATTTCTATTAGTCTAACAATGCAAGTACTTACATGGGATATCAAGACCTATTTGAATTTCAACATGATGAATCCAGTTCATGGGATTCCAAACTAGACAAAATCATGAATCAACTTGAGGATATGGAAGAGAACCAGAAGAGATCAGAAGAGAAGTTTGAGCAAGTAGCAGAAGATCATGCCTCTTCTATTCACAATCTATAGGTTTGAATAGGCCAACTTTTCAGGGAATTTTGTAAGCAAAATGTGGAAACTGTCTGCATAGCATGAAAGTAAATTCAATAGAGCCATATCAGGCTATCACACTTAGGAATGGGTAGAGCTATAAGGACCAGTGAGAAATCAAGGTAAACCTAACCTTATAAAAGACCAAGAAATCAAGAAAGAGGATGAAGAAAAGGATGAAAACCCTCCCTATTATTTACCAATTCTTGATATATCATATGTGAACATCGAAAAATCTTAGGTAGATGTTTATGATAAGAACTCTATCTTTTGGATTGATGATGATCAAGTAACATTCAACATGAATGATGTATTTAAGAATCTGAAGGATAATATCTCATTTAGGATAATTAATGCATTTGAATCTTTTGAAGAACAAAAGAACGAAGAACAAATGACAACATACATCGAGTTTGAAAAAGTTATGAAAGTCTTTATTCGTGAAGAGAAAAAAGTAGAGGAGATGAAGGTGATTAAGGAAGAAAGCGAGCAACTTACTTTTATACAAGACAAACTATTGGATTCGATGGAAGATTCAGGGAGTTTCGTTATTCCCTATTTTAGTGATAGTTTGTTAATGAAAAGGACATTAATGAAATTAATTGATTTTCTCAACTTTATCAATATTGTTCTTCTGTTCATTTTGCAATTTTTAGCTTACTTACATGCTACAAAACTGATGTTGAACAAAAAAGATGGAAGCAAGCCACTTATAATTGAACCCAGATGAGTTCCCAAGGATAGAAAGTCGAGCTACCGACATTAAAAGAAGCACTATATGGGGGGCAATCTACGGAATTTTATTTCCTTTGTTTGTTTTCTTTGTTAGAAAGTTTTCATTTTGTAGTTAGTTTTTTTCGTTTTCAAATAAAATCAGGAAGGTAAGTAACTTTGACATTAACTAGATGATCAAGGAAGTAATCAAAGAGAGGTGAAAGAGCCATAAATAGTTAAGAAGTGATTTAGAGGAAGTGGAGAAGAACAAAGAAGAAGAAAGATGAAAAATTGGTGAAAAATTGCTGGCCACGATCGTGGCCTGCGACAGGGCAAAATGAAGACACGTGTTTTTTTTAAAATAAAAATTTTACCATTTTATCCTCCAACCACCTTTATATTAATTTCTAACTTCACTTTTTCATCCACTTCCATTTTCACTTTATCTCTCTAAGACTTAAACTTCCAAACACTCTCATCTCTCTTTACCAATTTTCAAATTTCCAAATTTCTTCCAATTTCATAAACCAACATGCTGCGCATTAAGCAATTAGCCAGGTAGGAGCAATCAGCAGGACAAAACTAAGTAATAGGTTAGGGAGAAGGAATAGAGCAGCAGACTTTAGAGCACCCTTCCTGATCTGTATAGAGGAGGAAGGTATTCGTTATCGATCCCTTAATGCTAAACAGATAGTAGTCCCTAAATTTTTTGATTTTGAAATTCTTCATAGGTTAGAATTGCACGATAGGGTAGAAAACTTAGCTAAAAGAATTCAGTGGGTCAAATTCATACATTTCAATTTCCTATTTATCAGGAGCTCATTTTAAAATTCTTTACTACCTTTACCTATAAACCTCTAAAGAAATGTGATTTAGGTTGCGAGTACGAACTTATGAACTGAACATCGAAATCATGTGTGATATATGTGGGTTCCCTGAATCCTCTATTGTCGATCAACATGATGACTTTTATCCTTCTCGCTATTGGAATGAGCTCACTGGAATAGAGAAATTAGATGCTAAGAATGCCCATAAAAATATCATTAGGACTCATGAACGCTTATTATTGCACAAATTTATGTGTCAACTGGTTTTTGATAAATAAAAAACCAACAAGTGTTCCAGAAAGGAACTCTTTATATTGTGGTGCATAGATCACAACGTTCTAGTGTGCACCTCTACATATGTGCTCAACGCTATTTTTACAACTCCACGCAAGAGGAGCAACAATTTAGGTATGGGGTACCTAGTTTATGCCATTGTTGAATATTATGGTGTGGATTGTAGTGGGTTGACTGTCCATCTCCTAGACTTCCTAAACCATCACCATTTATAGTGGGTTGAGATCCTTAAGTCCCATAACATGGAACCTCAGGATATCAGCCAAAAGACGCATGTTAAGATTAGGGTGAGTCAGGCGAGTTCGAGTACAACATCACCTCAGCAGAAAGAAGAGGACTCAACTAGTGAAAAGTGCAAGGAGGAAGAAGAAACAGAAGAACAAGGCTAGAAGAAAGTCTTGGATGCAATCTCCAAAAACAACAGGGTAGTTACTGGTAAACTTGCGGAGAATTCTAGAATGACAAAGGAGATGACCCAAACTTAAAGATGTTAAAGCCGTGACATATGTCGGATCCATCAATATTTTAAGGCTTAGGGCATCCATTTGCCACCTCCAATACCATCATGACCTCTATCTCCATGAGACTTTGTCTAACCCTCTTTATTTTTTTTTAAAATTTAGTTCTCATTTTGATTTTGATTTTTTGTTTACTTCAATTTATGTTTCTTCTTTCCTTATTTGTTTTTGTTGTTCCCTTCTTATATTGAGGACAATGTGTTGTTCAACTGTGGGGAGGGTTATATGTTTTACTTTGAATATGATTTTGCATATCGTATAATAATTATTAGGTTGCATTTTATGAATTGTGTGAATATGTCAATGGCGTAGATGGATTGGAATTGATTTAATTTTTAACATAGTCTATTAGGTTATATGGAATCATTAGCTTGCGAAATTAGTGAATTGGGGTCTTTAGATAAATATACAAGATAACTAGGACTTAGTGTAAGTTTGTCACCCTCTAAATTGTCACATTCATTCATAATTTTAGGTCTTTTAACTTAAGTAACTTTACTAGTATCTTTAATGAAAATGAGTAGCTAAAACAATATGATAGGCAATAAAAAAAGTTGCTATAAAAATAACTATTCCGCTAGCCTTTGGGTTATGAATAGAGCTAGTAGCCAATTGACAACGTGATATAGCTGAGAAATAAGATTAACAAGCATCATAAATGTGTGCTTACGCGTCAAAAAACTATATTGACATTCTAACCAAACAATTAAATAAAAATGACTTAGTCAAGTAATCAGATCGATATTAGTCAAGTAATCAGATAGACATTCATCACCCATGTTTGCCTCCAAGTAAAAGACTAAGTCTTTGTTTAAATAAAAAAAACTATTTGCTAATATGAACCTATCAAACTTGTAATAAATTGACTTTTAAAAAACATAATTATGAGTAGTTACAGAGTCTGAATGACCAAAGAATTATTAATGTGTGTATGCAATTAAAAAGGGAAAGTAAATTAACACTTAGGTTTGGATTAATCTGTATATTTAGTTCAAAGCTCCTAGACGCAAATTTTGCATGTTAATGAATTGAAATGACTCGAATGATTGTGTTTTAAGTTAAATTTATTTCATGAAGTTGAAGCCATTATCTCATTATTGCATTGTGTGTCGTGTGCTTGTTGTTTTATTTGCTCGAGGAAAGGCAAACGTTTAAGTCTGGGGATGTTGATAAGTGTGATTTGTATAATGTTTTAGTGCTTAGTTTGTTATATATTTAAGTGTTAATTTAATCGTTTAATATGTGTTTAAGTTAGAATTGTGTTGATTTGTTAATTAATTGTGTTTAGGTGTTTTTTATGGGTTAGTATAAGTCTTTGAGCTTATATTATGTATTTGAGGTACTTTAATGTGTTTGTTAGTATTTCATGTTCAACATCGAAGAAAGGAGAAGTTTCGGAGACATTTGGGCTGAAAGAACGGCCTATAATTGTGGCACAATAGACCACGATTGTGATAGAAGCACTTGAGCTAGCCCACGATGGTGGCCCATACGCCACGATTGAAATAGAAGTCTATGACATAGCCTATGATCGTGGCTTGATACAAAAAGCCTAGATTTGACCCATGATCGTTGCATGCAAGAATTCAAAATAAATAACTAAAGTAGCAATTAATCTCAATAGTTGAATTTCAGAAATATAAATAGGATAGCAATTTGCATAACCCAATCAAGAATCAACCTAACACTACCAACTAAAAGAAAAGGGGATTTATCCAACCTTAACGAAACCTAATTGATTATGAGATTATTGAATTATCAGGTATAGGCGGTCTTATGGTGGATTACTCTTTTTCGAGTTATAATCTTTAACCCTAATCTATAATCCATAATTTAAATTATGGAATTATAATATCTCGATTCACAATTTGCCTAAAACCTAAATTAGTTCTGAAATTGTCTAAAAACCTACTGAAAACTTATGCACGATCTCTCGCTAAACAAATTTAACAATTTGATTCAATTCTTTATCTATTAAACTACCTATCTCTCATTAGCCCAATTTGATGATATTCACTCGGTTCACCCTCTCAGTTTATTACCGAATTATTAAGAAAAAAATTGAACCACAAATAACTCAATGAAAACACAATAAATTGAATTTCATCAATATCAAAGACAAAATCCTGAAGGTGAGTGTAGACAAATACTTAACATTCAACATAACCTATTCTCAACAACTATCTCAATTCTATACATAAATAAAATTGAAATAACAGGAAAATATGTTTGGAACGGAATAACAGAGGTGACAATGGTGGGACACCTCCTGTTTTAGTAAGTGCTTCGCGTCAAGCTTCTTCTCCGTGTCTCTCTTCCTTTATCTCCTTTCTCAATCTCTCAATAAGCTCTCTAGGGTTTCGAAATTTGGCAGATGTAAAAGGCTCCTCTTCTCTATTCTTTATGTTCTTTAAATACCGTGGTAGCCTTAGGGATTGTTTAGCATCAAAACAGTTCAAAAAGTTCCTTGAAACTTGACATTTTCAACTATATTCGTGTCTACCAGATGCAAGCCACGATTGTAGCCCTACCTGCCATGACAGTGGCCAGCATCTACCCTTCTCTGTCACGATCATGGCTCAAGTGCCACGATCGTGGCTGAAGTGTCAAAATCATGGCTTAGGGTGTAGTGGCTCACATCTTTCTGTCACGATTGTGACCTATGATGCCACGATTGTGGGCCATGGTTTTGGCCTGAAATCCTTTGAAACTTCTCCGTTCTTCAATGTTGACCCTGAAACAGTAACAAACACATCAAGGTATCTAAAAAACATAACATTTAAGCTCAAAGACTGATACTAACCCATGAAAAACACTTAAACACGTAAATTAATAAAATCCTAACCTAAATAAACACTAAACACTCAATTTAACACTTAACACATAACAAATTAAATCCTAAAACATGATGCAAATCATAACTATCAACATCCCCACACTTAAACGTTTACTTTTCCTTAAGCAAAACAAACACACAACACATAATGCAATAATGAGGCAACAACTTCAACTTCATGAAATAAATTTACTTTTAAACACAATCATTCAAGTTATTTCAGATCATTAACATGCAAAATTTATGTCTAAGGGCTTTGAACTAAATATACAACTTAATCAAAATTCTAGTGTTAATTTATTTACCTTTTTCAATTGCACACATACACAATAATAATTATTTTGTTCTTCAGACTCTGTAACTATTCTAAAGTATATTTTCATGAAAAGTCAAGCTTATTACAAGTCCGGTAGGTTTATTAAGAAAACACACACAATTTTTTTTTTATTGAACATGGACTTAGTCTTTCTACGCGGAGGCAAACATTGGTAATGAATGTCGATCCGGTTACTCAATTAAGTCATGTTTTTTAAACAACTTGGTTGAAACGTCATTGTAGCTTTTAGATGCAGAGGCAGACATTTATAATATGTGTTAATTCGGTTACTCGACTATTATCACGTTTTCAACTAGCTACTAGCTCTATTTATAACTTGAAGGTTAGAGGAATAATTATTTATTTAACAAAACATACACAAATTTGTATTATTATTACCTACCTTGTTATTTTTAGCTACTTGTTTCCATGAAAAATACTAGTTAAACTACTTAAGTTGAAAGGCTTCAAATTATAAATGATTGTGACAATCTAGAGGGTGCTAAACTTACACTAAATCCTAATTAAGTTGTATATTCATCCAAAAACTCCTAATTCACTAATTTTGCGAGCTAAGGAATAGACTATGTTCAAAATTAAATGAATTTTAATCTATCTATTTTGAATTCCTTTTAGTTAAGATGACCATCGTGCCATTTCTTGACCTTTTCTTTGTAGAGTTTGGTGTTTTCATATGCATTAAAATGAAACTCTTCAAGTTTATCCAGTTGTAGGAGTCTCTTTTCGTCAGCTTTTTTCCAATCATAGTGCTTTAATTGCCCAGTATGCTCGATGTTTTAATTTGACTGGCAAATGACAAGCTTTTTTGTACATGAGCTTATAAGGACTTATTTTGATGAGTATTTTAAAAGCTGTCCTATAGGCCCATAAGGCATCATCAGCTTTGTAGGTCAATCCTTTCTGAAGTTGTTCACTATCTTTTCCAAAATTCATTTCAGCTCCCTGTTAACAACTTCCACTTGGCCACTAGTTTGCGGATGGTAAGGTGTGGCAACTAGGTGGTGCACTCCATATCTTTTTAAAAGGACATCAAAAGATCTATTGCAGAAATGTGTGCCTCCATCACTTATTATTTTCTGTGGCATTCCAAACTAGTTATATAGTTGTTTAATGAACTTCTACACTACATTCCCATCATTGGTTAGGGATGCTATGAAACATAATCCGCCCCCACTAGAATGTACATGTTTTCAATTGAGGATGGAAAAGGACCTATGAAATCGATGCCCTGTACATTGAAGACCTCGACTTCTTGAATGTTGGATAAAGACATTTCATTCCTTTTCGAGCTGTTACCTATTCTTTGGAACCAATCACATTGTGTCACATAGGTCTGAGCATCCTTAAACAACTATGACCAATCAAATCTACTTTCAAGTATTCGAGCCACCGTTTTGTTAGCCTTATAATGCCCATCATACTGACCTTCACAGCATTGCTTTAGGATGTCTAACATTTCCTCATCTAGGATATATTGTTGCATCAACTCATCTGCACATACTCTATTTGGCTTATCTCATATATATCGAGTACAATCATGGAGGAACTTCTTTTGTTTTTGGTAAGAGAGATCTGAAAGAAGTTTACCACTAGCAACATAATTTGTGATATCCACAAACCATGGTATAGTCAAACTCTTGAGTAGCATCAGAGTTTCATCAGGGAAATTTTCGTTAATGTCATCATTTGACTTGCATTCCCCTCCCTCAAGTCTAGATAAGTTGTTTGCAACTGCATTTTTTGCTCCCTTTTTATCTCTCACCTTTATATCAAATTTTGTAAAAGTAATACCCATCGAATGAACCTAGGTTTTGCATCTTTCTTGTTGAATAGGTATTTTAGTGCCACGTGATCAGTGAACACGATTACCTTTAAACCCAAAAGATACTATCGAAACTTATCACACGCTTACACTATTGCGAGTAGTTCCTTTTCTATAGTAGTGTAATTCAATTGGGGTCCTGCAAGAGTCTTACTAGTATAGTAAATTGCATGAAACTTCTTATCTTTCCTTTGGCCTAGAACGCAGCCTATGGCTTGATCACTTGATCGCTTATAACTTTGAACCGAAGCAACCAGTCCAGCAGTGATAAAATTGTTGTTGATATTAGCTCCTCCTTTAATGTGTTGAATGCAGTTATACACTTATCATCAAAGAAGAAAGTCACATCTTTGACTAAGAGGTTTGTCAAAGGTCATGTAATTTGCGAAATGTCTTCGATAAAGCGACTGTAAAATCCTACATGACTTAAAAATCCTTGCACACCTTTTACATTTCTTAGAAGTGGAAGTTTCTCTATTACCTTTGTTTTGGCTCTGTCAACTTCAAATCCCTGATGTGAGATCTTATGTTCTAACACTATCCCTTCTTGCACCATGAAATGACATTTCTCCCAATTCAGCACCAAGTGTGACTCTTCACAACTTTGAAGAAATTTATCCAAATTAGTAAGACATATGTCAAAAGAATCTCCAAAGACTGAAAAATAATCCATGAATACCGCCATTATGTCCTCTATCATGTCAGTGAAGATATACTTCATACATCTCTGAAATGTAGCTGGGGCAATTCAAAGTCTAAAGGGCATCTATCTTTAGGCGAAGGTACCATAAAGACAAGTTAATGTGATCTTCTTCTGATCATCAGGGTTGATGAAAATCTGATTATAGCACGAGTATCCATCTAAAAAGCAATAAAATGAATGGCTAGCTACTCTTTCTATCATTTAGTCTATGAATGGGAAAGGAAATTGATCTTTCTTAGTCACTGAGTTGAGTTTGCGATAATCCATGCATATTTTTGATCCTGTGACTATTCTTGTTGAAATTACTTCTCCACTATCACTTTCTATCATCGTCATTCCACCCTTTTTAGGTATTCATTGTACTGGGCTGAACTATTCACTATTAGAGAAGGGATAAATTATCCCTACATCTAGGAGTTTTATGATCTCCTTCTTGACCACCTCCTTCATGTTAGGATTCAATCTCCGTTGATGCTCCCTCACCGTTTTGCATCCTTCCTCTAAGTTTATTCAGTGCATGCAGACATTTGGGCTTATTCATTGAATGTTAGCAATCTGCCATCTGATGGCTTTCATCCGCTTCCTAACGACTTCTACCACTTTCCTCTCTTATTTCTCATCTAATTGGTTGGAAATTATTATCGGTAACATTTGACCTTTGCCAAGAAAGGTATATCTGAGGTGTGTAGGAAAAGTTTTAAGCTCTAATGTTGGTGGTTTCTCTCAAGAAGGTGGTATGGGTGCTTTAGTTGAACCAATTTATTTGATGCACTTGAACATCTGCGTCTTGCATCTCATAATCCCCTTTAGATATAGGATTCTGATATTTCATATTGAATTTGATCTGATCCTCACCTATTCGAAGTTTTAATTTTCCCTCGTGAACGTCTATTATGGGCTTTTTCGTATTCATCAATGGTCAACCTAGGATTAGTGGACAGTTCTTATGTTCTTTAAAATTTAAAACCACAAAGTTTACTGGAATAATGAACTTATCTGTTTGCATCAGAACATCTTCCACTATTCCAATAGTTTTTTAATGGATTGATCTGCCAACTAAATTAACATCGATGTAGGCTTGACTTCACCTAGTCCTAACTTCCTAAATATTGACAAAGGCATGTAGTTAATGCCAGCTCCCAAATCTCACAAACACTTAGTGAATTCAAATTCACCAACCGCATAAGGTATTATGAAACTCTTTGGATCCTTCCATTTAGATGGCATTTGACTGGTGACTATAGAACTACAGGTGCTTGTTAAAGCTACTATTTGATTGTCTTCCCAAGTATGCTTCTTCAGTAATATGTTCTTTAAGAATTTTGTGTATTTGGGCATGTGTTCTAATGCCTCTACAAAAGAGAGATTGATCTGCAACTTCCTTAATTTCTCAACAAACTTTGTAAATTATGCATCTAAGTTATTCTTCTGTAATCATTAAGGAAATGGGACCTTGGGTTGATATGGTGGAGGACCAACATACGGAGGGTATTTGGTCATGTCTACTTCTTTCTCCTTTTCTTTGTTTTTCCCAATAGGATCGATGAGTTCCTGTATTTTCCTTGTTGGTGGTTCAAGTTCCTTCTTGCTTCGAAGTGTAAGAACTTGTAGTTTCCCCTCTGATTTTGTTCCTAAAGTGCTAGGAAGATTTCCCACATTTCGCATATAAAAGACATTTGACATTGATTTACTTGGGCCTCTATATTATAAACTGAGGAAGCATTGTTCTTAGTGACTTGCTCAAAATTTTCTTCCAGCTTCTTTGTGCATCGTCTAGAGTTCCAAGCTTACCTAAAATTCTATCCAATTTAGATTCCATCGAGCTTGCGTTATCTTACTGGATGCTTGATTTTCCTTGAGGCCAAAACTATCCTCCATTATTGTTCGACCAGGAGAAGTTATGGTAATTCTTTCACCTAGGATTGTAAGTGTTAGAGTAGGGATTGTTACCCCCTCCTCGTCTATATTGTGCCCCCATGTAGTTCACTTGCTCCTGATTGTCCTCCTTCATTAGATAACAGTCTATGGTATCATCATCTATCTGGCTATAGAGCTTAGACTTCAATTGTATGACTTTCATTGAAGCTGAGGACGACGCCTTTATGTTGATAAGTTGTTGATCTTTGCTTGCATCTCTGTCATCTGATCGACCGCGACGATTCCCTTCTACGATCTGAAGGTAGCAGGTTACCTTCCCTACTCGTTTGTCCACAAACAACTGTCACTTACCATCTCCTTAATCAGCTCCTTCGCTTTATCAACTGTCTTCCTTACCAAATTTACGATGTGTGCATTGGGGTCCTCATTAGCCAACCCATATAATTGCACATTCTACTGACGCATATTGAGCAGGGTTGGCTTAATCTTGAATGAAGCCGCTTGAATAGACAGCCTAGTCACTCTTTGGTTCATAGAGTTATACCCCGACCTTATGAAGTCCATCAGGGTCCTCTGTTGCTGTCCTTGGTTAGATCTATAGTCCATGTTTGGTTGAAACTCCTCAGCCATTATTGATTTTTCGATATCTTCTTCTCGTCGAGCTTTCCTAAAGGTTCGTTCTAATTGTGTGATATCCAAATCCAAAGTCTCTGCTGCATGATTTGAACCTTTTGTGACTCTTCTGTTCTTGCAAAAGCACGATTTTTGAAATAAAATTTTTGTATAATTCCTTACTCATGTAGGATATTTTGTAAACAGAGTTGTAGACTCCAATAAGTTTTGATATTGTATATATATGGATGATGTTTATAATGCTACAATGTACATTATGTTCTATAAAATGAAAAAAAAAGGAATTGAGATTTTTCATTGAGTATTGTGTTTTAATTATGATGCCATGTTAAGTAATGTCACTGCTCTAGCACACTGCTTCTGTCGGGCATGTGCTCAAATGTCCGATAGACGTACGGGCACGTGTTAGATGGGAATGGGGTGCTACATCTATTTTAAGGCATTCAAATTAAATAATTGTATTCTCTTAATTTTTATCTTATTTTAGTATTTAAAGCAGAATGATGTACTGAAACAGTGATCCAAAATATTACATACAAAGTTAACATTTTCAACTTTATCATACAAAGTAGTCTCAGTTAATAGATTAAAAAATTTTAGATTGTAGAATGTTAGAACATTTAACTAAGAAATCTTCTATTCTTAAATATGTCAAATCAATTATTAATGTATGTCATCTACTTTGGTTTTGACTTATCTTCAACGGTGAATGGAAAACATAAAATGTGCTTGTGTAGGGGATTTTTGGTTGAATAAAAAATGAAGTTCTTATGCTTTGTTCTTTTGTGAATATTTTGTTAATCGCATATAACTTCATATAATTTTTTGTTTTCTCAGTAAATTGTACACTTTGCTTCTGTATTGATTATATCTATGACTTGTTTTTCTTTCTATTGACTTTTTAGAATAAAACTATTAACATAAATTGATCACAGAATGTCAACGTGTCGACTAGTTTCCGATGGCAGAAGTGAGCTCGATGGGAGGAATGGAACAAAATTCTTCCTAATGAAGAACAAATCAACACACAACAAATCTCCTCATCAAAGACTAATCACCTTTTTCCTTCAGCGACCAATCTTCTTGCTTCAAGGTTTTAAGTATCATCCAAATTAGCTCTCTTTCTTTATTATTCATATCTCATTTTTTGTTAGGAAGCTATTAAATGAACATCTGATTATATATACTATGTGTTATGTAAAGCTTCTTTGAATCTTTAAGAGAACATAGACAAAAATAAAGGTGGTGGTGATATCCCGATTGTCGTTACAAGATTAAGAAAATTGGTTGTTTTAGAATAGTCATCGATTGGAAAAACTATATCTATTCATTGTGACAATGATGGATTCATTTAATCGAGTATGATTATGTTCAAATTTTGATTCCTCATACCATTTGATTTAGTTTTGATTGTTCTACACTGTTTGTTCATTAGGTAAAACGCATGGTATGTGTGGTTCATCTAATTTGGTGATCCATACTGCATCTAGAAAATCATTCGTTACATCTTCTACTAGTTTAGTTAAAGCCAAGAAGTTGTTGGAAGATGTAGATAAACTAACTCCTAGAGGAAGATCTTTCACTGTTTCAATTTATGCCTTCGAACATGCAAAGAGCCTTCTTGGGAATTCAGATATAGGGAATTCCTTTATCTTATCTACCGAGTCTCATGTCACTTGAAATCAAGAAAAATAATTATTTCTTTTTCTTTTCAAAGGAATAGGCGTGAAAATTTAATTCTTGTTTTATTTGTAACAATTCTTAACTTCTAATTAAAATCTTGTATCACTTACCATGCATATACCATAATATTATCACTTACCATATATCAATATTTTTTCTTTTCCTGAAAAATTTATATATCATTATATTTTAAACTTCATGTTAAAATTATTTGAAAATTTTGTGACACCATATAAAATTGTTTAATCATATAATTTAAAAAAAATAAAAATTATAAATCAATGTAATATTAATTTTTTTTGAGTTTATAGTTTCATTAATTATTGAAATGATTTGACATTTTTGTTAACTAAATTTATTTTTACAGCTACGATCATTGTCAATAATATTAAATTTAAATTTTCTTAATATGATATTTAGTCAGAAAATGATCAAGTCAAAGTTAGTAAATCTATAATTATAAATAAGAGAGTTATTTTGTTATTTAAACTTTTGGTGATGATGTAAAAAATCGTTGCCAAAAGTCTTGGCTTTTGCAACGATTTATAAAGTCGTCATCAAAGCATAAACCTTTGGCGATGAAAACACTGAACCATCGTAAAAGAATGAGCCTTTTCTGACGATTCCACAATATCTAAGGGATTTTATTGACGATTTTAATATCTTTGCCAAAAAAAAAACGTAGCAAATACTCAACTTTGTTGAAGTGGATGCTTACTCAAATTGTAAAGTTAAATTGGGAACCGATTCTACTGTATCTGAGGGATTTAAAAAGGCTTTCAGCTCTCCTTCACTAGAAAGAAAGATTGTAAAAATGATCAAAGAGACTTGTATGAAAGTTATTCTTCACTTAGTTAAAAGAAGTATTTGGTGGAATCTCTAGATAATGTTTCTTACGTATTTCCTTAAATTTTCAAATTACTTTTTAAATTATAAATATTTCTTAAAATCACAATCTCTCAATTCACCTTCCCTCTTGAGTTTTATTGGTGACCAATATATTTACATAAAATCAACAGTTCATTATATAATTTGATCAAATAAGTTCGCAACTTTTTATATTTGTAATATAGTCTCTAACTTTTTAAAGTGCTCAATAAAAACCCTTAACATTACATAATCATATTAGTTATACTTTATTTAATACTTCATGTTATAACATTTGACAAAAATACATTAGTATTACATTTAAGTAAGAGCTAACTGAATGTTTTAATTTTGATGACTATCTTCTATTTAAAATTTAAAGGTAAAATCATAGGGTGCAAATGGTGACTATCTTCTATTTAAAATTTAAAGGTAAAATCATAGGGTGCAAAGTGTCACCATTTGTATTTTAAGAGATTTAGAACCACAAATTAAATCTTCTTTTGTTAGCAAATGTCCTTCGTATGGAAAACGGATCGATTCTCTGCAGCTTAAAGGAAACTTCTCTTATTTGGGAAAAGCAATTAGGTGAAATGAACAATCACTAGATGGTTGTTTTTCGCCATAATAGAGAGGTCTAAAAATGCAAAGGACGTCCACGATTTTGATCACTATCTTTCATGTTCTTCCCATTATAGATGCTAATTTAAGAGTAGAAAAGGATGACTTACTCTTACACATTCAATAAAACTCCATCAATTATCAGGAGCTTGGCTTAATGAAATAATGACATAGATATTTGTCTATTTATTAAGATTTGATATTTAATAAATATAAGGAAAAGGGTTGTTTTTACTATAATCCTTATTTTTTATATATAAGAGCATGCATATAACATAACTCAGGCCTTGATTCAACTTTATATGAATATAATATTTACCTGGATTAAGACTATGAGTTCTTTAATACTTCTGCCTATTAACTATTCAAAAAAGCGTGAAAATTTAAGCCCAATTCACAGAAAATTAAAATCTCTGACCAATCTTCGAAGATCATATGGCAATTGTCATTCCCTCTGTTTGAAGTGCATCTTATAGACTTAAATGGTTAAAATTTTTCTTTTTAAGACAACGTAACCATTCTATCTATTTTGTTATTATTAATTCAGTAACCGAAAGTAAGTTTGTTTGTTTGATTTCATTTTTTTAATTATTGATTTTAAATTTAGTAAAAATTATTTATTTTAGTTTCTATTTTAGTTTTTGATTTATTTCTATTTTTATAAATTTATGAAAATTAGTTTTTATTTTCTATTTTTAGTAAATCTTATTTTATTTTTAATTAAATATATATTATTTAATATTAATTACCGATAAAAATATAATTAATAAAATTTATTATTTAATTTATTTTTATAATTAATTTAATATTTTAATCTCATAATAATGACATTAGTGTATTTAAAAGACTTAATTTCAGCTGAAGATCTTGGAACTTTCGACCGCTTTTGATTTACATGAAACCAAAGATTCTTTTAGAAATACCCAAAACCTTGACAACATTTTTTTCAAAAATTTACACGAGGCCTTATCAACATCACAATATGCAATTAATTGCATATTATTTTCTTTTTTTTTTATTACAAGAGAAGCAAAACAAGACTAGACTAACGTGATCTGCGATACACAAAACCCGACAGGTCCTATCGGAGAATTTCGCGGATATCCAGTGGCGGCTCCTGAATGATATTGAGTCCTGATCAGGAAAGGAAAGCTGACTTAGCCAGCCTGTCTGCCGCTTGATTCCCCTCGCAATGGATGTGGCGAATCTAGATGTCCCAATCTCGATGCTATATGGCCTTGATCTCCTGTACCAAAGAAAACCCTTCAGTCAGCAAACATATGGAAGAAGATAAAAGGTACACTAGCTTAATGGCGTCGACTTCGAGGACCACTCGGCGAAAACTAACATCCCAGGCTAGTAGAAGGCCCGAATGTACTCCCTATAGTTCAGCCGTAGCGGGTGTGCACTTGCCAATGTTGAGCATGAATCCCCCCACCAGACGCGCATGCAATCCCTGATTAACCCGCCTGCCGTAGCTAGATGTGAGGGGCAGTTCACGGCTCCATTTGTATTGACCTTAACCTAACCCTGGGTAGGGGAAGTCCATCGGACTAGCATGCCCAGGGAAGGACTTAGAATTTTGATCGCCCGCTCGGTGATAGCTTTGCTCATATCGATCCAATGTACGTAGTCTAAAACTACTTTGGAGCACCACCCTGGCCAAACAAAACCTTCCTCGAAAAGGCTCTTATTCCGCCATTGCCAGATATACTAGCATGCGACCCCAAAGATTGTAGACTATGGCTGCATCAAGACCTACTGATGAGAAGTAATGTTTAATTCCCACCATGTCCGCTCGTCCTGGTGGAAGAAAGGAGAATCCACAACCTCCGGGGGAAATTGCAACCAGAAGGTGTGAACCCTGGGACAATCCCTAAGGGCGTGTAGAAGTGACTCTGGTTGGCCACAAGAGCCACAACTGTCGTCCGCTATGATATGGCGCGATATGCGTTGTTGATTAGTAAGAAGCTTCCCCTGCGCGAGGAGCTACAGGAAGGAGCGGATCCTCTAGGGACCTGGCCATTTCCATATCACAGACCAGAGATGAGGGCTAACTTCAAGCTGATGATCCTCGATTAGGTCATAAGAGGAAGCCACTGTGAAATCGCCCAAAGGGGTTAAACCCCAGAAAATCGTGTCTTCCGTCCTCTCAGGGATGGGGTCGGGGTGTTTGCGATCGCTAGGCAGGCTGCAGTCGGCAGGTATTGTTGGATGAATTACCAGTGCCAGGATCCGTTGGAGTCCACAAACTCTGCGATGGTAGCAGATAGTAGAGAGCCTGGAATGGTGGATAAGGCGACCTAGACAAGGGGGCCCCAATTGCTAAGCCAAGAGTCCAGCCAAAATAGGGTCCTGCGTCCACTTCCCAGTTTCCATCTAATCCCCTGACGGACAATCTGCCATGTAGCTGATATCCCTCACCAGATGACGGAAGCTTTCACGCTGTCCAAATGAGGAGGAAGGTGGTGATCGGGGAACCTATATTTTGTCCGGAGGACTTACACCCATAATGCATTCGGTTTGGCAAGTAATCCCCATCCCAGGTTAGCAACCATGGCATTGTTGATAGAACGGAGATGCTTTATCCCTAATCCCCCTAGATGTTTTGGCAGCACACTGTCTCCCAATTTACTAGGTGGGGTTTATATTCACCCGCCTTAGGTCGCCATATAAAATCCCGCATAAATTTCTCGAGGTCATCACAGAAATGTCTCAGAAGCCTCGCAGTTTGCACTCACTATTGTTGTGCTTTGTTAAGGATGTGTTGATATGTCCTCCTGGTAGTACGCTCGTGTATTAGGGGAACCCCAAGGTATTTCCCTAGGTTGTTAATGCTTTGAATGTTGAGAGCCCCACTTAGCCAAGACACTGTCACCTTGGAGACATTCTTGGAGAAGTAAATGCGAGTCTTGGCTGGACTCACTTTTTGACCAGAAGCTTGGCAAAACAAATCCACAGTCTAAGAGACTACCTGAAGTTGGTGGTTAGTTGCTTCGCCAAACAACAAGAGATCGTCGGCAAAGAAGAGATGCGAGAGGGGAGGCCCTTTCTTACTCAACTTAATCGACTTCCAATTGCCAGTACTCACCTCTTGAGAGATAAACTGACCTAGTTGTTCCAGACAGAGAATAAAAAGGTAAGGCAAGAGAGGGTCACCTTATCGAATACCCCTTGTAGGGGTGAAGGCTTCTAGTAACTGACCGTTCCAGGAGACTTTCATG
>JAOSBN010000056.1:0-12561 GCA_027563595.1 Erythroxylum suave
CCTCCTTTTATTAGGAAATTCCTATTAACCCCTTTACTACACTTTAATCCACACTTCCTTATAAAACTTAAAATATATCCTATTAGACTCCATAAGTTCCTAATTCATAAATTCTAACTTATTTTCATGCTAAATAAAAAAAAGATAATAAAATAAAATAAAATATAAAATCCTTAAAAAATTTCAGGGTCTAAGACAAATGCTAAAATCTAAACTATCCTAATATTAAATGGACTAGCTAGCCAATGTAGCTTCTTCTTGAAGAGTAAGTTATGGATGATATATTAGACACACACACTTCCTCAATATAAGTTCTTCTTTTTAATTGTATTAATGCTTGTTTATTTCAAGCATCATTCTTGTTCTGGAAGTCTCAATATAACAACTTTGCTAGTTCTCTTTTAATTATGACATAACGGTTTAATTAGCTAGGTTTTTGAGTCATTTGATCAATTTAAAAAGCTGAATTTGTTGTTAAATAATTTATACTTACTAAGTTGTCTGATTGAGAAAATTTATATTAGACTTACATTCCTAGCAAATAAGAACTACACAAATTTTTATGATTACAATTTAATCCTTAAGTAACATGAAAAATAAATGATATATGTTTAAATGTTGAGTCATTTAGTCTACTACATTTAGTGATTACTGCCTTAAAATGCTTAGGATACTCACTTTAGCTCATATTTGATTTTAAGTACATTTCGAAAGTGAAGGAGCTAAAGTGACCCAAAAGCATATTCATTGAGTCATCTTCTCAATGTCCACACTCAATTGTCTTCATGGAGAAAGAACAAGAAGGTTAAAAGAAACACAAGACAAGAAAATGCCAAGAATGATGAGATATATGTTGAAAATACAAAGAAGGATAATACATGAGATGGTTCACAACCTTTAAAGAGATTGCTCATCTCATGCCCATGCCATGCTTCTCAAGGCTGTGAGAAGCCTCTCACAGCCGTAAGAAGTTGCTCATATGAGGCCCTTCTCACACCCATGAGAAGTAACTCACGAGTGTGAGAAAGGGCCAGCTGTCTATTTAACCCTAGTTTTTAATTATAAAAGGTAATGTCGTGATGATAGAAAAGGGGACTCGGGGGCCCAGAAGCAAAGACCTACATTCTTCGTCATTTTCTCTCAGTTTTCAACACCAACAGAGGCATTCATAGGTGATTCTTAGAGGTTAATGTAGAAGATGGAGAGCTAACCTTCCCAACACTGGTTCGGAGGTGCAATCGAGGTCAATGAGCATATTAGACATAGTATCATTGTGTATCGTTTTCTTTCCCTCTTTTGGAATTGTTTACGTTATCTTAAGATTAATGATTAGGTAAGAATGATTTTGATGCTCTATAGAATCGTTTTTCATGAAAACCCATTGCTAGAACTTAAATGCGATATGTAATAGTCATGTTAAAGGTCGTATGTGGCAACTAATGGTGTTGAATTATTAGGCATGATGTAATCTAAGCTTGTGTGATTATTGCTTAGATTGGTTCATTTTTTTTCACTTTTAATGCGTCTGTCCGGATAAACTTAGAGAGCTTTTCTAGGCTTCTCGATAGTTAGGGTTAATTAAAGAGCTTGTTTTAATTAACTATGACCTAAGGAAAAATTGGGATTAACATAGCTTGTTGTTAATTCATGACCAATAGCTCGGAAAAAAGTGAGAGAACGATAATGCAATGATATATTTTAAAATGTGTGTAGGCTGAGATTAAACCAAAGAACCGAGGTTTACACACATTTATCACTCGTCATTTTTAGCTGTTTTTGATAAATTGCTTGAGTTAGTTTAATTTTATTCCATTATCTCAATTGCACTTACCCAAACCCACCCCCTTTTTTTCTTTTACATCAATTAATTTCAATGTGAGAATTAACTGAACATTCCCCGTGGATACAATTCTGAATCACCACATCTACAATTTTTTAGTATGTAGAGTTAGGTAAATTTTGTAGTGTGCTTGACATGCACTGTCAAATTTTGGTGTCGTTGCTAGGAAGTGTGGTGATTTAATTTTCATTTTTAATTTTATTTGGTGATTTGTGTATATATTTGTTTATAATTGTTTCTTTTTGTTATTTGTTTATTTTAAACGTTTGTTAGCATTGGTATATGGTAGTTACCAGATCTCTTTTTAGAGAACTTGAGCAACTTGGTCCAGAGATCGAGAGAACAATACAAAGATAAGAGAAACAAGAATAACTTTGGAAGTAAAACTAAAATCTGAATCTGAAGAAACGATGGCAAATCCTAGTACACTGAGGGGGTTTGTTGCACCAGACTTAACTCAAAAACCTTTATGCATTACATTTGCAAATTTGGCTTGGCATGTTACTTTTAAGCTAAAGTCTGGATTAATACATTTGTTACCCATTTTTCATAATGTTTAAGGTGAGGATGAATATAAGCATGTCAAGTAGCTCGATGTGGTTTGTCTGAGAATGAAACCTCCCTGGGTCACAGATGAGCAATCATGTTTAAGACCTTCCCATTCTCATTAAAAGATGTAGCAAAGGATTGGTTGTTCAATTTACTTGTTGGGAGTGTGGATACTTGGTTAGAGATAAATGGATTGTTCTTAGAAAGATATTTTTCAGCATCAAAGACAACAAGTATTCGGAAGGAGATCTGTGGCATCAAACAACATAATGGAGTGTCTCTTTAGGAGTATTTGGAGCGTTTTAAGAAGTTATATGCCAGTTGTTTGTAGCACAACATTCCAAAGCAATTTCTCATCTAGTATTTCTACGAAGGATTACTACCAATGGAGGGGAGTTTGGTTGATGTGGCAAGTGGTGGGGCACTTTATAAGAAGACTCCCATTGAAGCCAGAATTCTACTTTAGCAGATGGTCACTAACTGTTGCATCAAAATAAGTTCTAAAAATACCTAGGTTATCCTTCTTGTAATTATATAAGGTAGTAGTAGATGATTACCCCAAGTCGTCTCTCAAGCAGGTGAAATTGGTTCACTCAATTTGATCTTGAATAAAAATAAAAACAAATGTAATCCTAAACATTCTATCCCAATTTGTTGAGTAAAGACTTTAAAGAAAATTAAGCAATTAGACTAAAAAGTGAACTGATTTAATTGGAAGAAAAAAATTATTGATTAATCGGTATGGAAACTCTTGAGAATTAACTTCATTAATTTAATCTCCTATGCATAACAAAGGTGAATTAATCAGATAATTGTCTTGCTAAAATTACCAATTGGGTTCTAAAATCCATTCAAATAACAAACTAATCTAACTTTTGTATTTTACAAGTTTATCATCCAAATTAATTTTTAAACTTAGCTAATAATTTCCCACTTAAGTTAATATATTTCTAATTCATAACTTAACTGTCTGTAGTTTCTCGTTCTGTATTAAACTTCTTCTCTCAATCCTTCGTTTAATATCAAAATAATGTAAAGTTTGATCACGTTATTACATCCAATAAACTCAGAAATTATAGCAATTAATAAGACAATAAAATAACCCCTTAATCATGCATAATCAATTAACTTAGCTACATTAATCCTCAAGAACAAGTAACTAGCCCATCATAGAATAAACACGATTTATCATCTTCAGATACTTCAATCTCATATTCAACAATAACAGAGAAGTATCTATCAAAGCAATAAAATAGTGAATAAACCAAAATGGCTTATCAGACTTTAACAAAGAAAACAAGTTCAACAAAGAAGTCTCATAATGTAATAGAGAAATAAAGCAATAGATATAAAACAGAGTAAGCAACACAAAGGGTATTCGGATGAGAGAGTCAGTGGTGGGTCTCCTGCCAATCTCAAGCTCTCTAGATCAGCTCTTACCTTCTGCCTCCACTTGGTTCTCACCCCTACTTACTTTCTCTGCTTTTCTCTTTTCTTTCTTCTCAGGCTAAGCTCTCTAATTCTCTGCCTCCACTTCTTCTGTCTGTTCCTTTTGCTTTAGCTTATCGGTCTAGCCTCTCGATCCTAGAATGTGTGTGTGTCAGCAACCTCTCTTTTCTTCCTATTTGTAGTATGATTATGGGTTTAGGTTTTTAACCCCTCAACCCTACATATGACACGTAAGATTTAAGATAATTAAAGAAAATGTTATCATGGGTATGCATAAGGGGGTCACAGGTGTGTATGAGGGGGCTACTCGTGACATGGGAGTCTCACAGGTGTGACTTTATGCATGCTTAAATTAATTAATTACATGCATTGTTTATGTCCCATTTCATTCTTTCATGCATAATTCTTCTAATTTTTCTTGCAACATTCACAAGACTCTCCATTAACATTCATGTAACATCCTCGAAGTTTTCACACAATTCATATCAAATTTGAAGTAAATCGCAAGAATTTGTAACCAAAATCAAAATATGGATGCAAGTAAAAGTCAATAGAATTAGACATAACAATTCCTCCACATTTAAACTATGCTTGTCCCCAAGCAAAATAAAGAACACTAGATTATACAAAAACAAACAATGGAAACAACAATTTCCCAAATAATAGTAAAAGATATCAAAAATCATTTCAAGAAACCTAACATAAAAACTTGAACTTATAATATTCCATGAACAAGCTATTCTCTGTATATTTAGCCAATATCAACAAGTACTTCAATTTAAAGAATCATAAATAAGTGTAACAGACACTCACTCCACTCTTCATCCTTTGAAGCATTCAAAGGTAGGATATATTCACTTATAATTCATTAATTTCATATAAGGTATCTACCTTAGGCTTGCTTACTAATCCAATCTCCACCACTCATATCAAACATAAACATCAATTTGAAGGTCTTTATTTTAGTTGTAATAGGGTCAAGCTAAGGGTAAGAAAAAGGAAAATCATAGTTTAAAACCATAGAACAAATTGAACATTTAAAGTAATACCAACATTTAAAGCATAAAACACTCAATTCTTTCCTCTCAACAAAGAAGATTAGCACTCCCCACCCCTCTCTCACTCTCCCCTTTTTTATGTTGCTCTTTATTATTGTTTTTCTTATTTTCTTTTATTCCCTCCTTTTCTTTTCTATTTATTATTTATTTATTTATAATAAAGAAATGAATTTTAGAAGAGGTAAAATGTAGAGGAGAGATACAAATTATTATAACCTTAGCCATTACTAACTTAAAAACCAACTATATCCTATAATTGACCTACACTTATTCAAACAATTATTCCCTAAACTCAGTCATACCCATTCAAATGATTAATTCATCCTTATGGTAGGTATGATGAAAAAGTTAAATAATCAAGGTTAAGGCTCACATTTTGGGTTTAAAGAAGAAATGGTTCATGTTAAGCTCAAAGGGGGCTCACTAAGGGTAAAATTATGGTGGCTTTTTAAGAAAAAAGGGTAAATCCTAATTGCCTTCATCATTTCAATGTTTACGTAAGATTGTGAGATCTTGACTAGCATTTTCAAGCAAGTTCTAAAGTTCCTTAATCATAAAAGAACACTCTAAGCGAAGAATCCTTGAATTTGGAGTTGAATATTTCAAAAGGACTCAAATTCTTACCAAATGAAAAGTGTAATTCATCTATTAAAACAAGCTAAATGTCCTTTTATTCTAAATCCAAGTCAATCAACCTAAGAATGCAAGTATACTCATTCACTCATATTATTCATTTCTAATCTTGATCGAGTTTGTTTCATGACCATGCATCTCTAACTACTAAACGGTAAAAACATATATAACACACAACAAATAATATTCTTTCACACACACACACAGACACACATAAATATCATATTGTCCCCAATGTGATAAGAAAATGGAAGAGGTACCTTGGATGTAAACAATCACATAAGGAAAAAAATTTAAACAAAATGAAATTAAACTAATAAGCAATAAAAAGGAAAAAGGAAAAAGGAAAGAAATATGATACGAAGGTGGGATTGGTGCGCTATGTGGAGTCTTGGTGCAATGTGGACCCTAGTGTACTGCATCGAGGAGTGAAAAATAACCACTAGGAAAATAGGTAAAAGAGACTAAAAGTTAGGCATGCGCACACAAAGAAAACAAATTAAATAGAGAGATTCATTAGAAAGGAATAATAAACAAAGAATTGAAAAACAAAACAGAAATTATATAGGTTGCCTCCAATTCAACACTTCTTTAATGTCTTGTAACTAGACACCTCAATAGAATGCTTAAGGCAGATCGCTCAAAGTGAATGATTCCATGATTCCATTGCTATCTTCTCTTCACTAGGATTTGCCTCTAAGATTTTTCCAAACACTTCCTCAGTTACATCGACTAGTGATTGGTAGCATTCATCTCTCTCTTTAGCTAAATCCAGCTCCTTTTCTTCTTCTTTCTATAAGCAAAATCAAAATATGCAGCATTAATTTGATCAACAAAAGAACAATCTTTAGAAATAGTAGTAGTAGGAATATGTTTAACATTAAAGATTGTAAATTCTATTGTTTCTCCCAAAATAGTCATGGTCAATTTTCAGTTCTTCACATCAATCAAGGTATTAATGGTGGCCATAAAAGGCCTCCCTAGGAGTATACTGTGCTCCTTTTCTTCCCCTATGTCTAGGATAACAAAGTCTATAGGAACAATCAATCCTCCAACCTTCACTATCACATCCTTCATTATTCCTTTAGGATAGTAGATTGACCTATTAGCTAATTGCAAACATATGTTTGTAGGTATTAAGTGTTCTAGATCCAATTTCTTATAAACGGATTGAGGCATAAGGTTTACACTCACTCCAATGTCAAGCGCACCCTTAACCTCATCACCATTACCCATTGATACTTGCAAAAGAAAACTCCTTGGTCTTTCAAATTGGGGGGTAATTGCTACTGAAGCACTGCAGTTACAACTTCTGAAACTATCACCTTCTCATTTTGCTCGAACTTCCATTTTTTGGTGCTTAGTTTCTTGAAGAACTTCATGTAAGCTGGAATGTTCCTGATCACACCTAACAAAGGCAGGTTAATATTAACTTTGGAGAACATGTTATATAGATAAAAAAATTGCTTATCTTGTTTCATGTCTTTAAGGTGGCTCAGATATGAGATCAGTGGTTTACAAGGATTAGTTGCCTTATGCAGTCTTGGTCATTCATTGTAGTTAGTTACTGATATGTGCTTAGTTGATTATGAATTTACTCCATAGCTCATAGTGATTATTGATAGAAAAATGTTTAGGAAACTCACTTTAGTTCATATTTGATTTGGGAAAAAATTGAAGTGAAGAATCTAAAATGAGTTGAAAGCATTATAATTGAGCTATTGTTTGAAGGATGACACTCACTTGTCTTCATGGACCAAGGAGAAGAAAATTAGAGCAAGAAGAAGATAAGAAAATGCTAGGAAAGGAGATATATATTGAAAATACAGCAAACATTAAGGCATGAGATGCTTACACCCATATAAGCTAGCTGCCATGTTTAAGGTATAAAGGAACGTGAATTTAATGGAAAATTGTTTTAGCAGTTTTAGTAGGAAATGATGCACATCCATCAAGATACAATGTCTAGACTTTAGAGCTTGGTACACCAAATGGGTCAGATAGCAGAAAGGATTGATTGCCTAGAATCACACGGCGTAGGGATGCAAACATTCCAACTTGAGGTGTACCCAATGGACATTAGTGTAGAGATCTTACTGAGTGAAAAGGAGTAAAGAATCTTGAGAACACTACTCAAGGAATTGCTTGTGTAGAAGAAGAGGAGCAGGAGCTCGAAGCAAAAAATGATATATCTTTTAGCTCGAAGGTGATTACTGAGCCTATAGTTATTTTAAAGACTTACTCTTATCTTTACCTAGCAGGTTAAAGAAATTGAATGAAGAAGAAAAAGGTAAAGAGACATTCGAGATCTTTCCAAAGTGCATGGAATTAGTGAAGATTCTAAAGATGGGGTATATGTTGAATATGAGAGGTCATCAACTGAGACCCTATCCTGAACAACCTAACGTGGAGGAAGCTCAAACAGTGACACCTGAGGATCATAATTTTGTCACATAAGGAAAGTATGGAGTCAAACCAACGACATTAAGTAAAGGCTCTTCTTGGAAGGCAACCCAAGGGAAATTAATTTCTTTTCTTTACATTTTTGCATTTCTTTTTATATGCATGTGTGTTTTTAAGTTTGTTTGTTCTTATTTTTAAATTTTTTTTAACAAGATGAGAGAGAGAATACAACAAACAAATAAACAATTTCTCTTTTTCTATTGCTTCTAGGATATACAGTCATGATTAAAGAGTGAATTGACTAGAAGAATCCTTAGCAACTTAGAATGTACTTTTGCTTTTGTGATTAGTCAATATGCATTATCTTTAGAAGAGTAGTGACTAGTGGTAGATAAAAGCCAGTGAGATTTTGAGTCTTTATAGACTGACACATCCATATCAGTCTCATATAGTTTTTAGGGATCACTCCCTATGGTTACAAAGTCTTGTTTATGCTTCATGTGGTTTGTTTGTGAGAGCTCGATTCTAGGCTGTGGAACATCATTTTTGCTTTCATCATAGTTTATGTACACAATTATGATTGAATGTTAGTTTTTGTACTTGATGTTACATTAAGTTTTGCTTTTGTTTCACTAGCTTTGATGGCTTTTACACTACATTACCCAAATACATCTCACCTTACCCTTGCCTACATTACAACCCTAAAAAATTCCTTTGATCTATGAATTTGTATGTGAACCTTAGTGGGGGAGAAATGAAATGATGTGCAAAGTTGTAGAATGGCATGATCATGAATGGCATTTGAGTGTACCTGTGGATATATGTTAGTTAAACACATTTTCCAAGTCTACCATTAGATTGCTCAGATTTTGAAGGTGGTGAATGTTGATTAGTCATGAGTATAAGCGTTGAATGCTAAATTCTTACTAAATTTTTTGAAATTCATTCATCTTTGCTTATGATTATGTATTCTTGGAAACATAAAGGAATGAGTAACTGTTTTTGGGTCTATGATTTTTATTATGATGTTTTGCCTGAGGATATTCAAAAGCTAAGTGTGGGAAAAATTGATATGTTCTTAATTGTTAATACATTAACCCTTGACACTTAGTGATTAATGCTTTAAAATGCTTAAGATGTTTATACTTGATTTTAGGTACAATTTGGAAGTGTGATAGCTAAAGTGAGTAAAAAACATAATATTTGAGTCGTCTCCTTGAGATTTACACTTGTCTTCTTGAAGTAAGATTAAGAAGGATTAAAGTAAGAGGAGACAAGAAAATGCCAAAGGAATGATTAATCACATATGTCATGGCTTGAGAAACATACCACAACCATGAAAAATAAGTCTTGGGCGTGAGAGTGTTGTCACACACCAAGTCATGCCCATGAAAAGTTGACAACTAATTGGAAAATCCTACTTTTTTGTATAAAAACATTGTTTTGTTGACAAAAACATTATGTTTCATTTGGGAAAAGTTTGAAGAGCTGGAAAGGAGCTTTGGAGAGAATGAAAAGGGGAAAAACTCTCATCCTTTGGAGACCCATAAAGAGTTAGACATTCTGAAATCGATTTGGAGGTGATATCAACATTGAAGAACACTTTCATTGTTTGTTGTTCTTTCTCATAGGGATTGATTATGTCATCTTATGTTTAATGTTTGGGTGTTGTCTGAGAATGACTAAATGTTCTATTTGATTATTTTTATGTAAGAACTCATTGTTAGAATTTTAATATAATCCCTAATTGTTATGTTGGGATTCGTTTATGGTAACTAATGATTTTTAATAATTACAGATAACATAACCTAGGATAAATGAACCTAGCGTATGTGGTTATTACTTAGATTGGTCTGTTTTCCTAATTGGTATCGTAGCTATCCAATTAACTATAGAGATTGTATCCTAGGTTGATCGATAGCTAGGTTTAATTAATAAGCGTCTTTTAATTAAACACGACCTAAGGGAAAACCGAGGTTAACAGAGCTTGTTCTTAATCTATGACCAGTAGTTCAAGGAGAGGTGTAAGGATAACAATTCAATGAAAATATATTTTACTGGGTGTAGGTTGAGATCGAACCAAAGAATCAGATCCCTAACAAATTCATTATTTTCTTCATCTTTAGAATGTTTTCTTTAATTTTCTTTTGTTAGTTTAGTTTCATATTATTTTTGTATTTGAAAACCAAACAAAACCCCATAACCTAAACACCAACTAATTTCATAACAAAAGCTAACTAAACACTCTTTGTGGGATTGACCTAGACTCACCACTACTACAGTTGTAGGTCTAGTTTAATTTGCATAGTTGTCAATCAACATATGACAATCATGTTATTGCTAGGATAGTAGTTTAGAAAGATAATTGTACAAAATCCTCTATAGTGTGAACTTGCTTAATCTTAAAAATTTCATCTCAATTATCATCGTAATTAAAAGAAACTGATTAAATATATTATTGGATCTTTGATGAGACCTTAGCTCTTTTTGTGTGCCTAAAGGCTCAAATGTTCTACGGTATATTATTATCTTGAACAATGCATAGAATTGTATCCAAATAATCATTTTCACTAAATAAAAAATGTATTATGGCTTAATTTGTAACTATTGCTAAATTGGAAACTTTTCAATCTCAAAATAATATTGTTCTAGGTACAATATACCTTAATTAGGACTACTTTTAAAGTTTTAATTCATGTAATTGTAAATTTAAATACCAATGTATTTATAGACTAATGGATATCTTTAATACTTTATAAGCATTAAATATCTTAAACACTAAACACCTTTAGTACATTATCTATGTACTAGAATAGGTGAACAATTTTCTTATCCATCTCTATATATTTAATTCCCATAATTATATTGTTACCTTTTCATATCCAATAAGAGCTGCTCTTGGACAATTATATTTGAAACAATTGAAAATATGAATTTTTGTTCTAGTGCAATTTATCTTTATATACTCCCACAGAAGAGGACAACTATGCTCCTACTAATCCTTTTGTAGACATGATAAATTCACAATCATCTTTAAGATAAACTCTTTGAGTTTTTCATAAAAGTAAATCTTTGAATGTCATATGAACTTTCAAACATATATTTAATGTAAGAACAAAGGCATGAGTTCCAATTAGATGTATTATCTTGAGAATTTGAATTTATAAATTCCATCTTCTGCCCACTAATTATCTAGATAACAATTTTCGTATAAGTATACATTGAAAAAAATAATTCATTTGGTAGGTATGTGAAATTATATTCAACCTTTTAGATATCTCATAACATTTTATTATCCAATTTAATTCTAAACGTAATAGATAATGTATGCTTCAACTAAGCATCACACCTTAAATTATTAGCTGACTCTTTTAAAGTGATAAAATCTAGTATTTAATATGAAATGTTCCTAATTGATTTAATTAGAACTACAAAATATAAGTTGTAGTACTAGGTATAGCTATAGAAGAAATAAATATTACATCATACAATATCTCATATTGTATTTTACTCCTTACATAAGTCCATACATGTTGATTGAAAAATAGACTACTAGTTCTACACTTAAAATCGCAAGTATACGGGTTGTGACTTATAATAAAAAGCGGATATCGATCCCACAAGGATTATGCTTAGACACCATTTAATTCAAGTTGCTTTTTGTTTAAGAACCAATTTTTTTTATATAAATTGAAAAATTAAATTGAATTAAATCAAACAACTAACAATGAATAGATGATAACCAAAAGTACAAAAACTTGGAATTCAAGATTTAACAGTTAGAGATAAATTTTTTTCCCTTTCTTATCTCCCTCCTATCTTGTTAATTGAATTGTACCTCACCTAAAATGTCCTAATGTATTAACTACCCTCTCTCAAGGTGTAATTAATTATCCCTAACCAAATTACATAGAAATGATTAAGCAATCTCTCAATCTAAAAAATTAATCCACCAATTCAACTAGTTATCAAGTTATCCTATGTGTAATCAATTAATTTGCCAAGATCTCTCTTCTTAATATTCAATTAAATTGATGAAGGTAGGTCCATAGAGTGCCAATTCTCATTGTACAATCCTACACAAATTACCCAACTCAATTTCCCAATATATTGCAAGGTATAAGTTCAACATTGATCAAAAGCTTTATTCATTAAATTAACAAAATAGGAATTCACAAGTAGTTCAAAAATAGTCTCTACAAATAAATCAGCCACTCATAATGTCATTAACATCCCCAACAATCAAATAATCCATGATAAAGATGCTAGAAGAGAAAAAATGAAATAGAACACTATGAAGCAAACTCCTCCTCTTCTTTGCTCGAATGTGGAAAGTTTGACGTTGGTATGCTCTTTGCCCAATTTAGAATAAAAAATCTTGATTCTCTACCTCTCTCAAGAATCTAGACTTGTGTTTTTACTCAAGAAGGCAAGTCTCCATGATCTTCCTTTTGGCCATAGGGGTTTATTGTAGCGTCCCCTTACCGCAGGGTACACACCGGGACGCTCGCAGGTCATTCCGGTACATATCTTACGATAAGGGTGAGCTACAATCAATCACTACAAACACCTCACATGGCATCATAATAAAACATCAGTACAAAAATCATAATGTTTTTGAAACCAAAA
>JAOSBN010000061.1:750-19593 GCA_027563595.1 Erythroxylum suave
ATGTGCAATTATGTGCATGTATGCAAGGACTCAATTTTCACATGCGTAGATGCTAACATTCCTCTGAGCTTGAAGTGGAATTTTTTAATTCTCTCTTTGCCATTTTCTCCATTATTGAAATCAAGATTCAATTCTTTAATATAGGGACGGGATGTTACAAGATCTATCTTTGATTGATCGTTAATTTGATAATTATGCGTCTATTAAATTGCCAACTCTTATTGTATAACCTAATACTAATTACTTTGACTCATTCTCTCGATATGTTCTCAAGTATATGCACGACAATTGTCACAAACATTTAAAGATGTATTGAAATCAACAATAATTAAAGTTCACAAAATAACTCCAGAATAATTCCTAATTTGGATTTAGAAATCCATAGACATTTTAAACATCATAGAAATCCAATTACACATCAAGGATAATGAAAGAAATAAAAAAAAGAATAAAAACTTTGTTTGACTTCTTGATATAGAATGTTGGAAATTCTTGAAGCTCTTCTTAGATCTACTTTTGCATTATGGTTGTTACCTCTTTCGATGTTTTTCATGTTCTTATATAGTGCATTAGGGTTCTAGGGTTATGTCTAGGTTCTCCGCACTTAATTTGATTCCAAAAATTGGCCCAAACTATAAAAATATGAAAAAACTCGTGCTGGAAAACCTTTTGACACAATCGTGACTTGGAGTCACGATCATGATTCATATGATTCAGCCTCTCTGTCATAACCATGCTCCCTTTTCATGATCATGACACCTTTTCATGATCACAACATAAAGTCATGCAACTCTATGAATGCCTGTCACAATCGTGCTCCTTGTGCACGGTCGTGACACCCTTCAAGCTTCTAATAACCCTTTCATTCTTCAACTTCTTGATTTCTAGCACTTATAACACATCAAACATCTCATGAAACATTAAATTAAGATTTAATTCATTCTCTAAACCACACAAACACTTAAAACATAACCAAACACTAATAATAACATAATTTTAAGCATGTAAATATGATAATCATCTAAGAAACACTTGAAAATGCACAAAACACCTAGGAAAGCATAGCATGATCTATACGTATCACAGCACTAAAATCTGGAATCCAGGTGACACTATCCTCACTATGCCAGTGAGTGACATGGGGAAGATACTTTAGTAGGGAGCTAAATCCTCCGAAGTTTCCTGATCACATTCCATATTGTATTAGTAAAGAGACTCTTGCATTAACATGGACTCTATTCCTTATATAAGATATCTCATTTCTTTAGATAAGAGGGCTGAATTTTGACGAGTTATCACACCAAACCCATATATTTTCTCCATTCTTAAACATGTGCTTTGTCTAAGGGTATATAACGTTTCTCAAAATTAGCATATGATTGAAGATCCAAGAATATTCCCTGGTTAGTGGCAATTGTTAGAAATTTAATAGGTTTATTATATTGCTTTTACATAGCATACAATGTGTACTATTCTCCATATCCACAATGTTGTGTATGTTTTGGCTTTTGATTTAGGCATTCTATAAATTATTATACCGCCTCTAGATCAATGTATCTTTGTTTCCTTTCTTGAACTTCTTTAAAGGTATGGAATATGTAAATCTATAAAGATTTCCACATGACTAATGTCTCTTTATCCCTTTCTCAAAAGCAATAGCCATGATAGATGTGTTGAGATTGAGCATTTATATGAATTCAAGGTTGAATCATCTTTTTCAATTTCAAAAGGTCTAGGTTAACTTTTCTATTGCTTTAAATAGTGTTACCAAATCACAATATCTAGATTGGTTATTAACAAAGTGAGTCTCAAACTAATCTTTTAATTGTCTAAAACTTATTATTGAATCTCTAAGGAGTGTTTGGTATCAATTTCTCATTTGGCTTACCAACATACATGAAAGGTGTGATACTTAATTATGTATATTGCCCTATATAGATCCATTATTTTGTGAATTGGAAAGTATGATTGCAAGGATTTGTGAATCTATGATAGGGCTTCAATATTGGTAGGTTGAATTTTGACACCAGTCGTTTCAACAGTATGTTTTTTTATGGAATGATTGTCTAAATTGATACATGTGTGATCGTGGTCTTGTTTTTGTGACCATTAGATGACGTTGGTCTCAACGGTGTGGAAAAGGTGAATCGGAACATTATTCTAATTTGCAAGTCTTTCTCGACTTACTAACTCGTTATAGTAGGCTTCATCTAATACTAATTTAACCTGTTTTATAGTCTCAAGTGTTTTAGATTTATCCTTATGAATCTTTGTAGGCGTAGGTCTGGATTAGAGAATTGTAGATATGATAATTAGTTGTTACTATATGCTTTTGAGCATTATTAGATGCCTTGTATAATCGAGAATGAAGGGTCGTTTATGGGTATTTTAGTTCTATATTTTGTTAAAATAAAAAGATACGAGTGCGTCATCTTCAAATATGTGCTTCTTAAGGTCAATCATTTACGGCTCCGAGCACCAAATGATATTGGTACTTTTAGTGAGCCTGAATTTTGCATGCCTAACTTTGGGCTAAGTATTTATGATTAGGCCTGATGAGATGGGTTGGGACATAGTTTATATATCTATGGGCTTCTTCCAATAGAGCTACAAAATTAAATATCAAAGTTTTTCTAGTGTTCAGCTTCTATTGATTAAGTTAATAAAGTCAAATAAAGAAAATATAATGTTTAGTATGAGAAAGTGAGTATTAAAGAGTGGTTTTATTCTTGAGGATAGGAATTACGTTTATTATCACTTGTTAATTATACTAGATATCACTTTTCTTCATCTCATACATACAATACTGAGATACCCTCGACTATTAAGTCATCCATTAGAATTTGGTTCACAAGAATTTTATATATATCTATTATTCTTTTCAGAATTTTTTTCTTTTACTATATGAATAAGGCTCTATCCTCATCATACATTAATTTTGACATTGTTAATAAATTTTGTCTACAAAAATTAATTTATGAATAAATGTTAACCTTAAATTTTAATTTATAAATGTCAAATCTTATAGATTTACATGAACTTTTGCATAAATCTTACATATTTGAACTTCTAACCTTTGCCGATAGTTTTGTAAGTTGCCTCGTCTATTATCAAAAGTCGTGGGACGTGAGGGACCAAAATTTTTACCAGTCCCAGCGCACTGCGGGGATATAAGCGCCGATACGTGTCGTTGTGCTTTTATAATATGAATTGGGTCCAGTGAGCGATGCAGCTATGTCAAAGAACGGCCTCAGAGTTAACCTGAAGCTATTCCTTTCAACCAAGTCTGACTCGGTCAAGCCCAATTTCGTAAAATTGACGTCCAATTATTGAACTCTTTATGTCCGTTGCATTTCTGTTGGTCTAATGTGAAAGTGAAGTAGTAATTTGATGCTTGCTTTTCTCTCGAGCACAGACATTTTGCATTCAGAATAAAGACATAATGAATTTGTCCACAGTACACATGGCATCCTTCCTACTAGCGTTGCAATGCCACCCAAATTTAGATATTTTTAATTAGTCCTACTAAGATTCAAATATTTCTGAGACTTAATTCTTTTAAGCAAACGAAATTATTTGCTTAAAACCTAGCTTTTTATCATTTTATTTAAAAGAGTTAGGCTAATTTCAGCTAAATTTAATTAAAAAATATTATTTTATACTTTATTTTTTTAAATTAACAGTTGGCACCAATAATGTAAAAACCAAACCAAATCAGCTGATTCAATCAGGTTCGTACTGATTTCCGATTCGATTTTTGTTTTTAGTCGTTATGAATAAAAATCAGTCAGATTCCTTTGAACTGTAAAGAATCGAATGTCTTTGTCGCCCAACGCCCTAAATCGAATCAATAGAAACACAACACACAAAGATGATAGGGAGTGAAAAAGCCCATAAGGGTCACCTTTACAAGAATCCGACTCAAAAACCCCTTATCTAAAATCACATGCATTACACCTCTATACTTAACACAACAACTAGCAAATTTTTTTAAGCCTAAGCTTCAACTCTCTTCACCGCACATAGACGAGGCAACTTCGACGATGGCCATGAAGGCTGCAGATTGCAAGAGAAATGAAAAGAAAAGGAACTCTTGTGACAAAATATCCACCAAGAGTTATATTCTGGAAATAGAGACAGACTATACAGATGAGAGAACAATTATTGACCCAAGGAATAAATGAGATTTAAAAAATCATATATCTTAAACTTAAAAGCCTAAATCGTCTACAAATTACAAATATTTTTTTCACGTTAATCAAGTACTCTACATTAGATAAACATTATATGATATATTCGATCGAAAGAGTGTAAATAGAAAGATTTAAATATAAGATCTTTTAGTCTCACACATTTCTATTCTACCAACTTGACCACTCCTTAAAAAGCTAACATTTTACTCTTACATACTCCTTTTTTGTAGGTAAGGAGTGTAGTAGCTTGATGTGTAAAATGTAAATAAAGGTTCTTCCTCATGTTGTTTGGAAATAATAATGATAAATAATTTGTTAATAAAAAGATAAATAATCACCATTAATTAGTTGAATGGTTGGTTATATAATTAGTCCTTTTTTAAATTAAAAATATTAGCATTTATTGATCAAAATTAAAAAATATTGAAGTATTTTCTATTTTAATAAATATTTTATTTTTAATTATTTTTATTATTTTATTTTTATTTATTATATACCATTTTTATATCAGTTTTAATATCGATTAAACTTTTAAATCTTAACTTTTCGGTTGAGTAGTTGACAGTCACGCAGAAAGAAGAGTACATGACAGTGTGGCCGGTTCCAAATAATGTCTTTCTCGTGTAGTTGTTTTCAGGTAACCAGATGTGGGGCAGACGGCTCGGTGTTACGATGGGGAATTGGGGATCATTTACGTCCTAGTCTTTGTTTCCTTTGTGATAATCTAAGAATCGATTACGTAACACAACGAACTCATAGGAGACCATAGGAAGCACTAGGAAGACCGAACTCACCAAAAAATACCAATTCGACATGCGGATTGCTGCTAGATGCTCAGCAGACCGTAGTTGCTTCTTCCAAAAATTAACCTCTAAACCAGCCCTATCCATCGTCAATTTGAAGCATGATTCTCTCGGTTTGATGACAAAGAAGATTCAAGACTCCATTTTGGCCTCCTTTCGGTCAGAGTAATAATTGTAGGAAGAGTCAGCACCTAATCGATAGAGAAAACGACATTTGTAATGCTCTATCTCCTGCTAAGCTAAATGATTTAATAGAAGTGGTTCCCACAAATGTGGAATTGGGTTAAAATTCTAATCAAGGTGGTCATGAATCAATTTTTAAAAAATAATTTTAAATAGTAATTAGAAAAATGATGGTTAAAAACTTGATTTTTTCTTCGTAAATTTTTTATATGGACTGAAGCAAACCATCAATCGTTCACATTTTATTTTAATTTGTGAAATTAACTATTCTTTTCATAAGAAAGAAAAAGTAGTACACGTTATATCACTACATTAATATCCCTTTTAATGGAATTACATCTACAAACAACCTAATAGTAATAAATTTTAATTTTCAATAATTAAGATTACATTATAATTTTAATTGGATAATGATTTTTAACATATTTTATTTTTATTGCTAATTAGTAAGTTTTAATTTATAAAATATATTAAAATGTAAATATTATTATTGTTGTTATTATTATTATTGTTATTATTATTATTATTATTATTAAATAAATCATTACATTCAGAACATAAACTAATACGGATCATGGCATATTAATTGAAACAGTTGTCTTCAAATAAGTTTGTCTTGAATTGGCCGTCTCCAGACAATTACGGTGCAACAACCTCTAGCTTATTTTTTAAACAGATTCTAGTGTCTTTGTAAGGTTTTTAATATTCAGATTTGGATCGAGTCATTTCAGATTGCATATGATTTGATCTGACAGGCCCGATTAGGTGACACTAAGAAAACTATTTCGAAAAATCCATCTTAGAACACATTTATTTTAATTGTCGAAGCGCTTCGTTTTCAAATTGCAAGTAAAATGCCAAATGAAAGTATGAAACTATCCAAAATCTCACCATCCCTCCAGCTATTGACAAGTGACAACCCATTTATATTATTAAAACTAAAATTGTAAATATCGTACTGAATTTAGTATCAGATTAGGTTCTAATACGATATTGTATTGGTACCAATTAATATTGGGTACCGTTTCAAGTAATTTTTTCAATTTATGAAATAATCCTTGAATTTTTAAAATTTGCAAAATAGTTTATTAGTATATTCTACAGTTGTACTGTATACTTTATAAGTTTATGTCAACCATATTCCCAAAAATCATGTTAATAAATAATAATCACAATTAATATGAAATAATAATAATTTTTAAATATTTTACATATAAATAATAACTACAATTAATATGAAAAACACAACCATCATCATACAAATATAAAATTAAAAATATTACAAAGTATTTAAAATATTACAATAATACAATTTCATCATATAATAAATAATAATTACATCAAAATATCCAATAAAAAGAATAATAAACATCCTTAAGTCTCAAACTATTACAATTTACAACAAGAGTTCGTGATGAGAAGACAATCAAGTAGAAGTTAAACCTAAAACAAAAATATCTACAATTATATTACATATATATAATTTAATATATATATCAAATATAAGTAAAATTAAAAGAAGAGAAAAATAAAAACCTGGAATGAAATTCAATCGTCTACGAGAGGAAATATGTTATAACTGCACTGACCTTAGTTATCATTTGGTACAAATTCCTCATCATTGAAAGGAGCTTTATCATCATTATCATTCAAATTTAATGCATCAATGATATATCAATGTCTTCCCATATAAGATTATCTTCGAAGTCATCTACGAAATTCAGTTCTTCAGAAACTCAATTCGTCAAAAGATCAATATTATCAATGAAAACTGGATCAGTTGAACTAATCATTCAACCTCTTATGCTTCAATCTATTCCTTTTCTTTAAGTGGATAAATTCAAACGTGCTCCAATTTCGTTCACAGCCTGTTGCACTCACATATTGACTTAAGATCTGAATTGCAAACCTTTTCAATTCTGGAACACCATTTTCGAATTAATCTCACCAAGAAATTGTAAGTCGTAAGATAACAAAAGTAACATTATAAACAAAATAAAATGATAATTAATTTCAACAAATAAGAAAAATATAATAATTAATATCTGGAGAAAGTTTTCCTCTTTGTTAAATAGCAATCAGCATTCCAAAACCCCCATAAGACAACTTATAAAGCTCTATTTGTGAGCTTAAGAGATCTTGCATCGTATCAATGCTAACAAGTTTTTACAATAGTTAAAAGCATTCCTCTATTAACTTTAGCTTACTTAGTAAGATCCAGCCTAAAATAGACACTTGGATTCGAAAACACCTCAACTGTAAACAACGGAGAAGAAAGTTGTCTTTGCCTTCTCTCATTAATGATTAAAATATATAGTATGTACAAAGAAGGCCCATGTTTCAAATTGGTCTCAATTGCTTTCGTCGCTCTTTCTATGGCATAAAAAATAATAACCTATTGTTGGCTTTTCTTCACTATTAGCCAAGTAAACCACCCTTACCAAAGGCTCACAAACTCAGATAGCAAATTGATACTGAAAATAAAATTCTCTATTTTCCAGTATAATTTTACAACCTTCACTCCAGCATTAGACCTAGCATGTTGAAATGTAATCCACTTATCACTTGTAAACATTTGTCTTAACTTTTTATTCATTGTAACAAAAGACTAAAGTGATAAAAAATTTGTTACAAATCTTGTCACAACAGGATGACGCAAATTTCTACCATTGGTAAATTCCTCTCTTATTAAATTCAATACTCATGCACGATTATAGATGAACTTTGTCACCTGTTTAGCTTTCTACATAGTCTCGTTAATAGCAGAAAAATACTTAGGACCTTCTATATTATCCAACATTATGTCAATGCAATGTATAACACAAGGAGCCCAATAAAAAGAAGTATACTTATTCTATAACCTTTTTCCTGCCTCTTTATAAACGAAATCATTATCAGTAATAAACTGAACAATGTTTTCTAGCCCTATTTCATTTACAACTTCATCAAACATCACAAACAAAGTCTCAGTATTCCTAGTAAGGTCAAATGCCTCAACAGATTTTAAAAACATAAAGCCATTTGTGGAATAAATCAAAAAATTAATAATATATTTTTGTCTCCTATTTGTCCAACCAGCGCATATGATTGAACATCTATAAGTAACTCAATTCACTCTTCTTTCTGTCAAATAACTATTAATTTTAGAAACAAATCAATTCCAAAGTTTACTTCTTAAGTTATCAATCGAAGGAACTTTGTATCCCCAACCATAAAAGGCTATTGCATCTATCATAAGTTGATGATAATAAAACTAAGAAACATTGAATGATGAACCTGTATCATACCACCATCTAGCTACTGCCATATTAATATCGTGAGTCACATCTCTTGATTGCATTGCACTGTGAATTGAAGGTTGGGCTCCAGAAGTTCTTCATGATGCAAAAAAACTAGTCACCTGACTTTTTCTCTTCCTCACATCAGGTTCAGGTATTTCTTCTTGGGTCTGAGATGGAACACTATCAGTACCACCACCACGACCACCACGACCTTTAACATTTCATAATCACAATGGAAATTAGAAAACGAACTTCTACTACCAATTTCAAAATTCATCATTTCCCTTTTATCTCTCTCATGTTGATATTCTTCAAGCAATGTTTTCATTTGTCACTTCACATCATGACTTACTTTTTTATAGAGCTCTACATCTCCTTTAAACCCAACTAAATGTTTCTTTAATCAGGTGATTCTTCCACCTTTTAAATGTTTGTTACAAAATAAGCAAGTAGTATGGTTCCTTATACCAGGAAGGAATGCAACATGAGCCCAAGCTAGATCATTGTATCTTCCTAAAGTGGGTTAATCAAGAGCACTTGAACTGCCTTCCATTTACTTGTAAAAATAAATAAATGCATATATCAAAATAAATAAAACATAATTTCATTACATAATATGCATGTCCATCTTATATAATATAACTCATTTTATATGATTACATTATACACAATTCAATTTCATCGAACACAATTCACTATAAGTCAAAAACTAACAATTCAATTATTCAACATATATAATTACACAAAACGTATATAAACAGTTTTCATTTCCAACAATCAAAAAACATATATAAACAATTTTCATTTCCAAAAATCACAAAACATACATAAATAATTTCCATTTCCAACAATTTCGAACAATTTCAATTTAATGTTTCAAACATGAGGATCAAGTTGAAGGGTATGATTTGCATAATCATTAATAATGAATGACATATATTATACAATTGTTCATACACATCTATTCATACCATGATGATCAAGTTGAAGGATATATTCATAACATGAGGATCAAGTTGAAGGATATAACTTTTTGGAAATGTTTTTTTTTCTTTATTTAAAGCTTTGAATCTTCTTTTCATTTCTAACAACCATAATATTATATACACCATTCTATATTTGGTTCTTAAATATATATAAGTTCCTTTTACGATTTTTAATTGACATTAATAAGTTTAAGTAGTTAGAGCCTACATCAGGTTCACAATTTTAAAAAAAGTTCCTTTTGGACACATTTACATTACTATTTTCACACATTATCTATTATAAATATTTATGATAGCCTACACATATATATTAGTAATAATTCAACATATTTTATACTTAATTAATTATTTACCCAAAGCCAATACCCGGATAATATCATTAACTACAACTGAATTATTATTAATTTACAATAGCATAATTTATACTCAATTAATTATTTACCTAAAGCTAATACCCAGATACTAGAAATGAAATATCATTTCACAAATTTTAAGAATGCGTCAATTAATTATTTAAGTCTTTGCAATTTTGCAACTTTAACATTCTCGGTTTACAATTTTAATTTAAATTGTTTCAACTTACAAACTTCAATTGAATCAATTTACATAATCAACATTATCATATATTCACATCAGGCCGTGCATTTCATTCATAAAAAAACTTAACAGATTTTTTTTAATCGATTAAACCAATCCACAAAATCAAACTAGAAATCAATCAAACAAAATTGTGGATCCAATCAACTACAATATCCAATCCAACCTACGCAAATCACAAAACCAAATTCCAACCGATTCACAAATCCAATTTTCAACCGAATCATAAAATTTAATTCCAAGTTTCAACATCCAACTTTCAACTAATTCATAATCAAAAATGCAATTAAGTAGAAAAAAATATAAAACTCCACACAAAAACCAATTCACAGCTTCAAGTTTTTAGGATGGGCGATGGGTTAGGACTCGAGTTTAGATCTGGGGCGAGTAGCAAAGTTCTCTCCTCCTTCAAATGTTCAATGGTGGCGACAACATGGTGCGATGGTCCTCATGAAGGAGCATTGAAGACGGTGGCGTGTTTGGGACTTCATGTGGAGGAGCCGAGGATCTCTTATACTGATGTGGATCGAGGAGAAAGATGATAGTTTTGTCGGGAAGGAGCAGCATCGTCGGAGACAGAGAGGAAAACGAGAGAGAGAGAGAACGGCAGTGAGTAAAAATAAGAGTCGGTGAGAGATAGTGAAAAAATAAAAAGAAGCAGAGTGTGGGTGACGCACGCAAAGAAGAGAGGTTTTAGGGATAAAATTTTAAAATTTTACAAATTAGTCCTTACCATTTTTCAGATTTATGACCGGCATTTTGAATGCCTGCCGATACGGACCAAAAACTAGCAATACTGACCAGCATCTCCGCCCGGTATCAAAATAATCAATATCGTTCCCTTTTTCAGCTAGTACGGAACAATATTCATACCGTTGATTAAAACCTCTTATTAACCATTGTCATATTTTAATTGTCTACGGACAAGGTTAACTATGAATCCTGAAGGCCACGGAGCCAACATTTGCAGCTAAAAGTTTAATATATAAACACTGATATACTAAAATAAGGTTTAGGTGAACTAACAAACCAACCTCATTCACGAAATCATTCGAACTAAAGATTCGCTTCCGGCTTCAAATATTTATAAAACGTTATTTATCGTGTCAGATGTACATGAGAGGAGCTGTGAAAAAAACAAAATAGCTTAATTTAAAACATGGAATTATCACAAGCCATCCGTTACTCAGATCTGTCCGAGTTTCAATCCTCTGGTCCAAAATCTGTACGTCATTTCTTTGAAGTATTTAATTTGCACGTTGTCACATTGTGGGTGTTTATGGGGTGGCCTACACTACAACTACCACTTCAATTATCTGATAAACCCATATGCAATAACAACGACTATGTTTCCATGCACAATCATCCCATGCATCAGGGCTTAGGGACTCCAGAAGTGGAAATACATTATTATTTTCTTAGTTAAAAAAGCGTTATGAAGACAGATGGAGTTTATATTTTATTCTCACAGATACACATAAGAAAAATGATATATTTATCATGTTAATGCGCTTTTATTGAGGTAAAACAATGTAAATAGACTCCATTTTTATGTTATATCGCTTACATTAAAATATATTTTATATTTTTAAAACAGAAATGACTTCCTTCTGAAACTTTCTCTATTGCTAAACATTTGTACTTGTCAGAAATAAATATTTCTCATTGAAGCCACTCTTATTGTAAAATGAGAATTTTTTGTTTATTTCCCTTATTGTTTTTTTTCTTAGAAATTAAAGATTCGTTAATGTACTTTGTAGTTTAAAGACTGAAAAATGAATATCTTTTAGATAACTATTTAAAATAATATTTTCGGAATCAATTTATTTTAGTTTTCAGAAGTTGGGAAAGTAGGAAAATCATAGAAAGAAATCGGATGATTAATTCAACAGCTTTAACAAAACTACGAAGTCCTACTAGGATAATTTGATTCCTATCGTTTTCTATGTTCTAAGGTAATTTATATCGAACCATTTAGTTCTTTTGAACTATAATTTGAAAAAGATAGTTTAAAATTATCCTTAATTAATTAATCAAGGCATTGTGGTCCATTATATAAGGATAAGGAGTTACCCTGAATATTTACTAATTCTATAAAGCAAAAAATTAAACAAGAAAATTTATGATTTATTTTGAACTTCTTTTAGAGAAACTTTCTTTCTAAAATTATATTTCAAGATATTCCTATAAAAATGATTTTGTTGTTTACTGATACCTAAAAGGTGGGGTAAATTGAGTGTGGATAAATTTCAACAACTATTTGTTATATAATGAATACTATTGAACTAGAATCAATATATGATGAAAAATAGTTTAATATAAACCAATAACATATCAAATAATAACTTAAAAAGTGTAAGAAAAGAAAGACAAATTAAATTACAGTGATTTGACAAACAGTCCTTCCATTCATCCTTTCTCTAAGACCTTTCTCGAAATTTCTACTATGTCTCTTATTTCAATAAAGTAAAAAGGAATCATCTTACTACATTTCAGTTTTCATGAGCAAAGAGCAATTCTTCTTATAACCTTTCTTCAAAGTGAACAGTAATTCTATCCACACAAAAAATTTGCAACTCTAAACATTTTACTCAATCACTTTGATAACCTTAAAAACTCACTCACTTTTAAATACAATAATAAATGTTCAAAATGCTTTGAAAAGCTCTTTAAAATGTGTATATAAGATACCTAAACATTTTTTCATGTTCATATTAATGAAAAATTATGTGTTTATAAGATTGAGGTCAAACTAGTTGCTAGAAACAAGACATAGTTATTGCTAATGACTAGTTTATGTGCATTAATTGACCATTGTTGCACATTGATCAAATAATGAACTAGTCGTTAGGACATTGCAATGTAGCATAGTAGTCGACTAATGTCTTAACCAATGTTGCTATAAGGTACATAAGTTTTGACTACTTAAACCTATATTGGTCGACTAGTAACCTGTGTAGGTTGACCAATACACTAAAAATCATGATGATTCTAATATCTTCAAACGCTCAAAATTAATTTTTAATACAAAATTAATTTAAACACTTCTCTAAATGTTTTCCAAAGTATGTTTTAAAGATTAAGAGGGTTTGCTTCAAAATTAAAACTCTAGTTCCTCATAATGATTGAAAAGACTCATGCAATGAGTTAAAATGATGATATGATTATAGACATTGGGCCTCTAAAATATCAAAGTGACCAAGTAGGTGGTACAATAAATATTACATATTCATTTATAACATTTTTTAGTTTTTTTCCTTAATCTTGATTTTTTCCTGCTTAAATGAATTGACTTGCAACTTTTCTCTAATGTATTTATGAGACGTACCTTGATTCTGCTTGACCACTATTTTTTCACAATTAATTTCATTAAATAGTACTTATGCTTGGTTTGTTATCATCAAAATATGAATTATGACCTTCCTTGATTTAACAATTTCCTTCTATCAGATACAAAATAGTACAATCAAACACACATAGTTTGTTAATCCAAAGCAATATGAATAATTAGCTCTCCCTATAATGTTGCAACATGAAAAAAGGAACTTGCAAATTAATATGTTTTAGTTACGAATCAACTTTTGTATAAAGATTACCAAGATAGCACTAAAAGTTAATTACTCCCCTAAATATAATGTCACTATTTTTCTCAAGAAAATGGTAAAATTAATCATTCCTCTTGAATCTAATATCACTAACTTTCTCTCCCTCTTTTTGGGAACATAAAAAAGAGGCAATCATCTAAAAGTATACCAAACCAATATTAAGATATTAAAGCAAATAATAAACTGAATAATCAATAATTAAAATAAAACAGCACATATGGAGATCCTCATCAAATGAAATTCCCATATATCCTCACTCATTGGTTTAGTAAACATATCAACCAATTGACTTAATGTGTCAACAATTCTAACTTAATATCCCTACTTTTTGTATATGATCTCTTATAAAATGATAGTTATTTCCTATGTACTTGGTTTTAAAGTATAGAATATGGTTCTTTATAAGGCAAATAGCACTAATGTTATCAAGTATTTTTGTGAGGCCTACGCCATAATCTCCAGTTATGAAAACTTAAGAATAAGAAAGCTAATCTTCTTCAGCTTATATGATGAGTTGAAGAGTTTAGGAAACTTAAAGCCAACATGTAATTTGACTGTAAAGGAGTTAGTAGCAATTTTCTTGATAACTATAGGACATGGTGAGGCACCTAGAGTCAATGCAGAACACTTTTAAAATTCGACCTAGACAATTTTTGAAATACTTTTGCAAAGTCTTATATGCAGTTAATGCTCTTTCAAAAAGTGTCATTGCTCCACCATCCTTAAGTAATATACCTACTGAGATTCAAGATAATTCAAACTTCTTTCCATATTTTCATGTACATTCATATATTTAATTACTATTTTAAATAGGTCCTTATGATTAATAATTATTTTCAAAGTATACTTTAATTTTCAGAATTATATAGGAGCAGTAGATAGTACACATATTGATGTACATATTCCGATCGATAATCAAATACCATACATAGGTAAAAAAAATTAATCCAACTCAAAATATTATGTGTTGTTACTCATTTAACATGTGTTTTACATATGTAATGGTTAGACGGGAAGGTACTACAAATGACTCTCAAGTTCTTTTATAAACAGTGACAAATCCAGTGAATCAATTTCCTGTGCCTCCACAATGTATTATATTATTTTAAATAAACAAAGTAATTGTGGTTTATTTTTAATATCCTTTTGTTAATATTATGTGCTTTATATGTTATATAAGTTTTATTTTGTTGATTCAGTTTACACCAATATGTCTGGATTTCTTTCACCATACCAAGGTGAGAGATATTATTTGTAAGATTATAAAGGAAGAGAAAGATCACAAAGTCCACATGAATTATTTAACTACAAGCATTCTTCACTAAGAAATGTTATTGAAAGAAGTTTTAGCATTCTAAAAGCAATATTCTCTATAATTAACACTCCGAGTTATGGTATAAAGAAACAAAAATACATCATTATTAATTGTTATTTTTTACACAATTATATTAGAATGTATGAACAAAGTGATTAATTATTTGAAAATCGTATTGAAAATTAAGAATAAATTAGAAAAAGTGAAAATGAAGATGTAAGTTCTTAAGTGGAGTATAATATCACTATAACACAACTTGAAAGTATGTCTTAAAAGCGAGATGAAATTGCTAGACAAATATTAAATGATTATATTATTTCCAATTGAATTATATTTTCTTTAGTAAATGATAGTACTGTTATGTTTTGAAGAACAATAATATGATAGACATCTTTTATTAATTAGAATGATTTAAGATAATTTTCTAATTCATAGATTTTTATTATCTACAAAGTTTTTTAATTATATTAATTTGCATATATTTTAATTATAGCTATAATGAGAATTAATTAATTTAAAAAATAATATATTATATTAAAATTAATAACATAAGATTATAATTGCAAAAATAGAAATAGGATGATAAAACTAAGCATATTTTTATTTTTGTTTTTCATTACAAATTTCAACAAAATAGATTTTTAGTTTTTAGTTTTCATATTAAAAATCTCAATCAAATTGGTTTTTGTTTTTTAATAAAAAAGAGAAATTAAAAACTAAAAATTTAATAACTTACCGTTTACTGTATCATTGACATTGATAATATGGAGAGTGATGTAACAGCCCCAGCGCCAAGTCAGATTTTAAATTAATGAATTAAAGAATTATAACACCTAACAATATACGGTCCATGCTTTTATTAATTCAAACCTCATGAATGAATTAAAGAATTATAACACCGAACAATATTCGGTCCATACTTTTATTGATTCAAACCTCGTGATGCCATCCTATGACAAGCATCCTTGAGGCCAGGCAACCAAGACTCTAGTAACCTTATCGCATGGTGATGAATATTGTAGTTGCGAAAGAAATTGACACGGTTGTGATGATGGCAGTGGCCACGGATGTGAAGTTGTTAGCGTTATTTTCCCCTTCGATTATGTCAATTTTTTGGTGGTGTCAACAAGTCGTTGAGTGACAGCCAAACATGAGGTGATGGCTGGAAGCCACCATTTAATAACAACGAAACAACAAAGAAATAAAGAAGAAGAGAAATTTATAAATGAAGGGAAATAGGAGGTAAAGATGAAAATGGTTTCTTGATGTGTCAATCCGGTCATTTTGACCAATCATTCTAACAAACTGGAGCAGTAGAACTAGAGATGAATCTTCTCAGGAACCTAATGCCTAATCATTCCATACCCTACAAAGGTAGGTCAAAATTAGACACTGTCAGATGCAATTGTCATTAATTGGATGACAATTTCTTTTAGCTTTAATTCTTAATTTTTATCACAATTTAATTCCTCAATTTCAAAATTAAATTATTTTTTATTTTTATTCTTTTTCGTTATACGTGCTTCTGTTGAACTTCTTTGGCTGAATTTGTTGTGGATATTTGTAATTTTGTATAAAAAGAGAAAAGTTTTAATCAATCCACATTTGTTCTAGTCACTCAATGTTTATGCCTTATATGATTAAGCTTTTCTATAGATAAATACTATCATTCAAGATTGGGTCCTTAATAAGATATATACTTTTTAAGTAGTCCACTAAAACTAACTTCAAGAACTTAAATGATTTGGCTTATAAGTAACTAATTACTTTTGAAATTTGCTTTTGGTGTAAAATTTATCACAATCGGATCAATTATAAGTTCATTTTCTCTTTTGCTGTAAATAACATGTATATGAAAAAAATTTAACGTATATGTATACCTTGTATAGTACATATTTGGCGTACATACATAAAGTTATTATAACAATTAAAAGTTCAATTGTATGAAGCGGTAGCTCAATCTCTTAAAATTTAATTTTTTTATTATTTATGTTCCATGTAGGTTTAACGAAAATATGTATAGGCTACCCTTTTTCATATGTTAAATGAATGATTAAAATATAAAATAAGTTTATATTTTATTGATTGTATTTATAATTGACATAAAATATCAAATTCAATTAAAAGCTATTCTAAAAATTTTTTTATTAAAAATATTGGTCTTCAAATGGCACATGAGAGATTAGTGAATTATGTGTGTATTCATTTTTTCCTATTTCTAAACTAATGAATGAATTATTTACTATAATAAATAATTATAGTAACTTTATTAAAAATCACAAAACAAATGAAACAATAAAAAAAAGAGTACGAAAAGAGATAAAAGTGATTTATAATAATTCAACCAAATGATTGCAGCCTAAGTCCGCTTCTAAAGTTGGGAATTTATTATTTTCTTTCAATAAATGAAGGGTAACCCTCCATACAAAATCTTCTATGTCATTAGTGAAGAGGAATCTTTACAATTATTTTGTTTTACCACAGGTAAAAAGTAATACTTTGAAAACCTTATTCAATCTAAACTAAAGAGGAACCTTCACAAAGAGTACCCTAAGCAATTTTTCCAACTAAAACAATTATACAACCCAAAACCTATTCCTTATGTACACAATAATTAAAAAAAAAAGTCTCAATTTGTGTTATGCTATGCATATATGTATTCTTTAGCCTCTTAAGGATCTTAACAACTTTTTAGTCTATCATACTTACCTCTCACAGTCAAATGTAGTCTATTTATATTCAAAAATACCCTAAAATATTTCATAGAAATAGAAACTAATCGTTACAACCCTTAATGACAATAAACATTGTTCAACCGATGTGCTATATTAGTTTATCAACGTTTCAACCAACATTAACGAAAACTTACGATACATAATTTTGTTGTCTTTTAAACCATACTGGTCAATTATACAGGCACATAAGTCAAACCAATGTATCAACTAGTGTATTTATTAACTTATGATACATATTTTTAATTTCTTTCAAGAGGTATTGGTGACCGATGTACCCAAAGACCTAACATTGGTCAACCGTTGACCTAGATCAATCGACCAGTGTTTATGAAAATAAGTTTTTCAAAACTTCTTAAACTCTTTCAAAGATTAAAACACATTTTTTTAAATAAAAACTTGATCTAAAACTATTTCAAAAGTTATCAAAAGGTATTTTAATACATCAATAAGTTTTTTTCTTTAACCCGTTTCTTTTTAGGTTTATTTAACAAAAATTGTTTCAAAAAATCATTTCTATAGCTATGCCTATCATCACTACAAAAATGCCATCTCACATAAGATTATTTAAAAGTATATGAATTATATGAGCGTGACCTATAAGAATGTGACATAAACACAGTTTTAGGACTTAATAGATAATATGAGTGATATAATGCTTTCTTTTGAATATGTAGAGCGTTGGAAGCTCTCCTTATGTTGTAAAAAAACCTTTGCTTATGAATTGAAAAATGACATTTTGTATTATAGAGATATGACTTATATTGAATGGAAGCAGGTACCCTGCCTTTATTCCTATAATGAGACCTGCGACAATTGTGAACTTGTTTTATGACATTTTGATGATAAAGAAACTTATACGTTTGACAAAAGATGTTGTATGTTCTTATAGGATTATCTTTTATAAAAATGATTCCTATTTTGTTTCCTTAAATAATATAGCCTTTAAATTTTGCATATGACACTTATATAAAAGCAAGTAATTTTCTTTTCGCTTGGAATCTAGTGGTCCAAGCTGATGATGGGTAACATGTAGTCAATGTAAATCCAATGAATACTAAAAAGCCTAGCGCGATCGACCTCTTTATTTAACTGGAATCATATGTGCACTCCCTTCAAGAAAAGGTTATCTACGCCAAGTTCTAAGA
>JAOSBN010000062.1:0-28822 GCA_027563595.1 Erythroxylum suave
CCTTACAGTCATAAATTGCGTAGTTATTCTGTTTGTTTTAGGATTAGTTTTAGTAATTTGTTAATTAATCAATTTCTTTATAATCAACATTTAAGCGATCAGCCCAAATAATTGAATAGTTTTAGCCTAGTAATTGTTCAGTAACTCCCTGTGAATCGATACTCTTACTTCCCTATTTACTTGCGTGACCCGTATTTGCGAGGCCGCGGACATATAATATGTAAAATACACAAAGGGGTAGGTTGAATTATGTTAAATCGTCTAAGATAATAATCTTTATAATCTTCTTAATTTTCTTGAAAAACTCAAACGATTACAAACAATGCACTTAATTCATTTAAGCAATACAACAGCAGAAATAGTATCTATTCTTCTGACAACAAGAAATTAAAGAGACAAAGGTTAGAGAATATGATGATGCGATTTATACTGGTTCACCCTTAACCTTTGGGTTATGTCCAATCCTCAGAGTTTATCTAAGATTTCACTTTATCTTGCAACTTTGCAAGTATTATTTCTACTCCTCTAGAGCCTCTTCAGATCTCTTTCACAAAGTATTCTTTATTGGTTATCTTATCCTCTTCAGGCTCTAGCCTTCCTTTCACTTGAAAAGATATTATTTGAGCTTTCTACACTCACATTATAGGTGTTCTTGATCTTTTTCTTCCTTCTTTTCACTTAGGATATTTTTACAATATATTCATTTGATCACATAATTATTTTTTGTAGGTAAAGTAAGTAAAAAGTTGTACTGTCTACGACTACAACTGATATTTATAGTCTAATTCTCCAACGGTCTTATTGAGAAAACTGCTTGTAGAATCTTTAGAGATCTGTTATTAGTTGAGTCCTATAACTAGCTCTAACTAACTAACTGATGTTGTAGATTATTCTTCAATTATATCATCTTGATTTGATTTGTATGCTTCGTCTTACATCTTCGCTTCATCTTATGACTTCGTCTTAGTCTTGTGACTTCGTCTTAGGTAGCTCTTGAATGTCGTCTCCACTTACATTTATCTCCACATTTAATAAACTCATCAAAATAGTTCACACACTTCTTTTATTATTATTATTTGACTTTTATCAAAATCAATAGAAGAAGTGAAGTCTTCTTGACTTAACAATCTCCCACTTTTTGATGATAATAAATAATCATAATACTAGAAGATAAAAATGATATTCAGACGAATAATTTTCAAAAAAATATTATATTTATTCAGACAAATAATGCAAGATATACAATATGTATATAAAAAATAAATTTCTATTACTAATTCTCCTATCCTTTCTACTATTCTCCCCCTATTTGTTATTAATTAAAAAAATGTCAATTCAAATGCTTCAAAATTTCAGAAAACATATGTTGAACATCAGTGCGGATCATCTTGAGGTCTTCTTCTATAGTCTCATGTAGAAGTGCTACTTCCTCATGAAGATCACCCACTGAGTCACTTAGTTCATCAACCTTAGTATCAATTTCTTCAATATGTTAACCTAAGGCTTCTTAAACTTCCTTCCACTTTTGACTAGCTTCAGTTAATTCGATGAAATTCTTCAAGAGCTTCAAATTAACGGTAGAATCTTGTAGCTTGGTGAGGGATGTCAAGATCATCAGGTTTGGGTAGTTTGAAAATTTGTTTTCCTAGAAGGTGTAAGACATTTTTAACTGAAGGAATGAAACCTAAGGAAATGAATAAGTAAATGCACAAAGGTTTCTAAGTAAAAATTGATACCTTCAATTGTAATACTTTTGTACATTCCTTCTGATATTGTCCCAACAACCTTGAAACTTTCATCTGTGGTTGATGCACCAAAGTTACTTCCTGATGCCTTTGATATATGATATGATATATAGACGCCTACAGGTTAAGCTGCATGACATACATCGTCTATATTCTTCATCGCCACTCGAATTTCTTCTTCCGTGAGATCATCGTCTTGTTTCTCAGCAAATTTCTTCTTCTTTCCTTTGTCTTTGCTATCTACCAGTATTGGACGTCTAGGCTGTACATCTGGTACAATCTTTATTGCTGCTCTGCTTGTCACTAGATAGATGGTGTAAGGATTTTTCATCATCTTTAATGGATATGGTTCTGCCTTTTCATCTCGCAGAATACCATACAATCTTCTTTCTTCAGGGCTTAGAAGATGTATCGTCTGATCATTTACTGTTATAGGTGCAACTTGAACCTTAACTTTCTATTTAGGAGGTTCTCTGATGATAACTGAACCTCTGTTGAGATCAGGTATTGATTCTTCTATAATCTTCTTCTTCAAATCTTCTTTCTTAATTGGTTGAGGGGGATTGTAAGTTACTTGCTGCTTTCCAACAGTCTACGTCTTTTGTTGAATATCAAACAATGAAATCTTCTTTTTCTTAATCAGTTTCGTCTTCTTTTATTCTTCTGCTGAATTGGAAGAGGGTTATTGTTGAGACTTCTTCTGCTCAAATACTAACTTCCTTTTTATCTCTGTCTCTCTAGACAGTTATTTTGATTGAGTCTAAGGGATAGAAACAATTGCTTTGGTAGGTTGTTGTTGTTGTTGTTGTTCCTTTGTACTTTCAGAAACTTTACCAAGAATAAGAGTTTTTTGCTTTTTCTATTCTTTTTATCGTAAAGTCGTCAATCTTGGTGACCTTCTTGACTTCTTGGGTCTTTCTGATTGGAGCATTTCAGCCTTCTTCTTTAAAGACATTTTGTGAGTTAGTTGTTGAACTTTTTTTTCCTTCCTTTCAAAAATCGTCTTGGCTTGTATTGGCTGATAAGAAGATTGTTCAACTTTTACCTCTGTTGAGATTCTTCTGGACGATTGAAGTTTTGCTTGCATTTTCCTACTTCGTTTGATTAAAAGGTCCCTGTTAGACTGTGCTTTCGGTGTGAAATCTTTATCAGCTTCAGTTTTGATCTTGATCCCTATTTTGTGAATATTAGAGGCATTGATAACACTCTCAATATTCAGCTTTACTTTGTTTCCTTTATCAAGTAGGATTCTAGATTCTTTGAAGAATCTTATTAACAGCATACCGTAAGGTAACAAACCACTCTTCAGATGATAATCCTTCCTAGCCTTTATCATGTACTTCAGAATCAAGAATGGAAGATTAATAAATTGGTGTTTGAGTAGATGAAATAGATAATGTTGATCATTCGTTGTCACCATATCCTTTGATCCTACTCTTAGTAGAATACAGTGAAGAAGAATTGAATGAAAAACCCTAGCCTTCAGAATTAGGTTAGAAGACTTCTTGACTCCTGGATCACTCGATCCATATAGTTGTTGATTGATGTTGTTTTCATTTATTTGACTTTAAGCAATCCACCTTGTATTATTGAACAATTTTTCCCCTTCATTTGGACACTCAATAGCCTTTACAATAGAATCTTATGTGATAATCACCGATAACCTATCTACCATTGATACCAAGGTGTTATCTACCACCTTTGCATTCTTCCAGAACTCATATACTTCATTTGGATACACTGGTTCTTAGTTATTGAAGAAATTTTCCCATCCCGCTGCTTTGATCTTAGGCTCGATATCCATTTGATCATCTTTCAGAGAAGTGAAATTGACGAGTCTCCCACAAATAAAAGATTTTAACATTTTTCTAATTTGAAATGAATAAACACTAAACACAGAAATGTATTTCGCTTAAAGAAAATAGGTTAGTATATAGAAACAACTGAGAGAAAGGTATAAAATGAAAATGAGAAAGATTTGATGCAGAGAGCAGAGGATTGAATCGTCTTTTTTTAGAGCTATTTGAAGCAAGTCGGTTACTAAGAAAATTCTAGAATGTAGAGTGTTGCAGATTTCAGGATGATTCCTTTTTATAAACACTCTTAAAAAGTAACAGTTTGTAACGTCTATGAGTGATCCACAGGTAATCATAAAATTGATGTTACCAAGTGAAAGTTACAGTTACTATTCCTTCTGAAAACTTAAGGCTTTTCTACTTCACTAGGACAAATCGTTTGGATCATGGAGTTTTAGACGAATGATCATTTAACATTAACATGTTCAGATTTTGTTTGATTTTCTTGAATTTGTCTTCACTTAAGGGTTTGGTGAAGATATCTACCCATTATTCATTCGTCTCAACAAATTTTAGATTGATAATCCCTCTTTGTACATATTCTCTTATAAAATGATGCCTAACTTCAATATGCTTTGCCATTGAGTGTTGTATTGGATTCTTTGAGAGATTGATAGCACTTGTGTTGTCATAGAAGATTGGAATTTGATCTTCTTGAATAGAATAATCTTCTAACTGATACTTTATCTATAACATTTGTGAACAACATCTTGCAATAGACATATATTCAGCCTCTTCAGTAGATAGAGCAATTGAACTTTACCTCTTGCTTGACCAAGAAATTAGACTATGAACAAGAAAGTGATAACCTCCACTTGTACTCTTTCTATCAATCCTATCTCCAGTATAATTAGCATCACAATAGCCAATTAACTTGAAATCTGTATCTTTCCCATACATTAAGCAAAGATTAGTAGAACCTACCAAGTCTCTCAATATTCTTTTAACAGCGATATAATGAGATTCTCTAGGATCTGCTTGAAATCTTGCACACAAACAAACACTAAACTTTATATCAAGTCTGCTTATACTTAGGTATAGCAAAGAACCAATAATTCCTCTAAAGAGAGTTTGATCAATCTTCTTACTAGCTTCATCCTTAGATAAGACGATTGAATGATGCATAGGAGTTTAGATTGGTTTAACATTTTCCATTTTATATTTGATTAAAAGTTCTTTGATATACTTTTGTTGATGAATAAATTTTTTTTCATCAGTTTGTTTAATATGTAAACCAAGAAAGAACTTTAATTCACCCATTATACTCATTTCAAATTCACTTTTCATAAGAATCTCAAAACTTGCACGTAACTTTTTAAAAGTTACGCCAAAAATGATATCGTCTACATATATTTGTACAACAATAAAATCATTCTTAATACTTTTCCTAAATAAAATTTTATCAACTTGACCTCTAATTAAGTCATTTTTAATCAAAAAAATGAACTCAGACGATCATACCATGCACGTGGTGCTTGTTTCAATCCATACAAAGCTTTATGAAGTTTATACACATACTCTGGTTTATGTATGTCATCAAAACCAGAATCACATAATTAACTTATACTAATTAGATTATGATTTAAACCATTAACTAGCATAATATTATCAATAAGAGAAAAAGAATCTTTACCAATTTTGCCGATCCTAAATTATTTTGCCATGTTGGTTATCTCCAAATGTTACTGATCCTCCTTGCTTATGTTGGATGTCTAGGAACATAAACCTGCTGCTCGTCATATGTCGCAAGCAGCCACTGTCCAAATACCATTGATGGTGGTTACTTCTTCTAAGTAAGGAGATCTGCAGTATATATTATATCCTTCTTAGGTACCCATATTTTCTTAGGTCCATTGGGGTTAGTCTTATAATTATTATTAGAAAAATAATAAGAATATTGCTTCTTTTTCTTTCTAATAGGAACAAAATTCTTATTATGAAGAACGTTACTATTATGAATAGTATTTCTACTTTTATCATCTAGATGTCTATAACTTCCAATCATATCATTCATCCTTTTTGTACTTTCTGTAAATTTTGATAAATCTACTGAAAGAATATTAATCCTTTTTTTTAGTTGATTATTCTCCTCATATCTATCTATAGTTACCTTCTTTTTCATATCGTCTACTTGTTTCTTAAGGAAGACGTTTTCTTCTTCTAAAAGTTTTGTGATCTTAGAATTTTCAACAAATTTCTTTTTCAACAATCTATATTGTTTCAGAATAGCATGCGAATCTTTTAACAATTCTAAATAGGCATACTGAAGATCGTTAAAGTCAGAGATTACCTCATCATTGCTTTCACCTTCAACTACCGAGCATATATTTTCTTGTTCTGATGATTCTGAGTTGGATTCAGGTTCAGACGAATCCAGATCTTCCTATGTTGCCATCATGCTCTTTTTGTTTTCTTAACTCTTCTTTTGTTTTCTTTTGAGCAAGGGACATTTAGACTTGTAATGTCCTGGTTTATTACACTTATAGCAGACAATAAAGATTTTCTCATTCTTCAAATCATCTTTGCTAATCTTTTTAAAAGAGAAGTCTTTATTTCCCTTTGTTTTCTTTTTCCACATCCTTCTAATTTTTCTTGAAATTAAGGATAGTTCGTCTTCATCTTCACTTGAATCTTGATTAGATTCATTGGCATCATCATTCTTGATTTCTTTAATCTTTAATACTTTTGAAGACGTACTTCTATTTTTCTGCGTCTTCTGATTCTTCTTATTCTTCAAACCAGCCTTCAACGCAATAGATTTATCCCTTCTGGGTTTATCTTCTGCATCAAGCTCTACTTCATGGATTTTTAGTGAACCAAACAATTCGTCTAGCTTTAGCTTACTTAAATCATTGGCCTCTTATATTGCTGTTACTTTGAGTCTCTATCTTTTTTGAAGACTTCTGAGGATCTTTCTGACACAATCTTGACTATCGTAGATTCTCCTTAAAGCTTTAAGTCCATTAATAATTATTTGGAATCGTCCAAACATTTGATCAATAAACTCATCATTTTTCATTGAGAACATCTCATATTGATGAACAAGAATACTAATCTTGGATTCTGTCACCTGGTTTGTGCGTTCATGTGCAATAGCTAATGTTTCCCACATTTCCTTTGCAGATTTGTATCTATGAACCTTATCATTTTCACTTCTGCTTAGAGCACAACTTAAAAAGAAGTTGGCCTTTAAGTTTAATTGAACGCGAGCTTTCTGATCAGCTGACCATTAGTCATAAGAGATTCTTTTCCCTTTGAAGTCTTTTAGAATATATGTACCACTTTCAATGATATCCCAAAGATCAATGTGTGTGGATTCTATGAATAGTTGCATCTGTCCTTCTAATAATGATAATCTTTACTATTGAACGCAGGGGTTCTTGAGACAGAGGCACCTTCAGCTAGAGAAAAAAGTGATTTAGTCATGGATCTTTTTCCTCATTTTGTAACAGTGTTTCTTGAAAACTTGCTCCCTGATACCAACTGAAGTAAATCACTTGTTAATATAAAAATGGCATATAATATGTAAAATACACAAGAAAGGGAGGTTGAATTGTGTTAAATCGTTTAAGATATTAATCTTTAGAATCTCCTTGATTTTCTTGAAAAATTCAGATGATTACAAAACAATGCACTTAATTCGTTTAAGTAATGCAACAATGGAAATAGTATCTATTCTTCTAACAACAAGAAATTAAAGAGATAAGGGTTAAAGAATATGACATTGCGATTTATACTAGTTCACCCTTAACCTTTGAGCTATGTCCAGTCCTCAGAGTTTATCTGAGATTTCACTATCTCTTGCAACTTTACAAGTATTATTTCTACTCCTCCAAAGCCTCTTCAGGTCTCTTTCACAAAGTATTCTTTATCTGCTATCTTAGCTTCTTTAAGCTCTAGCCTTCCTTTCACTTAAAAAGATATTGTTTGAGCTTTCTACACTCACGTTATAGGCGTTCTTGATCTCTTTCTTCCTTTTTTTCACTCAGGATATTTTTACAGTATACTCACTTGATCACAGAATCATTTTTTGTAAGTAAAGTAAGTAAAAAGATGTTTTGTCTATGACTGCAACTGATATTTATAGTCTAATTCTCCAACGCTCTTCTTGAGAAAACTACTTGTAGAATCTTCAAAGATCTATTATTAGTTGAGTCTTGTAACCAACTACAACTAACTAACTGACATTGTAGATTATTCTTCAATTATATCGTCTTGATTTGATTTGTATGCTTCATCTTATGTCTGCGCTTCATCTTATGTCTTCACTTCGTCTTAGTCTTGTGACTTCATCTTATTCATGTGATTTCTTCTTAGTCAGCTCTTAAATATCGTCTTGATTTGATGAATTATGCTACTTACATTTATCTGCGCACTTAATAAGCTCATCAAAATAGTTCACACATTTCTTTTATTATTATTATTATTTGACTTTCATCAAAATCAATAGAAGAAGTGAAGTCTTCTTAACTTAACATATCCATTTTAAACCCTTTTGTTTACTTGCTCTAATTTTTTGATTTCGGTATGTATATAAACTTATAAGAAAAAACAAAAGAGAAGACATAGTAAGGTGACTCCACCACTCGTGATTGCCACTCTACCAATCAAGAAAAAGGTCTTGCTTAATTGATTAAGCAAATCGCTCATAGCCTTGCTAAATTGACACCGTTATCTCATTATCGGGTATATAAACTTTTTTTATGGAAAAATTATTCTTTATACAAAACCCTAAAATCATAAATTTTGTAAACATCATAATTGTAACAATCATTATAACATTAATCTAAGGATTATTATCTATTAAAAAACTAGAGGCTCTGATACCACATATAAGTTTTTTTATTCTTGATATTCAAACATCAAAGACATAAATCATATATGAATCATGAATCATACATAAATCATTCGTGCATGTTCAAATCTTGAATATAATAATAACCACATAGGTGAATCGAATAAATCACTTACCTTGAGCAGAATTCGTCATGATGTAGAGAGAAAGCCTTTAATAATCACAAACTAGATTTTCTCTCTTAATCCTTTTTATGTACAATAGCTTGATAGATAGCCTAATGCACAAATACCTTCTTTTTATATTTGTTTTTTTTGTACTTGAATAGGGTAAAGAGAGGACTAGTTTATATACACTTCTTTGTAGACATTAAATCTTTTACGTCCATCAAGTATTAAATTAACAGTTAAGATTTAATATAGTATTGAATTAAGAAAACCTTAAACCAAGTTTAATATGGGCTTATAGAAAATCTGGGCCACAACATCAGGCCATATTTATTGCACCTCACACACAATTGATGCACATGCATGAAGTACCGGTGGGAGGAGCATAACAACACAAAAAATAGGTAGAGGAGGTGGTAGTATAAGACCAGAAATCCTAGATTAGGAAGACAAACGGGACGAGTGCAAGACATTATGATCATAACTCAAAATATTTGAGTTCTTTTTCTCTATCATGTGAATATATTTAAAGAATGAGCGTGTGAATAACTTGTGGTTTACAGTTCAAGAAGAAAGTTTCTTAGGAATCCAAATTGGGTACCAAAACCTAACTACAACTTATTTTCTAACATTCATTTCTTCTTCTTCAAAGCATAGAATTTTTGTCAAGAAACCTTGGCTAACATTTATCTCGTTGATAATGAAATCTAAGGCTCTAGAAGCTTACAGTGCTGTAGTAATATATCAATAACAAGTCAATAAAAAGACATTTCATTCTAAAGGAAAGCATTTATTGCTTGCTTATTTTTTGTGTAGTCACAATAACATAGTTTCATTGAGGTTATAGTCTCGAGTAAAAGTCTTTACCATAAAACATAGACTGTGATTTGATAGTAAATGGGTTCTTAAGTCTATTTAGTAATTAGACCATATGAACATGAAGCATCATCTTGAGTATTTGACATGCAACCATCACTTACTTCAGTACTACCACAGCTATTCCATAAAATGCAGTAACTATTGAAATCATATGTTGATATTCCATTAGGTTCCGAAGTTTGCTTATCAATAGTTTTGTAGTATGTTCTACCACAATTTGTTTTGCTTCAAAATAAAATTATGTTAAGTTAGCCCTCTCAGAGGGGCTTGTAAACTTTCCATGTATTGCTTCCTTCATTTTCATAAGATCCATCATATTGCTTCTGATGTCTACTTAAAAGTTAGTACATCATATTATTTCTTTTAATAAGTTCACCTTCATCCTTGATTTTGTGATTCTTCAAATAGAGGAAGATATAGAGGTATTTCTAGTTCTAGGTCGGCCTTTTTTAGCCATTGTTAGGTTAATTACTAATGTTATTAAAGGAAAGCTAGTAATTAGGGTTAGGTACAAATAGGTCATATTTACAATGTCTAATGTCTTGCATCATTCTCTTAACCTTGTGAATTCTGATGATTCTAGTGATTTATTAGACAATTAAATTTTAGAATTTTTATAGGATTCTTCTTTTAAAAGTCCACCAGAGTTGTTTTCAATTCAAGGAAAAAGAAGGATGAAAAATGTAGTATAAGAAAAAAAATAGTTAACTTATTTAGAGGTTAAGGAACTAACTGTAAGAAACAATAAAGTTATTCTCTATAAGAAAACTTAAACATAATAGGTACATTGAGCTAAAGATGATGAATGTGTTAATTAGAGGCAATCTAAGTATTTGGATAGTTTTGTTAGATTTTGTTATCTTATTATCTTTATTTTTTAGCTTTAATTTAGGATTTCACCAGTTTTAGATGTATTTTATGTTAGGTTATAAAACATCTTCATTTGATTCTTTGGTATGGTAGTTAATTTTTGTTGCTTTGAATGAAAATTTTTAAGTTTTAAGGAACTTTTAAGTACACACGAGAACTTTTAGGTATACATGATTTTGTACAGACTTGTGTACATTTCTCGTGTATATATAAATTTGATTTAAGCACTTTTAATATAGTTACAATGACCATGGTCACTGTACATCACCATGTATGGTCCTAAAGCTTTTTTAAAAAATTAGAAGGTATGATGGGCCAACATTTCCCTGCACGAGTGACATAGCATTTCCTATCTACAACCAAAGCAAACCTCTCAATGATGCTACCTTGTATATCCATGGCTATAAATGAAGGAAATATGACAACACTTCTCACACATTTTTAGTTCTTTTTATTTTTAGAAAAATTATTTACTGATCCACCTCATTATACTTAAATTGCATAAAGGGATTCTTAACTAAAGTAAAGCCATAAAGATACCTAATTTCCAAAAAAAAGAAGGTTAGGAAAGGTACTTAAAACTATGTTTACTTATTCAAAATAGTCATACCCAACAAATTCTTTTGTTCGTTCCTAAGTAGATGCTAGGAAAGTGGGCCAAGATTCCATATATGATAATAAGAAAAAAAATTATTTGATTTTTCAAAAGTCAAAATCACTTAAATTTATATCTTAATAAGGGTAAAAAAAAAATTTTGTCATTTCCCATTAATCGCTTGTGAAATTGGATAATTGTGACCACTATAGATGTACATGTGTTTGACGTAATACCCTACTTCCACAGAGCACGTATCTGTACATCTTGAGGATATTCGAACACATATTCTGTGAATGTGGTGTGCTAGTGCAGTCAAATAGAACTCATTACAAATTTTTCTCAAACATCACATGCATTTTTTTGGAAAACTAATAATCATTACTGGCCCATATCGTTTAAAACATTGCCAAATGCTATTAACATTACAAGCTGATATTGGATCACACATTAAACACATTGTCAAATTTTCAATAATCTTTTGAGCCCATCTCAAAAACAAAATGTATTTAATCATAACTATTATTACAAACATAATTGTTTTTTTTTATAAATGAAGCTTGCGAAATACAATACTTAATACTAAATTTACAAAAACATAAATGTAGACGCCAATTGATCCCTACCTCTATCTTTTATCTGAATGTAGTGGTTAAACTCCAGTTGATTTAACTGGGTGTCTCCTCTGAGCCTTAAAAATGTTGCAAATTTTGGGGTGAGTTTTACAAACTCAGTGAGCGGACCATCCTCGATGGCTCACTTAATCACATAAAACATCAATTCGTGCAATCAAGTAAGTCACATCATTTCACTAATCAACATGTTGAATCACATACACTTCATATTCACTTAATTCGTATTTCATATTAGAAATCATTCAAACTGTTTATTTTAATTATTTAAATCATACATATCAAATGCATATGCAATATTCTTGAGACTCACAATTATTTATTATTTTGATGTGACTGAGTATCTTTTTCACTGTCCTATATCTGTTTAGACACTAGGTTCTTTTTGTATTGTCCTGTATCCGTTTTGGATACCGAGTTCTTTAATTGTTGAGCTTGAGGCTCTGATGCGCATAACTGAGCTTAAAGCTCTTTTCACTAGCAACTCCGATCACAAATGCTTTTATGTTTCACGCATTCATGTAATGAAATGCATCACGCATGTTTAATCATTATGCTCATTCAGTCACATTCACGTTTGCTTTCTCATTTACATTTATCATCGGCCCGTGGTCTGACATAAAACAATTAAGTTAAGAATCACTTATTTCTTTCTCATTCACATTCAAGGAAGCACTTCCAATATGTTCACATTCATTAGCCTCCTCGGACTATTAATTTCCCGAATAATCACAATCACATTCACATCAGTAATAATGAAATATGGAAATTTAAACAGAACAATCATTTAGAGTAAAACCATCTAGGTCGACTCACAGTATACTCCAGATTAGCATTAGCTTCCATGATCCGAAAACAACTAGATGCAAATGCTGAATCCTTTATATCAATTTAATGCAACACACATAGTGCACATACATTATTAACTCCACGATTACATAAATATTTCATTATACATATATATGTATGTGTAAGGTATAATGCATGCTCATATTAACAATCTTGGTATATTTCTTTTATTCACATCTCATAATCAATTAACAGTTTCAATCATTATTTATTATCCAATGTACTTTGCTTGCTTTTCTCATCTTATTCATCATGCACTAGGTTCACTTAAGATCTCATTCAAGTCTAATTACCTCATATGGAAGCACCTTAGTATTGATTGGTTCAAACTTCGCTCAAAGGACCATTCTTTTTCTCTTTAGGTCTGGCCACGATCGTGGTGTCCCTGCCATGATCATAACAGAAACATTTTTTGGCTAGGCCATGGTCGTGGTTTCCTTGACACGATCTTGACAGAACCTTATTATATCAGGCCACGATCGTGCTGTAAGGGCCACAATCGTGCCTTGCATTTTTCTTCCTTCATCCACATCAATTGAACATTTATACAAACATCAATTCTACTCCAAATTTTCCTAAATTCATATGCATTAATGCAATCTCATTCCATGCCAATTTCACTACCCATTTATTGCATTAAACTCTCTAATCCTCTACTCATTTGATTCAACATTTCAAACATAATTTCATCATTCATGAAATCCAATCTCCTTCCATAGTATGTCTTATTCATAATGCATCAAACAATTCATTCATTAAATTATGTCCTCATTTAATACTCTAAACATTTCACATTTAGATGCATTACGTTTAACATCATTTTCCTTAAAGGTATAACATCAAGATCAATCAAAACTTATAACACATTTAACCACTTTTCCAACATCACTCATATTCCTTTTAAATCCCAATTAAGACCAAAAACATCATAATTATATACCTCATCCTTAATTGGCTTAACCATTGCATAATCACCATATTACCATGAAAAATCACTGCCCACGATCATGTCATCCCCTACCACGATCATGACAGAAACTAATTTCCTAGTACTCCTACAGTTTTTTTTCCAATTTTTCTCAAGACAACTTTTTAGGTCAGTATTTTACTACCATTCTAACCTAGCAAATGAAGTTTTTAGGCAAAACATTCTTCTAATAAAATGTTCCTCTATGTATTAGATGTCTAATGACATCAAATTAATGGATTTCAGTTCATTATCATGTAAGTTATAATCAAAATCTTACAAACTGTTCTCATACCTCGATAAAACATAATTTTTAACTTCAAGCTAAATTTCAAGACTCTTAAGGACAGATTTCAAATGCTTCATGAAAAATGTAGTCATATGTTTTTAGTTTTGTATAAATCAAAATTCATCCAATTTGGATATTAACAACTCAAGTTATGGCCAAAATACAAAGGTATGTTTAATAAGACACTATATATAACATTCTCTAATACATTTCATTTCCAAAGTTCTATCATTTCTTCATCAAGATCACCTCTATACTTCGAATTCAAATCATCCACAAAAAATTTACAATTCATTATTCATTTTATGAATAAAAATAGAACATCAAAGCATCCATACCTTCATCAACAATTTTGATCATTTTTACACATCATTTATACCCTTAATACATCTCAAAATCATCCTTATATCAACTTATGAATTATTTCTCATCATATGAACAAGAATATAATATAACCTACTTAATTCCACATCAATGTAACATTATATGTCAACACCTTCATCATGTTCATTTCATCCCAAATTATCATCACATATGCTTGTATTTAAACAACCCACAAAGGTTTAGGTGCTACTTACTTGATTAAACTTCAAGATCTTCAAAAATCACCTAACCCTATCTTCCCCATGTATCACACGACCATCATCATTCAAGGAGTGATTTGGGTCATTTTGTAGCAAGATGAAGAGGACAATAAGGATCTTGAAGTGGGTAGTTTTATTTTTTAAAAAATGAAGGTTGTGAAGGTGGAGAGAAAAAATCATAAATAGAGAAGAAGAAGAAGAAATGAAGAAGATGAATATGGGAGAGATTTACGAAGAGAGAGGACAAGTGAAAGACAGAAAAGTTAGCCTTTCACTTAACAAAAATGTGGGTTTAGCAAGTGGTGTGGCAAGTGACACATGTCACTTTGTTATGAGTTTCTAATGGGTCCTCTTTATTAACTAGTCCATTTCTCTCCCAATTCTAATCCAGTTGGCTCCTAATTTTAAATGATAGTTGTCATTAAATCCTAATACCACTTTTCAATAATTCTACTACCATTTGATATTTATTTCCACTACCATTTAATAACTGTCCTGCCACTTGGCATTTTTCCTAGTCCAAAAATTACTCATAAATGTAGAAAATTCTCAAATTGCTCCAAAAATTCTAAATCAATAATTTAATTCTCCAAATCAATTTTCAGAACAAAATATTCATTATCCATATTATAATCACGTTAAATCAATCATTTCTACCGTGAAAATGTCAAATGAGCGCATGAACAAATTATTGTAATGTGTTCAATGATCTAATTCACATGTATGCATGATATTTTATGCATGAGCATAAAGTACATTTCTCTATTATCTCATTGCTAGTTCTCATGTACGGTGTTTCTAGCTCTAACCCTAATATAGGAACTAGATGTTCCAATTCTCTCCTTAATAAATTTCATCCTCAAAATTTTTATCTGAATCATTAAAAAGAAGGGCAGGGGTAATGTTTCCTCGGTTTCCCATTTAATTTCATCATTCGAATAATTTCTTCCAATTGACTATGGTTGATGGAATCACTCGGTCTTTCAATTGCTTCTTCATATATCCTTCTCTCTTAATTGATGCCTCATTATATCTCATATTATTCTCAAGTTTCACTTCTTGTGCCGATAATGCATCTATGTCATATCATATTGATATTTCTTAACATACTCATGTAATATAGTGTGAATCTAGTATATCCTTGTTGGTGAGACAAGCTTAAGTCAATGGTTCTATGGTCTCAATAACTACATATGGACTAATACAATTTGGGCTTAACTCCCCTTTTTAATGAATTTTAGCACACCTTGCCAAGGTGTTACTTTCATAAACACTTTATCTATCTCTTTATATTCCACATGTTTGGTCATGATCCACCTAACTCATTTGTCTTTCTTGAATCACTTAATTTCTACTACAGATTTATTTCACTTATCAATAGCATCCCAAATCAATTCTAACCTTTAACTATTCTTAGGCCTGCTTCATCTCAATATAAAGGCAGATGACTTATTATGTCGTATATGCCTCATACAATTTCAAGTTCAACCCTTCAATTATACAGTGTATGGTCATACTAAGACTACAATGACAATGACTGTTATAATCAAATTCAATCAGAACTACATATTGATCTCATATTCTTAGTAACCCCAAAATATAAGCTCTAATCTTATCTCTAACAGTTAAGGTTGTTGGAAATCAAATATTCAATCACAACTTCAATCACTTGTTTCTTCATCCTTGGTCACTAAATGCTATCTCAGCATATTACTACTAGTCCTTCCATACAAAACTAATCTTAATTTCAATGTAGCTAATGACATTTCATTTTGCCCCAATTTTAACTCATTTAATTTATGCTCTTTATTGCAATAGATTTGGTAACCCCTATATCCAAATTCATGCCACACTACTATTGGATTTTCTGCTTAATGCATTAGATTACAACACTAGCGTTACTGAATAATACTAATTTATACAATCAAGATCTTTCAGTAACTATATACATTATCTTAGTCTCATATCCAATTCTTTCTAACTTAATCATCATCTTAACTATAATGTCTCCAAAATGTTTCACTGTACATATAATGTCTCTAAATTTTCAAAATGATTTTGATTACAGTAAATTCTATATCATATGCTAAATAATTTAAACTCGTGAGACCTCAGCTGTCTCAATGCATATATGTAATCACTTTACTATACTACATTAGATTACATCCAAATTTTTAGTGTGCAACATCCTTATATATTATAAAACCTTCAGATCAAAATGAAAATAGTTAGCACCAGTGTTGTAATCAATTGGCCTTTTTAATTCCTCAAAATTTCTTTTTACATTCATTAGACCATCTGAATGACACAGTTTCTCAGAAGTTTTCTCACTTCATCATTACCTCTTCTTTCTTTGGGTCTACTAATATTCCATGTTCAGAAATTATATAACCCAAAATATTACTTAATCAAGTTGAGATTCACTCTTATGGAACTTGGCATCTAATTATTTTTACTTCATTATAAGTAAGGCTAACCTCAAGTGTTCAAATTGTTCTTCTCAACTTTTCGAATATATTCTATATATCATCTATGATCACAGTCACTGATAGATCCAAATAAAACTAGAACACTTTATTCTTTATTGCCTAGACTACTATCTAGGGCATTCATCAACCCAAAAGGGGTCGCCAAAACTTAAAATGCCTAAGTAGTTCTCAAAGTTCTCAAATAACTAATTTCTCAAATAAGATAATATCATTTCATGTTTTTCTCACTCTCTCGATTGGCATCTTTTTTCAAATGACTTTCTCCATTCATTCGACTTCCTTATTTTCTTATCGACTTATTCTAATGTCTATCCATTTATGATAGTTCCTCCACACATTTCAATTTATTCACGTGTCTCATTTTTCTGAACATCACCATCAAATCTAACTTGCATCTCCTGAACATATTTGCATAGAATGTAGTGTGGACCTAAATTCTCTTTACATTAGCTATAGTGTTACCTCAATTTCAAAAATCCAATCACGTAATTGGATATTTTACATAAAAAAAGAATGCATGCAATCTCAGTAGCTTATTCAACTTCTTATGCTTGAGTCTCAATTAGAAACAGGACTCTAATATTCACTTCTGATTTTTTCTGTCATCGTTCATTCTTAGAAGTAGAATATCTGGTCTACTTAACCTAATTCGGTGAAATTCTTCTCCAAAAGAAGATTTCTCGCTACCATCATCTATACTGCTCACGAAATCCTTATCGATCAACCATTTTCATCATCGCTTATTAGCCATTCTTAATAGCTCAAGAAGATCAATTTCAACTATTTATAATACCTCAATAAGATCAATTTCTATCATACTTTACATGGTCGAAATACTTTTTATAATAAATCTCAGTGAAGCCATAAACAGATCCATTTACTCTAATACCTTTGTATATACCATCAAGATCATTTCATCTTATCTAGAGATGTATTTCTGACAATTCACCAATTAATAACTTATGCTATAGATACCTTAATCTCAATTGATTCTGGACAATACTTCTCCATTTACGCCTGCCCACAATCGTGGGTAGTCTACCACGATCATGACAAAACCAATTAATCTCAACCACGATTGTGGAAACTATGCCACAACTGTGTCCTTCTTCTTTTTTCTCGAATCCATCACACATAGTAACATCACTTACGCTCTCAATCTATCCCCAATCAATCATCATAAATGCTTTCATGCGTTACTATGATTTATCTTAAAATTTTAACTATAGGGATTAAAAACTAAAAAGCATTAAATAATTCATAGATCACTTCCTATTTCATATCCAAGTATGTGGTACATATGTGCTTAATGACATCATTTTTCAAGGTAATCACATTAGCCTACATACGTTCACAAAAACAATTCAACTTAACCTAGGGGACTTTTACTTACCTCATTATCATTCATCTCATCTTCCAATTATCCTTTATTACATCTTCCATATGTATATTCTCAATCAATTCAAAATTATAGAAGCATAGTCATCGTGAAGCTCTGTTCTCAATTCCACTGACATATGCTTACGCTAATTTATAACTCTTATCACATTAATCAAATAACTATTTCAAGTCCAATTTCAACCTCTCGAGGTTATAGAAAGAATATGGTTTTCTTTCAACCTTTTATACACTTTAATTTTTTTTGTCATTTATACTCATATCTCTAGTTCTCTCAGATATATATATTCACATCAATATCAATTCATAGATACATAACTATAACATAATTATGATTTCATACTCGATGATACAACCACAATGATAAATGCTCTGAACCTTTATCTATTGCACCAAACCATCTACTATTTTTCATTTCTAGATATCCTCAAAATTCCATTTTCTCACGTTCTAACAAATCATCAATGTTCTCATTACTTCATACAACTCAATTCTTAACGATTGCTTATATGTGTGATTCGTGTGTATGTAACTCATACTAGGAATCAGTTGCTACTACATACTATGACATGTCAAAAATGCATGTGCTTCGATAGATATCTTGAAAAATGCCCGTGTAAGATACCAAATCTGGGCTCTGATACCAAAATTGTAACACCCTACTTCCACCGAGCACGTATCCGTACATCTAAAGGATACTTAAACACACACCTTATGAATGCGGTGCGCTAGTGCAGTCAAACAGAACTCATTGCAAATTTTTCTTAAATATTACATGCATTTTTTTGGAAAACTAATAATCTTTATTGACCTATATCATTTAAAACATTGCCAAATACCATTAACATTACAAGCTCACATTGGATCATAATTAAACACATTGTCTAAATTTCAATAATCTTTTGGGCCTATCTCAAAAACGAAATATATTTAATCATAACTATTATTACAAACATAATTCATTTTTTTTAATAAATGAAGCTTGCAAAATACAATATTTAATAAAAAAATTTACAGAAAATATATGCAAAAGCTAACTGATCTTGACCTCTATCTTTTATTTGAATGCAGTGGTTAGACTCCAGTTGATTTAACAAGGTGTCTCTTCTGAGCCTTTAAAATGTTGCAAATTTTAGGGTAAGTTTTACAAACTTAGTGAGTGTACCATCCTCGATGGCTCACTCAATCACGTAACACATCAATTCATGTAATCAAGTAAGTCACATCATTTCACTAATCAATATGTTGAATCACATCAATATCATATTCACTTAATTCATATTTCATATCAGAAATCAGTCAAACTATTTATTTCAATCACTTAAATCATATATATCAAATGCATATGCAATATTTATGAGACTCACATTTATTTATTACTTTGTTGTGACCGAGTGCCTTTTTCACTATCCTGTATCCGTTGTGGATACCGGGCTCTTTTTAGTACTGACTGTATCTGTTGTGGATATTAGGCTCTTTAATCGTTGAGCCTGAGGCTCTGATGTACATAACTGAGCTTAAATCTCTTTTCATTGGCACCTTCAATCACAACCACCTTTATGTTTCATGCATTCATGTAATGAAATGCATCAAGTATATTCAATCATTATGCTCATTCAATCACATTCATAGTTGCTTTCTCAATCACATTTGTCATCGGACCATGGTCCAGCATTCAACAATTAAGTTGAGAATCACTTATTTCTTTCTCATTCAATTTCAAGGAAGCACTTCCAATATGTTCACATTCATCAACCTCCTTGGATTATTAATTTCTAGAATTATCATAATCATATTCACATCATTAATAATGAAATACAAAAATTTAAGCATAACCATCATTTAGAGTAAGACCATCTAGGTAGACTCACAGTATGCTCCAGATTAGTATTAGCTTCCATGATTGGGAAATGACTAAATGCAAATGTTGAATCTTATATATCAATTTCATGCGATACACATATTGCACACACATTAGTAATTGCACAATTACATAAACATTTCATTATACACATATGTGTATGTGTAAGGTATAATGCATGCTCATATTGACAATCCTGGGTATATTTCCTTTATTCATATCTCATAATCAATTAACACTTTCAATCATTCTTTATTATCCAATGTACTCTTTTTCTCTTTATTCACCACGGTCATGATAGAAATATTTTCTGGCCAGGCCATGATCATGGTGTCCCTGACACAATTGTGAGAAAACCTTATTATATCAGGCCATGATCGTGTTGTAAGGGCCATAATTGTGCCTTGCATTTTTCTTCCTTCATCCAAACGAATTTAACACTTACACAAACATCAATTCTACTCCAAATTTTCCCAAATTCAAACGAATTAATGCAATCTAATTCCATGCCAGTTTCACTACCCATTTATTGCATTAAACTCTCTAATTCTCTACTCATTTGATTCAACATTTCAAACTTAATTTCATCACTTATGAAATCTAATCTCCTTCCGTACTGTGTCTTATTCATAAAGCATCAAAATTCATTCAACAAGTTTTGTCCTTATTTAACACTCTAAACATTTCAAATTTAGATGCATTACCTTCAAACCTCTTTTTCCTTAAAGGTATAACATCAAGATCAATCAAAACTTATCATATATTTAAACACTTTTCCAACATTACTCATGTTTCTTTTAAGTCCCAATTAAGACCAAAAACATCACAATTATATACCTTATCCTCAATTGGTTTAATCATTTTATAATCACCATATTACCATGAAAAGTCACTGCCCAAAATCGTGTCATCCCTTGCCGTGATCATGACAGGAACTAAATTCCCAATACTCCTGCAGTTTTTTCCAGTTTTTCACAAAACAACTTTTTAGGTCAGTAGTTTATGACCATTATAACCTATAAAATGAAGTTTCTAGGCAAAAACTTCTTCTAATAAAATGTTTCTATATGTCTCATGTGTCTAATAACATCAAATTAATGCATTTTAGTTTAGTATCGTGTAAGTTATAATCAAAATACTACAGAATGTTCTCATACCTCAACAGAACACAATTTTCAACTTCAAGCCAAATTTCAAGACTTTTAAGGGTAGATTTCAAATTTGATTTCTTCAAACAAAATGTAGCCATATGTTTCTAGTTTTTTATAAATCAAAATTCATCCAATTTAGATATTCAAAGTTCAAGTTATGGCCAAAATAAAAAGGTATGTTTAGTAAGAAACTATATATAACGTTCTCCAGCACAATTCATTTCCAAAGTTCTATCATTTCTTCATCGAGATCACCTATATTTCCAATTCAAATCATCCACAAAGCAATTTACAATTCATTGTTCATTTTATGAATAAAAATAGAACATCAAAGCATCCATACCTTCATCAACAATTTTGATCATTTTTACACATCATTTATACCCTTAAAACATCTCAAAATCATCCCTATATCAACTTATGAATTATTTCTCATCATATGAACAAGAATATAACATAACCTACTTAATTCCTCATCAATGTAACATCATATGTTAACACCTTCATCATGTTCATTTCATCCGAAATTATCATCACATATGCTTATATTTAAACAACCCGCAAAGGTTTAGGTGCTACTTTCTTAATTAAGCTTCAAGATCTTCAAAAATCACCTAACCCCATCTTTCCCATGTATCCTACGACCATCATCATTCAAGGAGTGATTTGGGTCATTTTGTAGCAAGATGAAGACGATAACAAGGATCTTGAAGTGGGTAGTTTTCTTGTTAACAAAAATCAAGGTTGTGAAAGTGGAGAGCAAAAATCGTGAATAGAGAAGAAGAAGAAGAAATGAAGAAGATGAATGTGGGAGAGATTTACGAAGAGAGAGAAGCAAAATGACAGTGAAAGACCAAAAAGTTAGTCTTTCACTTAACAAAAACATGGGTTTAGCAAGTGGTACTTTCTTATGATTTTCTAATGGGTCCTCTTTATTAACTAGTCCATTTGTCCCCCAATTCTAATCCAATTGACTCCCAATTTTAAATGACACTTGTCATTAAATCTTAATGTCACTTTTCAATAATTCTACTACCATTTGATATTTTTTTATTGCGATTTAATAACTGTCCTACCACTTGGCATTTTTCCGAGTCCAAAAATTACTCATAATTGTAGAAAATTCTCAAATTTCTCCAAAAATTCTAAATCAATAATTTAATTCTCAAAATCATTTTTCAGAGCAAAATATTCACTATCCACATCATAATCACATTAAATCAATCATTCTACTCGGAAAATGTCAAATGAGCATATGAACAAATTATTGTAATATGTGCAATGATCAAATTCACATGTATGCATGTTATTTTATGCATAAGCATGAATTGCATTTCTATATTATCTTATTGCTAGTTCTCATGTATGGTATTTTTTGCTTTAACCCTAATATAGGAATGGGATGTTCCATTTGGTCTCTAGCATTCTACACAAACATGTTGAGAGAACTTTAAAAGTGGTGTAGAGAGGGTAGGTAAGAAGTGATAACTCCTTTAGAGTTTGAGCCTATTTATAATAAGTTTGAAAATTTTAGTCATTTAATTGAAATCAAATCCTGAATTTAATAAAACTTTAATTAGAATTAATTCGATGCAAATAAGGTCTAATATCTTATGTTGATCCTTATTCACTAAATATCTTGTGTTTAATCCTAAAATTTATTTAATTTTATAGTCAAGTCTAACTTGATTAAAATACTTCTTTTTTTCAACTATTCTTTTTGTATGATTCATTAAGTTCCTAAATATATTGGCTATAGATACAAAATACAACCTTAAATCATATCTAATATTATAAAAATTAAAATCTTTTATTTATATTTAATTCTCTAATTAAATAATTTATATCCATAAATTAAGATTGGTTTAGCAACACATCATGACCACCCAAATATTAAGAATGTCAAAGTAGTTTTGACTAACCTTCTAGAGCATAATTTCTTTTGTACAATTCAATCTTTGCATCATACAATGTTCTGAATAGACATAGACTCTAGGATCAATGTCTACTTTATTAGAGTTTAATCATGTTAGTTCTCTACCATTGGTAATTAGTTCTTTTAAGTTTCATTTTACCTTAGCCAAGGATTTTTCAAATCAATACTAATCAAGAACAATGAAATATTCTCCCTAATCATTTTAGGGTGACTAATTCTTTATTGATCACTTAACTATCTACATATAATTCATATTATGTTAAACAACTATTGATTGAGCTACCCTTGACAGAGATAGGTCATAAATAGTATCAATAATAATCCTTATATGAGATAATTTAGAGATCTAAAGTCAAAGGATCAGTTATGTAATCATCATAATAAGAATTTCCAAAGACATACACGTAGTGCTTCAAATGGAATTCATATGTAGAATCAATTCAACAAACTTGTTTACTAACAAGAACACATATTTTAAAGTATTTCTATACTTTAGTCTATGAGATCGACCACTACCTTCATAAGGAAGAAACATAAATTGTACTGTTCTTTTTACAGATTATTAATATCTAGTCTTAATAGAACGATGACTAGGAACATTTTAGGGATATTACATAAATACAATATAGATCTCATAATTATGATCTTATTACAGTTTCATTTCCAATATTCATTTTTCTCATGGAATTTATCATATACAATTGAGTAAGTATAAGATAAAGAATGATTTTAAATAATTATATCACTAAAAATAAAAATAATAAATCAATTGTAGGGTATAAAAATATTGGAGTCATTGTAATTACCATTTTCATTGTATTGTGAAGGAATTAAAAAAAGAAAGTAAAGGATTCATGATACCTTCCCCTTATCACATCTTTTTACTCCCATTCCCCCAACTTACTAATCACCATTTATTTTTAGTTTAAACATAAAGCATTTATAAATTTTGATGAAGGAGCAAAGCAAATTAATGATTGCAAGGTAGTTATGAAACAAACACTACCATGCTAAAGTTTCATACTAGAGAAATGAATAGTAATCATTTTTAACTATTTATAAACACAATACTAAGAACCCCCAGTCATTTTCAATTTAAGATTATGATTAAGATTAACAAAACATAATTATAGAGAGTAGTATCATATTATAACTGTCCCCAATATAATAGAGTAGAAACCATTTAGTAATTCTTTCAAAAAGTATCATTATGCTCTAAGGAATTTATGATATAGTTAGTGAAGGTAATCCATCTTCTTTATAGCTTCTTAATTAATCTTTGTCTCTCAAACTATCATTTTAAGGAAGTAATAAGATCGATCATAATATTAATATGAAATCTGATATGTTTACTTCATTTTCGTTTTTTATTATTCTAGTATAAGACTACAGGCAAGTGGACCTATGGCTTTGTAACAGGCAAGTGGACCTATGGCTTTGTAATTGGAAAGTGATAAGTACAATTTGATCTTATAAAATAGTGTAATTATTATGTTTAAAACTTATAATACTATATAGTCACCAAACAAGAGTATGGATGATTAAAACTAATATTAAACTAAACTAATAGATCGAAATGCCAATAAATTTAATCAAGAAAATAATAACAAGAAATAGTCCAATATGATAAAACAATTAGACTAGAATTACCTAAGCAATCATATTGCATCCTTGATTTAATTATTTAGAAATTATATGATTAGATTGATTACATATTGTAATGTAATAAATAGTCCCTTCCTAATGTACTACCACTTATCCCTATAATGATTAATTGATATCCCTATCTAATTAATGCATATAAGAACACTTTAAAATTTATTAAATCTTATAAAAATAACCTAATATAAAACTATCATATAAATCTATTCTTAGTACCCATATTTAATCCTTAGTATAGGAGCCTGAGTCAATTTGCACGTAGGTTCTTTTAACAATATCTATACGTAAAGTTATATCAATTTTAAACTTTTTTTTTGCATCTATCCAACATTAAGAAGAATACTAGTACTTCTGAAATGTAAAGCTCTTTATTAAGAAATTGAAGTTGTGACAGCCCAAACCACTCGCCCACAGATATTGTCCGCTTTGGTCTTTGTACCCAGCCTAAACCCTCACAGTTTTGCTCTTTCCAGCCTAGCCGAGAAAACGCGTCTATAGGGGAGAGGTATTCATACCCTTATAAGGCATACTTCGTTCTCCTCCCCAACCGATGTGAGATTCTCACAATATACCCCCCTTTGGGCCTAGCATCCTTACTGGCGCAACAGGTCAGGAATTGACTCTGATACCATTTCTAATAGCCCAGACTACCTACCTACAAATATTGTCCACTTTGGGCTTTGCGCCTAGCCTAAACCCTCACGATTTGGCTCTTCCCAACCCAATTGGGAAAACGCATCTATAGGGGAGAGGTATCCATACCCTTATAAGGCATACTTCATTCTCCTCTCCAAGTGATTTGGGACTCTCACAGAATTCAATCCATATATAAATAAAAACTAAGGTTCCATCTAATCTAGATCTAAAGATATCTAACTACAAATCATTCTTGAAATAAAAGTAATAAGTAAAAAAATAGAAAACTCATTATAAAGGTTTCCCTAAATGAAAATCTCAATTGCTTGATATGATCTATGTCCTTAGAATGATATTGATCTTCCTCTTTGCTAATTATGACTATATGATGTGTTTTACGACCACTCTCTTAGGATGCTTCTAACCTAGACCAAAAATTTCAAATAAAATCAGTATGTTTTTAGGGTTTTCACTTCTTTAAATAGACTTTTCATCATAAATATGGTCTGAAACACACCTGTGTCCTAGATTATATGCTCTATTGTTTCTGCACAAGTCATTACAAAGAAAAGCATATTTTTTAAACTCTCATGATCTATAATATGTATCATTTTAATTCTTCTTTGTCACTTGACACCATCTCCATTTTCTTATATAGTTAATTGTGTTCTTAGTTCATGTATAGCTAACTGTGTTCTTAACACCAAAGTTTTTTAGATAAAAAGTTCTTGTTCTAGATTGTATTAGATCTTTTGTTAGTTATTTCTATCCAAAGAGGTACACACCCAATAACATAGTTATATGTTAGACCACATTCAGCTAAAATTGTCCAACATCATTCTTCAAACAACTTCTATTTAATTAATTAAGATATAATGTAAAACCAAACAAATTAAGTTAATGTGGGCAAAAAAAAAATAAATTTGTACATTTCATGCATATAAAATATCACATTTATAAATTTTCTAGTCCTTAAACAAATCAATCTCATAGCTATCAACATAGGCAAGATTTAATTTCTAAAAATGTTAACAATTCAATTAAAATGACTAAGAATGATCACTATCCACCTAGTTTCCATCTTTATCAACTATCGAGGTCTTTAGATACACCAACTTGTAATTTAATCTCAACCTAAGCTAACAATCCTTCAAATATCAACTTAATCAAATAATTTAGCTCTATATATATGATGAATATAAAATGAGTAAAAAGTATAAAATAATATGTACTTTTTAAACTTTGTTGAACATAAACCAATGAAATTATTTTTGTAAAATTATTGGATCATGATGAGCTTGTTAGATCTTTTATTCTAACCTTTTGACATGATATTAAAACTTATAATAAACACCTCCACTTATTAAATTAGGTCACAATCTCAAATATCTACTAGTACTACTCATAATTTTCACCAATTATTTAAATCAAAATTAACTCAAAAATTTTAGTAAAGCTCACTTTATTCATTTAATTTTTTACGTTAATTCAAGATCAATATGGAATACTTAGCAACTTATAAAGCTAAATTCTAAACTCAAATCATTTTAAGATCATATACATAGTCTCATCATTCAACTCAAGCATCAATTATCAAACTCATCAGATCAGTTTAAACAAAGTTAATCATTAATAATTATATCTATTAAACTAATATAATTGAATCATAAAGTAAACTAACTTCTAACAAGTCACCTTAATAAACTTAGTAATCGTTATTTAGCTTTCTATAATTGATACTTAGTATGATAAATACAAATGGACTAATTTATTTCAATCAACTAAGACTTAAAATAATCTCTCTCCTATATTTAAATCATATATTGTATTTAATGTACAAGTATTAAGCAAAAAAATAAATAGTAAAAATCATGTGAGCCCTTTATTCATGTTTCATATGATAAGTCCACGAAATATGTAAAGAAGTTGAATAAAAAAGAATAAATTAATAACAAAAACAACAACAAATAAAATGAAAAACACAAAAAAATAAAACATGATGTGTAAAACTAAACTAAAAAAAAACGTAACATTAGGAACTCTATTACTATGCATAAAAAATATATAATCAAATTGTCTCCCAGTAAGTGCTTCTTTAAAGTCTTTTAACTGGACTCTGTCCTTAGTTCCCATTGTGAAATAAGTTCACATAATTATAGCCCTCTTTCTTTAGAATCTTATAAATGCTATGTAAAGATCTTACGCTTTAATAGTGATTTCTTATGCCCATGCCTTCTTATACTTATATGGCACCTAGACATCTTCACCTTTTATATTCTCTTTTCTTGATGGCATAAGTTGGTGCATCTAACTTCATGAATTCCTAGAAAAAGTGATAACTGTAGTGTCTATCCATTAATACCATAGCAGGAATCACCATAAGAAAAAAATTGAGTTTTCTCATCTAGAGTATTGAAGATACTTTCTTCTCTTTCAATATGTTTCATCTCCTTAGCCTCTATTAATTACTCAAAATTCTGACCATACTACTTAGAATTCACTTTTATCTCCATTGGCGAGGATCCTTATCCCCAACAATTGATGGAATTAGCTAATTCTTTGATATGAAACTCTAAATTCTTATTTAACATTGTCAACTAATAAACCTTCAATTTTAATCTCTCAAACCTCTTAAAAGTGACATTAGATAATCTCTCAATACTTACTCCCAAATTAGTCTACTTTCTTATTATCATATAGTCTATTAAAATGTAAAGGGTGATTTGCATATTGTTACCAAAAAAAAAACATAGCTTATAATCTATTTTGTTGTAGTGTGAACTGGTTTGATTGCTTTGATTATCCCAGGAAACGTTTGAATGATATCCCACCTGGAATTGTATGTGTTGTTTTAGGAGTTGTTATAAGGTCTTCAGAAATTCTACCAATAGTTAACTTATTCAGTTGGTTTAACAAATGGATTTCCATCTTGATAGTCACTATGTCAATTTCTTCCTCCACACTATTCACATCATAATGCTTATACTTGTCCCACTACTTTGGTTGTCAATTATCCTTATTGGTGCTTATATTTGATTAGCCAATGCAACATTCACATATATATTATGTATAAGTGACTTCTAAAGTCTTTTTATTTAGACTTCCCTTAGATGCTACATCAATCATCTTTTGTGTTGCATAGTCCAAACTATTATAAAATATGGACTTGCAACCATACAAGTAACTTAGGTATGGCTGTTGGGCCCCGAAAATTTTTAATTTTATTCGAATTAATTATTTATTGACTTATGGATTTATTCGTTAATCATTTTTTTATTTTTTATTTTGCCTTAATTGATTTAATTATGTGTTTAGATAGATATGTTTATGTTGGGGTTGGAAATTTGAAGTTGGGACTTTAAATGAAGGCTTGGATTTAATGTTGGAAAATATGGGCTTTAGGAATAAATGGAATAAGGAGAAGTGGTTAAGTGTAGTGGGCTTGAGAGGAGGAGGAGAGC
>JAOSBN010000064.1:0-10252 GCA_027563595.1 Erythroxylum suave
TTACAAATACACTTAAAATAAATATTGATACAATTATAAAATAATTAATAAATTACATATTTCCAATCATATTATACTATAGGGGCATTTTCGTCATAGCTATTGTTTTTATGTTCTATCCCTTACAACCAAACACATTTCTGTCCTTAAGACGGAGACAAATTTTTCTGTTATGTCCATCATAACTAAACAGCTCACTGTCCCCAATTTCTGTTTTGTTTCGTCTCCAAATTTTTGTCTTGTTCCGTCTCTGCATATTGGAGATAGTAACCATACAGACAGTTGAGGTTACAAAACCACCATCTTAATTCCATCATCTCCAACTATTCTACTAAAATTTTACACCAAATTTAGTATAAAAGAGAATATTCCAAGAATTTTTTTACACCAAATTTGATTTTACCCCAACCACTCTACACTAAATTATTTTCAGAGAATATACCACAATAATTTAGTTATTAACTAAATTAATTTATATTTATACAGTGATTTTTATTTATTTATTTATTAAAATTAAAATAAAATCATTTTTAACAAATATAATTAATATTATTGTAATAACAAATTAATAACATACACAAATATAATATTTTTATTGCACATTTAACCTCTAATCTTCTGAATTACCATATCATTATCACAAATGTTCAATCAGTACATTACGAAGTTCATAATGACCTTTTGTATCTTTAGTTTGCTTATGTCTAGCAAGGAATTTTTGAAATATAATTGTATCGTCTCTATTAAAATTAATTTCAGAGGCTGAAGTTTCGCTCTAATCTTGTATGATTGCTTGAGTATCACATTCGTCCTCAATGATCATATTGTGCATTATAATGCATGTTGAAATAATATCATGTAATATGAATTTTTTTCCAAAAACGTGCCGGTCCTTTGATAATTGCAAATCGTGACTAGAGAACTCCAAATGCATGCTTGACATCCTTCCTACATGGTTCTTATATCTTTGCGAATAACTTCTTGTTTAGGCCTCAGGGATCATGAATGGTTTGTACCAAGATAAATCATTTTGGATAAATACTATCAGCTAAATAATATCCAATATCGTACATTTTTCCTCTAATAACATAATGAGCAGACGGTGCTATACCTTTAGTAACGTTTGCGAACAAGTGAGATACCTCTAACACATTAATGTCATTATTTGACCCTGGCAAACAAAAACGTGCTTGACATATCCACAAGTCATAATCAACGCCAACTTTAAGAATAATAGTTAGGAATCCACTACGTCCACTATATTGTCCTGCCCAAGTCGTTGGACAATTTTGCCATATCCAGTGCATGCAATCTAATCTCCCTAGCAGCTCTGGAAAATCGCGTTCTTCATTAATTTTAAGCAGTCTTGCAACATCATTAGCATCCAGTGCTCTTAGATAAATATATCCAAAGACCTCCATAATGGCTCGACAAAACTTTTTTTTACTTTCAATTGTAGTTGATTCTCCAATTTGAATGTATTCATTAATTGAATTATTTGATACACCATATGTCAACATTCGAAATGCTGCTGTTATTTTTTGTAAACTAGACAATCTTAGTTTACCACATCCATCTCTTCGTTGCATAAAGTAGTCGTCATGACCTTCAACAGCACCAAGTCGTAGGAATAAATTCTAGCTCATTCGAAATTAGCTGCGAAACATTGCTACATTATATCTTGGATTTTCTACAAAATAATCATCCTGTAGTTTTTGATCCACTACATCATGATCACGATAAATTACTCTATGACCAAAGATTAAGCCTTTGTACTTTGGTTGGTTCACTATATTGTTCATATAGTAATCCATTGCAAGGTTGTTATTGGTATATGCAGATAGTAACGCTTTATTTTGTGTTAATATTTCAAAAGCAAGATCCAATTCATCCTCCGATGATGAGGATGATATGAGAAGTACTAGCATTAATACTCATAGTTATAGAGGAATATGGTGAAGGGTTCAAAAAAGAATCTGCTAGTGATTCATTCCCTTATATGGTAAATAATTCAAGAAAAGATAAGAAATTTCTACAAAAAATCCAACTTTATCTCTTCCCAACCCTTGAATTAGATTGCATTCATCTCAATCATTCATTGGTATTCGTATCTTATAGACACAATATTCAAGACAAGTTAAAGAACCACTGCAAAAAATCTAACTATATCTCTTCTCAACTGTTGGATTAGATTACATTCATTTCAACCGTTCATTGGTATTCTCATCTTTTTCACAACATCTCTATAAATAATTTATTTGTTTTACTAAACTGAAACCCTCGTTTCATATAATACTCTTTGAAATCCTAAACTATAGCACTCTTTCAAACCTATCCGAAAAATAACAATCTCAACTTTTGGTATAAAGCCTTCAAATACCTCTCAAAATGCATCATATTTAGTTGAAGAAGCTCGAGTCCTGTGTCATATATATCTTAATGTTTCACAAGATTCAATCACTGGTAGAGATCAATCTATGGCTTAGTTTTGGTCTCGTATCACAACTGAGTACCATCAAATGCTGTCGAATCATATCACCACTGTTCGACCTTGGAGATCTTTACAAGCTCAATAGCAAACTATAATGACAACTATTGGAAAATTCAAATGATGTATTTGACAAATTGAAAACTTGAATCCAAGTGATGTTTCTAAAAAAGATATTGTAAGTGCTTTATTTTTTTTCTTTGTACGAATTAAGATATGTTTGATTTATACCCTAAAATCTAACTTAAGTAACAATATTATCTTATAGTTCGAGAAAGCAAAAGATTTATTCATTCAAGATCCAAATTTTCAAAAGGGTTTCAAATTTGATCATGTATGGCCAATCTTAACAAATATGGAAAAAATATGCTAATACTAGCAAAGAGAAAATATCAGGTCCTCGGAAACGATCCAAATGCAATGAAATGTCACCATCTGAATCCTAAAAATTAAATAAGTCAATAAGATCATCATCATTTTATATTGATTTAAATAATGATTTTGAACTTGAAGATCTATTTATTGAAAAAAATGATAGAAGCTGATCGTCCTATTGGGAGGAAGAAATAAAAAATAAAAAGGAACAAAATGAGGAAATGAAAAAGCTTTTTATGTCCATAAATAAAGAAATAAAAGGAATATTTCATGAAAGTCAATCTCTTTGTGAAAAGAATTATGAATTTCAGTTGTTATGAGCTCAAAATGAGGGGAAAAAAATTAAAGCTACTACAAAGATGGGAAGATAAACCATTGATTTTGTTCGCCGGCAAGAAGTTCATATACCCAACACTTAGCAACCACGACTAACCGTGTATGCCAACAAAATTTTCACTTTTCTCTCTGAATTAGCGGTCCGAATTCAGCTACAAACTACAGCTCAATGTAAACGGATTGGTGAAGTTTATGGTGACTTGTTTTGACTTTTCATTGCGAAAGGAATGAGTTTTTCTGATCAAGGGAAATCGAAAATGTAAAACTCCTGGACTTACTGCGATGATCAGTATCCATATCTAAGCTACTAGTATGGAAATTGCTTGCAACTATAGGCCAAAGACAATTTTCTAGGGGAAGGAAAAGGATTAAGGACCAGGAACTGGTCGTCAACAAAATAATACAAGGAGGTTTATCTAAATGCATAACAATAAGAGGAGCGGAAATTGACACCAAGGTAGAACTAGAACCTATCACCTAAACAACTCGGCTGAAATTGAAGCACCAGCTGAACAAATCAGGATCCCGTCGGGTTCAGGAACGAACTTCACATCATCGCTCCGTGGAATCCGAATTCACATCTGTTTCTACTCCTAGAACCCATGTGGAGAAAAGAAACTGATCAGAAAAGGAAAGAATGATAAAACATTGCTGTCAAAACGACGTCAGGGAAAGAAAACAAACCGAACACCCAAAGAACTCTACAAAAGAACAGACGAGTGTCATGGTAATGATGCTCATAACATATACAAGATAATATCGCAAATGCACTACTAACCTTCAACACTACGTCTTCCTCCATCTTCATCGACATCGTCATCGTCATCATCTTCCTCATAATCCACACCATACCTTGCGTTCAAATAATCCACAGTGTCGGGTGTTAGAACCAACTTATCGGAATTCAAAATATCAAACAAATTAAGTGTCCTTGGAGTCAACATCCTCAAAGTCCCAATATTCCTACTCGATAGCCCAACATTGTCACTCACATCCATCATCAAAAACATAACTTTTTCTTTTGGGTCCAACCCCCACCTTTTCATGGCCTCAATAAACTCTTTAGTCCTCGGCTTCTCAAACTTTTCCCCGAACTCCTCCACACAGACAATGCTCTCCGTCGCACTCGAGAGGGCCGTCGACATAGCCAACCGCTTCTCCTTCCGGTTAATCTTGATACTCCAATCTCTGGGCTTCGGCCCGAAAACGACACCGCCGCCAGGTCGCAGAGGGGTTCGGGTCGAACCCCGACGCGCACGGCCCGTTTTCTTCTGTTGATAGGGTTTCTTACCTCCGCCTCTGACCTCGGCCCGTGTCAGAGTGGAGGCAGTGCCACGGCGCTTGTTCTGTTGGTCGGTGATGATTGCGCGATGTACAATGGCTCGTGCTGATTCTGGTGGGGCGGATTTTAGGTCTAAGAAGGTTTCTCCAACTTTCTCGCCGGTGAAGGAGAGGACAGGAAGAGTAGCGATTTGGCAAGAGACAGAGAGAGACGTGGCTTTCAGGGAATTGTATTTAGAGAGAGAAATGAGCTTTGAGTTGGACGAGGAGAGCAAGAGGAAGGAAGAGAAGAACGAAAGAGAGGTGGGTGGTGAAGCTTTGATAGAAATAGACATTGTTTGTCAGCAGGGGCACTCTGTGAGGTGAGACGGAAGATGAAGAAGAAAAAGATTGATGTCTTCTCAACCCCTATACTGTGAACGCGTTATCCACTGATTTTGCCTCGAAGCTATGCAACGACAGCGTTTACCTTGATCACACAATTCATTACCCGGTATACTTTACCAATTAAACTACTACCTTTCTTTTCGTTCTTAAATTAAAGAGCAGGGATTAGACTCCACATTATTTTACAAAATGCGCATGTACGGAAGGGTTAAAGGCCAATGATGAGGATAAGTTCAACAAAGCTTCATATATTTTTTTTATTAGCTTTGAAATTCAAAAGATATATTTAACCTTATTATTATATTCTTACATTAAAAATTTAACGTATTGTAATTTAGTAATAAATTCTTTTTAAAATTTTAAATATAAATAATTTTTCATCATCATTATTTATATTTTATTTTATTATAACATTATTGCTAAATTTCATTTAAATAAAAACTATATTCTCATGAGAGACTTAGATCAAATTTGTTGTATAAGAGATTAAGCATAGGAAGTGCTCATAGCAGAAAGTGACATCAAGAGATGATAACAAAGGTATTATTTCTATAGCCTTTTTAATGAAAACGTAGAGGATAACATCTATTTAAGTGTTTGTAGCACATCTAAGAGAAACTTTAATTGTTACCGATAGATTATAAGGAAAGAAATTAAAAAACATTGAGGGAGATGAAGAGTGGAAAGGTAGTAGAGCCTAATGAAATAATCATAGGTCATACTTGGTTAGCTAATTTTTCAATATGATCCTTAAGTTTACCAAAAAGTAGAATCAATGGAGATTTACTATGGTAATTCATTTATATAAGAATAAAGGGAAAATACAAAGTTGTAACAACTATAAGGACATCAAACTACTTAGTTACACTATGAAGTTATGGGAGAAGATAACTGAGAAGAGAGTGAGACATGATGTTTCTATCTCGGAAATCTAGTTTGGATTTGCTAGAAAGTTCCATAATAGAAGCTTTACATCTCTTGAGAAGATTAATGAAATATTATAGGAAAAGACATCATAATCTACACATAGTTTTTATTGATTTAAGGAAGGCATATGATAAAGTACCTAAGGAAATCATATGAATGTATTTAGAAGTTAAGAGAGTTCATATGACTTATATATGGGTTATTAAGAATATGTGTGAAGGTATAAAAACTAGAGTAATGACGATAGAAGGAGATATAGAGCATTTTTATCGATATTTGGCTTCACTAAGACTTCTCTTTAAGCCCCCTTTTGTTTTCGATAATGATTTATGAGCTCAGCAAAATATATCCAAAAGGATGTACCTTAGTGTATGTTGTTGTTGATGATATTGTTTTAATGGATGAGACAAAAGAGGGTGTCAGTGTCAAGTTTGAATAATGGAAGGATACGTTAGAGTCAAAGGGCTTTAGAATGAGTAGGACTAAGACTAAGTATGTAGAGTGTAACTTTTCAGGCCATAGGGTGGCTAACGATGTGGAGGTGAGGATTGGTTTAGAAGTTATACAATAAATGGACTGTTTTAAGTACTAAGATCTATCATCCAGAGCAATAGAGAGACTGATGAAGACAGAGTCCACCAGATCAGATCAGGATGACTTAAATGAAGAAGCGCATTAGGAGTTTTATGTAACGAGAAGATACTACTCAATCTTAAAGGTAAATTCTATCGTTTAACGATTAGGCCGACCATGATTTTCCTACTCAAAACATCCGTCATTGCATTAGCCTTCCTCGTATAATAATTAATAGTACAATCATAATCCTGTAACAACTCGATCCATCTTCTTTGCCTTAAGTTTGACTCCCTCTGAATTAAAATATACTTGAGGCTCTTGTGATCTGTAAGGATTCGAAATGTCTCCCTATACAAATAATGTCTTCAAATCATAAAAGCATGCACAATTGCTACTAACTCTAGATCATGGGTGGGATAATTTAACTCATGAGATCTCAACTAATGAGAGGCATAATCTATCACCTTTATATATTGCATCAATACACACCTCAAACCTATCCTCAAAGCATCAGTATATACCTCAAAATGTCCACCACCTGAAGGTAATGGTAACACCAAAATTGGGCTAAAAGTTAATCTCTGCTTAAGCTCATCAAAACTCTCCTGACACTTATTGGTCCACTCAAACTGAACTCCTTTCTTAAGTCCTAAAAAACTCCTTACCTCTGATATATTTCTAGGCAGTTCCCATTCTATAATTGTCTTTACCTTAGAAAGATCAAGCATCACTCCATCTCGAGACATCACATGTCCAAGAAAAACTACCTGCTCCATTCAAAACTCACATTTACTTAACTTTTCAAACAACTATCTCTTCTTCAGAATCTGTAACACAATCCTTAAATATTGCTCATGCTCCTTTTTATTCTTTGAATATACTAATATATCATTAATGAACATTTTCGTAAATTGATTTAAATACTCTTGAAAAGTCTTGAATGCAGTTAGTGCATTAGTCAACCTGAAAGCATCACTAGGAACTCATAGTGGTCATACTGAGCGTGAAAAGTTGTCTTAGGAATACTTGACTCAGCTATCCTCAACTGCCAATATCCTAGTCTTCAGTCAATCTTGGAAAATATGATGGCTTCCATCAGCTGATCCAAAAGATCATCTACCTTCAGCAACGGATACTTATTTTTCACTGTCACCTTATTTAGCTGTTAGTAATCCATGCATAGCCTCATACTATCATCTTTTTTCTTAAAAAACAACACTGAAGCTACCTAAGGTGATGTGTTTAGTCTAATAAAACCCTTTTTCCAACAACTCATCTAACTGCCTTTTTAACTCATGTAACTCAACAGTAGCCATCCTGTAAGATGCGATAGAAATCGGTGCAACCCTAGACATTATCTCAATGGTGAAATCTATCTCTCGATGAGGTGGTAAACCTTATAAATCATCTAAGAATACCTCTAGAAATTCTCTCACCATAGGTTTATCCTCTAATCCAAGACTCACCTCCCTTGTATCCATAATATGAGCTAGATATGCCTTACATCCATCTAAAATCAACCATCTTACAGTTGCAACCGAGATCATACATGTTGGGACCACTCTACGATCCCCTATAAATGTCACTTTCAAGTTACCGAAAGACTCTATCATCACCTCCTTCCCATAACAATCTATTACAGCTTGATGTTATGCCAACAAATACCTCTTGAGAATCACATCAAACTCCCTTAATTCCTTCACTGTCAAGTCAGCTAATAACTCCAATTCACCAATCTTCACTAGTACTCCCCTCCTTACATTATTTACTATCACACAGTCTCCTGCTAGTAACAACACTCTTAGGTCTATCCTAAGGGACTAACCTCTGTCGAAACTCTAATGGCAATCTCTAAAGAAATGTAAGAATGTATAGATCCTTGGTGTACTAACACATAAACTTTGATATCAAACAATGAAATCGTATCAGTGTCTCCTCCCTCATCATATGGTATATCCTCACTTGAGTTTTACTTTAAGCTGAGGATGTCCCACCAGTACCTCTACTCACTGTTGTTCCATGTCTAACTTTTCTACCACCACTTTTCCTACCAGTTCTACTCGAACCTCTACCTGAACCAAAAGGTACCATTCTAACCTTGTACTTTCTCCTCTACCCTCACTCATAAACTCCTCCCTGTTATCAGACAACTACTTTGTAAGTGCCTCCGCTCTCTACAAAAATAACATGTTTGATTGAACCTAGTAGGTCCCCAATATGGTCTTCTGTGAAATCTCTCACAGGTAGCACAACTCTGAAATTCTTCAACTCCTCTATCAAAAGATACTTTGAACCTCTAACTAGCCCCCTATCAGATCCAACTGATGGTGCACTAGCAGGGCTATGCTATCTTGAATCCTTGTCAACTCCTCGATCTTCGTCAGATTGGTAGAAACTACCACTTCTGCTCAATATGTCATGGGCTCTCGTAGACCCATTATACTAGTTTGAGTAACTCCCCTCTCCTTGATGACTCTTCGATTGCCTCTTTAGCTCTCCTCTCCTTTTACCTTGTTTTATTACATCCTCCACTCTGAAAGAAGTCTCTAGTAACTTCTTGAAATTAAAAGTAACAACCCTAAACCCAAATGAATGTTCGTCCGCAAACCCTACTTAAATCGGTAAAATCTATCTTCGAGACTTGCTATAGCCTCCAATGCATACTTAGACAAGGCTACAAAGCGATCCTCATAATTAGCCATTGACATCTCCTCTGTCCGTACCAAACTCATAAACTTCATCTTTTTTTGATCCTGATATATCCGCGAGATTTATTTATCTCTGAACTCTCTCTGGAACTCCTGCCAAGTCATCTCTTAGGTCTCATAAAATCTCTTCACCCACTTCCACCAAGTTAATACATTGCACTGGAATCACTACAAGAAAATTACAGAATAGAGGTGGAATATTTCCGACAGAAAACATTCCGTCGCTATTTACCGACGGATACACTATTTCCATCAGTAACTCATTAGGTTTAGCAACGTCAATAAAGTATCCGTCAGTACAGATGGAGCGAAAAATATCAAGCAAGATCTGCGACGGAATATAACGACGACAGTGCCATTACTGTTGGGAAATATGTGCAAAAAGTTCACGCAATTTTTTGTCTACGGAAAAAACCCGACAGAAAGGTTACGGTCGGTATATATACCGACCGAATTATATAAACCGTTGGTAAATTTGAATCAACGTTACCGATGGAAAGCATTTTTCGTCGTTGACATGTGGATTAAGATTATTTACCGACGGTTACGTCACTTCCGTCGGTAAATCTGAACCAAGCGAACTGTATTACTGACGAAATAAGTTATACCGTCGGTGAATTGACAAATTTGAAAGATGAAAACCTGTATTACCGACGGACATAAGCTCACCGTCGGTAAATCTGAACCAAACCAACCTGTATTACCGACGAAATAAGTTACTCCGTCGGTGAATTGGTAAATCTGAAATAAAAACAACTTGGATTACCTACGAAAATAAGCATATCGTCGGTGAATTGGTAACCCAATCACCGACGGAGCTCTTCATTCCGACGGTAAACGTCGACTCAGCGGTCGAGATTCTTCCAAAATAAATAGTTTACCGACGGAATGAGGGCTCAGTCGGTATTTGAGTTATTCTCGCCTATTTATTCCGCCCATTTACCGATGGAATGGAGTGTCGGTAACTGTCAGCAGCGCCGTCGTCGTGCTAATGCGGAACCCTACTTTATCGACGGAACACTCCATTCTGTCGGTAAATGGGCGCCTTTATAACTAGCGCCGACCCCCCCTCCCCCTCCGCCTTTCATTTCTCTTCTCTTCTCCATGGTTTCACTCTCGTTCTCTTGAAGTTTCCGGCCTCTTTTCTGCAGTTATCTTACATATCGTGCATTAT
>JAOSBN010000065.1:0-58513 GCA_027563595.1 Erythroxylum suave
ATATTTTGCTATAACCACGAATCTCAATCTATCCCATTACTATTCACTATACCCGAAATGTCAATGAGTGCATGTGCAATTATGTGCATTTATGCAAGGACTCAATTTTCACATGCGTATATGCTATCATTCCTCTGAGGTTGAAGTGAAATTTTCTAACTCTCTCTTTGCCATTTTTTTCCATCATTGAAATCAAGATTCAATCCTTTAATATGGGGACGGGATGTTACATATATAACTTAAATGACTATGTTCAAAGCTAAACTATTTCCATCAAATTCTTTCCATTGACACATTCACACAATTCACACATATGAAAAATAATGTTCACACAATCTCAACATAATTCATACTAACACAATATGATATACAAAATTTACACATATATGACTTGTTAATGCACCAAATTTCCCCTTATTTAGACAACACATTGTCTAATATATGAGAAAATAAATAAAACACATAAAAATAATAAATAACAAAAATAAAAGTTTAGAGCAAGAAACAATTTAAAGATATTGAGGTGGTGATAGTGTGGGTGAAGGAATTTAAACACCTTGGGTAGCAAAGTACTTTAGAATCTTCTTTGTGATGTGTCATTGTTTTCATTGTTCTCGTCCCATCTCCTTCATGTGCACCTCCATGATGTTCATGTGCTCCACCATGAGCTTGTTGCTTTTGGATGCTAAATTGAAGACCTTCTTCCAACCTTCCTCTTCATCATCCTCCATATGTTCACTTGACGAGACTTGGTATTGTGCTGGTTCAAAACTAAAACTAGCTTGTCCAGTCTTATATTTCATATGAGTTTTAGAACTAATATCTCGAAGTTCCATATGATAGACCTCCAAGATCTCATCCTGCCTTAAGTGAGTGTGATAAAGAAACTCGGCAAAAACAATAGTTAGTCCCCCAACAGATACATTATAATGTATAGATAACTACTTTTGTTTTTAAGACAAATAGCTATTGTATTAAAAATATGGGTTGAAGCACAATCTTTGACATTATTATCTATATAACAACATATTAATAAGTGTTTAATAGAACATTTGTTACTTTCAGAATTATCAATCACAATATGACACATAAATTATGCAGTAACTGATGCTCAGGACTAAAAATAACATTATTATATCCAACCCTGATAATTGCTTCCAATATCGCTTAACACAAAAATCATCATGTTTTTCAATTATGTTCAATTTAGAAACTCCATCAATTTCTTACATAATTTTATAATTCAAATTACATGGGCGGCCCCTCAATAAAAACCAATATTTATCTAAATTTTGTTGCTCAAATTGTATAGTAGTATAAAATTTAAGGGTTAATTCCTTATACCCAACATCGTCAAAATTAAAAAAATTTCCCTACTGAAGTTTTTCACTTGAAAGTTTCAATCTTATCTTTCAACTCTATATTTTTAAATTTTCAAAATTAAAGTATTTCTATGCATTAATAATCCTAGAGTGAAGAGTTTGGAATGGAATACCTTCTTCTTTCGAATAAATTAGAAAAAATGATCCACAATCTGCGACCCTATCATGTGCACCTTCCCTAACAGTTAAACGTTCCAATTTTGTTGTAACCATTTAGCTACTTGTTTGATTCTTGGCACCATGAATGAGGGTATACCTACAAAATCAATGAATAACAAACAAAAATAGACCAAAAACACCAAAAAATGAAGAGAGAAAATTTTAATAAAATCTTGTAAGAATCACCCTAAAGATGTAATATTTGTGTGTAAATTACTTGATTTTTATAGGGGGAATGTTTATCTAGCTGAAAGATGTAAGAAGGAAGTGAAAACCCTAAGTAAGATAAAGAGAGATGTGAAAGAGCTTAAAAGTCGCTGCTAGGTTTTAGAGAGATAAAGTAGGTATACAAGAAGAGAAAAGATGAATATAAAGGTTTAGGGTTTGAGAAAGGAGGGGTAGAATGAGGATTAAGGGTGTCGGGCATAAGTTGGGTTTAGTCTACCCGCAAGGCACAATAATGACCTTAGAGTCATGATCGTCATATTAACTGAACATGCCATGCACAATCGTGACAGGGCTGTAATACTCCTAACTCCCATTTTTGTGAAAAAGCTTCAACCTTGAATTATAAAGTAATACTGCATCTCTTACATTGATCTCTTTCATCTTAATATCAAAATAATGCCACTTCTTCACCTTTTCATTTCATAGCTTGTGAACCGAGTTTATTTAATTGTACAAGTTTTTGCTCACCTAATTTCTTCGAATAAAAATTTAAGGCTTTTATACCCTAGTATGCTCTATTTTTTTATTCTAAGGGTAAGTGACAAAACTTACCATAATCAAACCTAAATGGAGTCATATCGATTAGAGTTTTAAAGGAACTTTTATAGGCCCTTTGGGCATCATCTAGCCTCAATGCCCAATCCTTCCTTGAACTATTTACCATCTTCTTAAAGATTCTTTTAAGCTCATGGTTTATGAGTTTCGCTTTCGCTTTCCACTCGTCTGTGGGTGGTAGGGAGTGGCTACGCGATGGTGAACTCCGTATCTCTTTAGAAGAGCATCAAATAATTTATCACAAAAATGTGCTCCTCCATCGTTTATTATAGCTCGTGGCACTCCAAATCTATTGAACAATCTTTTGATAAATTTTTACACTACTCTTCCATCGTTTGTTAAAGTCACAATGGCATTAGTACATCATAACATACAATTTGATCCAATTAAGATATAATTGTCTCACATAGAAGATGGAAATGGTCCCATGAAGTCTAGTCTATATACATCAAGCACTTCAACTTCTGTAATGTTAAACAAGGGAATTTCATCTCATTTTGAGATGTTCCTCATTCTTTGGCATCGATCACATTGTGCCACAATCCCTTGAGCATCCTTTAATAGATTTGTTTAATAAAATCCATATTATAAGACTCATGTAGCCATCTTGTTCGCTCCATAATGCCCAACAATCATAACTTTATGTCACTGTATCATTATGTCCAACATCTCTTCTTATGGAACACACTTCCTAATTCGCCCATCAGTGCATGTCTTATAAAGGATCAAATCATCCCATAGATAAGGGGTTCATTCATGCAAGAATCTCTTTTTTTGTTTGTATTACAGACCTAATAGGAGGATACCTCCTGCAACGAAGTTTACCATACTAATGTACCATGGTACTACAAGGTATTGAAGCAACATGAAGGTTTCGTTTGTTAGGTTCCGATCATGTAGCAAAAATAAAATGGCACATTAAAAAATAGATCTACTTATGCATATAGATATAGAAAAACAAAAACATGAAATGTAAGAAGTTTGCATACCTTTCTGATAATATCCTTCTTTCTTTAATCTTCTCAACGTTGGGTTATCATAAACCACAATGATTAATGTAAACTGTCTCTAATGAAAGTCCACACGATGATAAATGCATGAAACTTCACTAGGATATAGCTAGAATTCTTTCTTTGTGCTAGCAAAGACAAGAAATCTTGATAGAGTTGGAGAGAAAAAGTGTGTGTGTAAGAAAAAGAATCTTTTCTTTTCATTTTGTGTCTTATACAAGATGCATGAAAATCATCTATATTTTTTGCACCATTTGTCCTTCCATAACTCCCATCACTAATGGAAAGTTATGGGAAGTTAATGGTCATGAATAGCATGCATTAATGGAAATTATAGGAAGTTAATAACCATGAATAACATGCATTAATGGAAGTTATGGGAAGTTAATGACCATGAATAGCATTCATTAACAGAAGCCAATAACACTTGTTTGTAATCCATTCCATGCAACATTTCTACCATGATCACTTCGTAATACAATCTCAAAACACCATTCAAGACCATTTTACTCATCCTTCAAATCTCCTATATGTGTGACCCCATTAGGTTCTAGGTTATATTAGTGATAAGTGATAATTCCATCATGTTTTAGGGCTTAGTTTGTTATGGATTAAGTGTTAATTTTATTGTTTAGTATGCTTTTAGGTTAGAATTGTGCTAGTTTATGTGTTTAAGTATTTTTATAGGTTATTATAAGTCTTTGAGCTTAAATATTATGTTTTTGAGGTACCTTGATGTGTTTGTTAGTGTTTCAAGGTCAATATTAAAGAACGAAGAAGTTTCGGAGGGACACTCGGGCCGAAACAACGGCCCACAATTGTGGCATAATAGGCCATGATCATGACAAAAGCATTGGAGCAATCTATGATCATGTCAGAAGCCTAAGATACTACCCACAATTATGGCCCTGCATGCCTTATGATCCACGATCGAGGACTACATCAGGCAGATGTGTAAACAAGTGAAAACATCAAGTTTCAAGGGATTTTCAGACCTTTTTGACCTTGAGAAAACTCTAAAGCTACTCAAAACATAAAAGGTATTTAAAAAGCGAGATAAAGGAGATTAAGGAGCTTCTACATCAGCCACCAATTGAGAAAACCTATAGAGAGTGCATTAAGAGATTGAGAAAGAGAAGAATGAAGAGAGATATGAAGAAAAAGCCTGTGAGAAGTACTTCCCAGAACAGAAGGTTTCCCTCTATTTCTACCTCCGTTATTCGTTCCAATTGTATTTTTGGTTTTGTTTCCAATTTTATTAATGTATAGAATTGGGATATCCATTGATGAATAGGATTGTTGAATGTTGAGGAATGTCTAAACTCACCTTTAGGTTGCTTTTATTCTTAATTTAATGAAATTTGAATGTTTGTGTTTTTGTTGGATTAATTGCGATTTAATTTTTGCACTTGCATAATAAGATGATAAACTAAGAGGGTGAACTGAGTGAAAATCATTAAATTGGGCTAACAAGATTTAGGTAATTTAATAGAACGAAAATTAAATCAAATCGGTAATTTATTCGAAGAGAGATCTTACATAGGATTCCTGGTAGTTTGTGGACAACTTCAGATCTTATTAGAGTTTTGGATAGATTGCTAATTGAGAGATTGCAATTCTCATAATATGATTAGGGCTTATAAATTAGGGTTAATGGTTATAACTCGAGGGAGAGCAATCAACCATCTAGAACCAGTAAGTCAGTACTTCATAATCGATTAGGTTGGCATTAAAGATAGATAAAATTCACCTTTCTCTTAATTGGTAGTTCTTTAGGTTGATCTTGATTGGATGTTGCAATTGTTACTTTGTTATTGTTTTCGTAATTGGTTATTGAATTTGAATTTCGTGATTGAATTCATTTCTTGCTTTAGTGTTGTTGCTTTTAGATTATTTTCAATTATGTTGGCCTTAAAAATTAGGATTAGATTAACCCTTCTCATGGGATCGATATCTTAGATACTACATGAATGACCCATATACTTTTGGAATACCGAGGTTAAAATATTAAAACTTTTTAATATTAGAAACCTGCGATCAGTTGGCCACTTAAATTAACACTTAATTTAAGTAAGTCAAGAGTGGTATCTAGCAACACGTCATGACCTCTAACTGAATGGAAAGTCAGTGATTTGATTACGAACCCTTCCATAAGCAATGTTGCCATGCAGTTTGTCCTTTTACCATTTATACCTCACTTGGTTCAGAGCATGGTCAAAGTGTTAACTCCCATTAGACTGACTATGTCACATCTAGTCCAATTGTTATTAGATCCTATCCTAAGGATGTCATTACTCTACGTATCATTGAAGACTCTGTTCATGACACATATTTGCTCTAGCCAGAGACTCCTGAGTAATGACCCCAAGAAGAGGCCGTGGGTATCATCTCCTTTTATCAGGAATGGTGAATCTTTTATTGACTACTCAATTACCTCAGATACCTCAAGCTGTACCCAATCACCACCCTATAATTAACCCCTAAAAGGCACCAATGAATGGATTCAAAGCACAAGATCAGTATCTGAGATATCCTTAAGCACCTCAAGTCAAAGGATACTTGCACCATTGCTATGATGAGACTATCATTAACACTAGAATAGAATATAAATATGATCTCATTGTAGTTCAATGCATTGTACTTACAACCCTTAGTAAACATCCACATGTTAAGTCTAAACAACTCATGTCTACAGTTTATGCGATCTACTGCTTGATCTAATCAACAAATTTAACATGTGCTAGTCTATTTGGATTAATGATATCCCATCTCATTAATCCTATGACTAGGAAAATTTAGATACTAACATAATTACACATGATAGGAATCTCATTATCATGATCTCATAATGATTTCCTACATGCTATGTTTATATCAAGGACTTTATTAAATCAATTTAAGATCAACATCAATTCCACAAAATATGAACATCAAAATAATGAAAAATTCCTTTATTAAAGATAAAATGATTTGTACAGTAAGTGTTAAAGGTGATTGCCTTTAGAGCACTTCTCTAACAAACTCCCACTTGCACTAAAGTTGACCACCTTGATATCTAATACCATGGGCCTGTACATGTGACACAAAACTCTTCTGGGAAATAGGCTTAGTTAATAGATCAACTGTCTTCTAATCGGTGGGAACTCTCTCTATCTTTACATCATTTCTACCAATGATCTCTCTAATCAAATAGTAGCGCCTGAGTATATGTTTGGACTTCTGATGAGACCTCAGTTCGTTCATCTATGTTATAGCCCCGTTGTTGTCACAATACAACTGCACTGCGTCAATGATGCTTAGAATCACCTTAAATTCCCTGATAAACTTCTTGATCCAAACTGCTTACTTTTTTTCTTCTGAAGCTACAATATACTATGCCTCTGTCAGTGAATTAGTAGTCATCTCTTGTTTGGAACTTCTAACTAACTACACCACCATTCAGTATGAGTACATATCCAGACTGAGATCTAGAGTCATCTCTATTAGATTGGAAGTTGGCATCAGTATACCCACTTACCACAAGATCTCCTTTTCCATATACCAAGAATACATCTTTAGTTCTTCTCAAGCACTTAAGGATATTCTTGACGCCACCCAATGACCCTGACTGGTATCTGCTTATAACACTTAGATTATATGATACGTCGGGTCTATTATATAACATAGTGTACATGATTGATCTTGTAGTCGAAGTATAAGGAATCAAACTCATGTGAGTCCTCTCATCTTATGTCTTTGGACACAGAGATTTAGAGAGTGTAGTCCCATGTACCATGGGAAGACAACCTCTCTTGGACTACTCTATGCTAAACCTCTTTATCAGCTTGTTTATGTATATAGGTTGAGAAAGACCAAGCAAACTCTTAGATCTATTTCTATGAATCCTTATTCCCAAAGTATAAATTGCATCTCTAAGGTCTTTCATAAAGAACTTCTTCGTTAACCAAAATTTTATTGATTGCGAAGCTAAGACATCGTTTCCTATTAGCAATATGTCATCTACATATAGTAAAAGGAACACGATTGCACTCCCACTAACCTTCTTATGTACACATGGTCATTTAAATTTTATAAGAAACCAAACTCTTTAATTATCTCATAATAATTAGATATTCCAACTCCCATATACTTGCTTCAATCTATAAATGTATTTCTGAAGCTTGCATACCTTTCTCCATTCATGGTTATGAAACCATCAAGTTGTGTCATATACACATCCTCGATTAGGTTTCCATTAAGGAAAGTTGTCTTCACATCCATTTTCCATATCTCATAATCATAATGAACAACAATGGCTAGGAGTATCCTAATTGATTTAAGCATAGTTATTAGGCTAAATGTTTCGTTATAGTCAACATCGTGCCTTTGATGATAACCTTTAGCTACTAGCCTAGCTTTATGGATAACTACATTACCTCCATTTCAGTTTTCTTCTTAAAAACTCATTTGCACCCTATGGGTTTTATCCCTTTGGGTAGATTAACTAAATTCCATACTTGGTTTTCATTCATGGGATCCATTTCAGATTTCATAGCTTGAAGCCATTTGTCATATTCTAAACTCTTCAAAACCTCTTCATAGTAGTAGGCTTATCATCTTCTACAAGCAATAAGTCGTTAAGTTCACTTATGAGAAACGCATATATGATGTATCCTACCTAACCTACGAACTTCTTATGCGTTAGAAGGTTGAACTATTGTTTCATCTTCATAAACACTAGTCTTGAATCTAAGCAATTGATCTGCATCTGTTTGAGCATCTTGAACTTCCATATGATCAATTTTGCTCCCATAATCTTCTCTTAGAAGAAATTCCCTCTCTAAAAAGATAGTGTGTTTTGAAACAAACATCTTTTGTTCCGAAGCATAGTAGAACTTATATCCTCTAGTTTCCTTAGGATACTCTACAAATAGACACTTATTAGATTTAGCTTCAAGTTTATCTAACTAAATCCATTTCACAAAAGCAGGATAACCCAAACTTTCAAATAAGGAAGATAAGGTTTATTGTTAGTCCATATCTTATATCAAGTAACATCAACTAACTTAGATAGGACTCTGATTAATACATAAACAGAAGTTTCAAGTACATACCCTTAAAAGGATTTTGGTAAATTGACTGAACGCATCATACACCTCACCATGTCTAACAAGGTTCAATTTCTCCTCTTAGCCACACCATTGTGTTGTGGTGTGTAAGGTGGAGTCCATTAGGACAATATTTTGTTATCCCTGAGATAATCCAAAAAATCTTGGCTTAAGTATTCACCACTTCAATGAATTAATACCTCTCCCAAGTTGTTTCTCAACTTCATTTTTGAATTCGTCGAACCTTTCAAAAGCTTCATACTTGTATCTCATAAGATACACATACCTATATTAACAACGATCATCGATAAAGGCAATGAAGTATACAAAACTACCTTTGGCATGTATGGACATTGGACCACATAGTTCTACTAGTTCGTTCACCATTTCCCTTAAAAGGTAACTTAGTCATCTTTCCTAATAAGTAAGATCTGCACATGTGATATGATTCATAATCAAATGACCCTAAATTACCACACTTGTTTAGTTTAGACATACATCTCTCGCTTATATGGCCAAGGCGACAATGCATAAGTGAGATGATTTCACATTATCTTGTTTTATTCTTTTGTTATTATTGATATTTAGAACTAGATTAGATATGTCTGATATGTATATACCGTTGTACAATGTGCCCAAAGCATATAACATTCCATTTAAATAAATTGAACAACCATTGTTATTGAAATTTAAATGGAATCCAACTTTACTAAGACTAGAAACAAATATTACATTTTTTAGTTAAAGCAGGTATATAAAAACAATTGTCCAATTCTAGTATAATCCCACTAGGGAGCATCAATACATATTTGCTTGCAACTAATGCTGCAACTTTTACTCCACTGCCTACTCTTAGGTCTGACTCTCCCAAGTTGTGTTGTCTACTGCTCCTAAGGCCCTTTATGTCAGTACAAATGTGTGAGACATAACTAGTATCTAATACCGATATGTTTTTATCAGAAACAGTATGAATATTAATAACATAAATACCTGAAGTAGATGAGGAATCAAATGCCTTCTTCTGCTTTAAATTTTCCATATAGGCCTTACATTTTCTCCTACAATGGCCATCCTTGCCATAATGGAAGAAAGTAATGTTCAAGGTAGTCTTCTTTGGTTTCTTGACACCTCCCTTAGGCCTTACAGACTTCTTCTTCTTTTGGCTCTTTTTCTTCGAACCAGAAGAGTCCACTAGCATCATAACCTTATCCTTGCAAACAGGTGGCTCAACTTCCTTAAGAATGTTGACCAACTCAAGAATTATCTTGGATATATTGTTCATCCAATAATTAAGCACAAATTGTGAATAACTGTCAATGAAACTCGTCAGAATTAAGTCAATACTTAATTAATGATCCAAAAGAAAATCCAAAGAGGCCAACCACTTGATTTAGCCATTCACCTTCAGTGCATACTACACTGGAGATGTCCCCTCATCCATCGTGGAGCAGAAGAGTAGTTACGAAGTCTTCAAACTTTCGAACCTTGCTTGCTTATTAAAGAGCTCCCTAAGATAATAGAATATGTTATGAGCATCCATAGCCTCGTGCTGCTTTTGGAGGTTTGGTGACGTCATGGCTAACATAACATAATTACCCATCTCACTATCATCGAGATGCTTCCTATATGCCCTCCTATCATCATTAGAAGCATCAGGAGCAGTGGGATCGGGAAGTGGTTCTTCCAAGAAATAGTCAAGCTTCTCGGACTTGAGAACTATTCTCAAGCTCCTGAGCTAGAAAAGGAAGTTTGATCCAGTCAACTTGTTAGCTTCCATCAATGATCTTAGATTCACATTAGTATTTATGGTGTTAGCTAGGGCAATAGCATGCTATTGTCAAATAGAGAAAAAAAAGAATGTACTTAAATGCATGTCTATATGGACTTTAATAACACGCATTATGGCTCCCACTCTTTTCATAAATTTATAACCCTCAATATAAATCTGAGAGAACTCGTAGAGAAATTTTCCTATTGGGTCAATATCCAACATCCCTAATAATGACCTTGGGTTGCCTAATAAGGTACCTTAGTTTAAACGGTAGGTATCGATCATACCAATTGCATCTCCAATGAAACTATGGAATCTATTGCTATCAATTATTGATGTGTGCACACTCATTTGAGCCAATCTAAGGATTGATCTATATGACTCCATCTATAGTCATTCTATTTTTTTTGTGGAGTTATATTGCCTTAGGTTATCACCTTTAGAACTTGCTTTGAATCGGTTTGAGTCTACTGGATGCATGCTTAATGGATATGATTAAGGCCCTCGGTATGTTAACCATGGCTTAAATGACCCACCTTTGATTATCCCTTGCTACCTATTGAGCTTTAACCTATTGTTTCTTGAAAATACCTAAAAATTTTAAAACTCTAAACCCCATTAACCTACCTATTCACAAGCTTAGTAGAGTATTAAGTAATGCATTAATTGGGATCATCAAGAAAATTATTATTGAAATGATTTGAGGATACTTCAGCCTATGAATTAGATTATATAAAATGCTATTTTGGTTCATAGTTCTACCATGTATGAAGAAAAAGAAAGAAAATTTTGTCAAAAAGACAAAAATAAAGGAAGAGAAAAGGGAAGAACAATTGAGTAGCATCAACGAGAGTAAAGTATTAGTTACATTTATGTATCTAGGAGTATGTTTATTATCCCGTTTTATCCCTTTTTTACTTTACAAATGCTTGTGCTAAACCCTTTTTCCCTCTTTACCCACCTTAACCCTTATCACTTTACAACCTTAAACATTCCCTTTTGATCTATTTGTGCATGCAATCATTGTAGAGGAGAATTAGTGTATTAGTAAACCTATGGTAGTGTAGTTTCCTATAAGAAGTTTGAGTGAAACACCAATCATTAAACAATTGAGAGGAATGAGTGAAAACTGTGAGGAAGATTCATTTTACATCTATACTTATCTTTGAGTGTTGGTGCCAATTGTTGAGTTGGCTTATGTACACTTTTGAAAAAATAGTCATGATATATGTATTAACTTAATATTTGAGTTGGCTAAATTTTAAGGGATTGAATGCTTTGGTCTTTGTGAAGATCAAGTGATATAATTGATTAGTTATATTTATTTTTCTTGAGGACAAACAAAGATTTTAAGTGTGGGGTTATCGATAGTTGTGCGTTAGTCTATGAAGGAGTTTGATAGTTGTGCGTTAGTCTATGTTTTTATAAGTAATTGGCATGTGTTTCTTGCATAATAGTTGATTATTATTGTAACTTAGAATTCATTTTGTATATTTTCGTTTAGTTTGATCTTTATTGTTGTTCTTTTATGTTTGATGTTAATTTTGGGTAAGAATTGATTATTTTTATGTAGGAAGGAAGATTAAACAACTTGGAGATTGAGATAAAGGTCAAAAAGGAGAAGGGAAGAGGAGACATTCTGTTGTAAATTCCCACAATTATGGGAACTTTAATATGAGACATTATATGGGGTTAAATTAAACTTTTGGGTTTTTGGACAAGAAAAAATAGAGAATTAAGCCTATAAAGTGGAGAGAGATGAAAGAGCCTCCTTAACTGAACAATGCAAGTATGAGCATTGAAGAAGGTAAAGATTCAAGGATTATCATCAAGATTAGGGAAAATAGCACATCAATACCAAAATTTCCAGATTTTGGCAAAGAAGAGAAGGAGTTTCTTTATTCAATTTTCTGTCAAATTTACTTCTTCTATTCTTTGTAAAATGGATTACTTGAGTGTTGATGACGCTATAGAGACCATGATTGGCTGATTTAGTTTTAGGGATTGCTTTTGACCTATTTTGTTAAAACTCCTATTTTATTGAATTGAATGAAGTTGTCTTTGATGATTGTTGATTATTTTTGTATCTTACAATAAATTAAGAGAGTGAGTAAGATTATTTGTGTAGGATTGTACAACTAGAGTTGGCAACCTATAGACTTACAATCATCACGTTAATTGATTAGTTAGAAGAGAGATCTTGGTAGGTCAATTAATCACCTATAGGATAGTTTAATAACTAGTTAAAATTGGTTGAATGATTGTGTAGGTTAAGAGATCGTCTAATTGATTTCATTTAATTTGATTAGGGATAATTAATTACACCTTGAGAGAGGGTAGTCAATACATTCAGAAAAGTGAGACATATTTCAATTAATAATATAAGAGGGAGACAAAATGGGGAGAAAGTAATCTCTAGTCTTTAAATTCTTGATTCCACTCTTCCACAATTTGGTTTTGTCTATTGTTATTGATATTCTTTCAATTTTAATTTAATTTTCTAGATTAGTTCCATTAACAATTTTCTTTCTTAAACAAAGTTTAATCTAAATTAAATGGTGTCTGGGCATCAATCCTTGTAGGATCAATATCCGCTTTTTAAATACAAATCACGACCCGTAAACTTAGGATTTTTTAGCATAAAACAAGTAGATTGTTGTGCAAATTAAACTCGATCAAGTTTTTGGTGTCGTTACTGGGGATTGATTGTTTAACATCTTATTTAATTTAGATTATCCTTGATTAGTTACAAGTGTATGAACACAAGAAGCACGCGAAGAGCAAAAGAAGTTATTGAAGACAAGTTTCCAAATATTAAGAGGCACGAAAGAGAGTTAAGAAAGGTGAAGCATCTAAATTTTACACAGAGAGATATGGTTGAAGAAGGAGAGTAAGGAGGACTGGAGAGGATACTGATGGATTTCAAGAGGCCAAGATTCAATCCTCAAGGAGTGGCAAGACCGGTGGTTCAAGTGAACAATTTCAAGATAAAGCTAGAACTCCTTAATATATTACTGAATAGTGTGCAATTCTACGGGCTATCTAATGAGGATCCAAATGCCCATATTGTAAATTTTTTAGAGATCTATGACATTCTGGTTCAATAAAATGTCTTATGATGCAATAAAGCTAAGATGATTTTCTTTCACATTGAAAGATCGACCAAAGGCATGGTATAACTCACTGAATGCAGGACAGATTACCACTTGGGAGTAGCTTGCCCAAACATTCATTGCCATGTACTTTCCATTGACTAAGACGATGAGGATTACCAAAGAGATTACAAATTTCCAGTAGAACGATAGGGAATCCATCTATAACACTTGGGAGAGACTTAAAGAATTGTAGAGAAGTTGTCCCTATCACAACCTTTCAAGGGAGTTCCTACCGCAGATGTTTTACAATGGTGTGAATCTAAGCACGAGAGGAACTATCGATGCAGCAGTTGAAGGTTCATTAATGAGGAAGTCTATGGAAACAACTCATGATTTTTTAGAGGAGTTGTCGAACAATAGCTGCATGTGGTCTAGTGAGAGAAGCAGATAGGGATAAAAAGATTAAAATGGTATGACACCTATTGACTCTGTTATTGCTTTATAGGCTCAAATTATGGCCCTTACAAAGTAGCTATATAACATGCAAGGAGTATCTACTTCTACAGTTAAGGCGATTCAAGAACAATATGAGCTATGTGGGCATAACAACTATGGCTCAACGGACTATTTTCTACTGAGAGTCAATGATGCTAAACAAGTAAGTTACCTAGGGCAACCATAGAAAGGTAATAATCCCTATTCAAATACCTATAATCCATGGTGGAAAAACCACCGAATTTTTTCTCGGAGTAATAATAATACAGGTGGCCAATCAAGACCACAAGGGCCTCTATGATTTCAGCAAGATCGACTCAGATCCATAGAAAGAAAAATTGACAAGTTTATTGAAATTTATAATTCCACATTGGCAGCTCAAGAAGAGAATCATAAGAGAATGTTAGCTAGCTAAAAAGAAAGCTAGAAGAGGATGGAGGCAACGTTTGATCAGATTGTGAAGAATCATGCCTCATTGATCCATAACTTAGAGGTTCAAGTAAGTCAACTTACTAATGCTTTTTTCCCTAAAAGTAGGTATCCTACCAAGTAATTATGAAGCTATTCCAAGGGAGCAACTCAAGGCTATTACACTTAGAAGTAGTAAGCAAATGGAAGAACCAAGTGTGAAAAAGGATAGCCAAGGAAAAGAGAAAGGTAAAGAGGTAGAAAAAGAAAAGGAAGAGGGAAGGCCTTATGTACCACCACCACCCTGCAAGCTCAAACATTAATATCCACAAAGAGTGAACCAACATCAGGTGGAAACTTAGTTTTCCAGGTTTTTAGAGAAACTGAAGAAGTTACAGATTAATTTGTCATTGGTGGAAGCATTAGAGTGCATGCCCAAATATGTAAAGTTTTCGAAGCATATACTCACTCACAAACGCACTTAGGAAGACAATCAGATAGTAACATTGAAAAAAAATTGCAGTTCCATAATCTCAAGCCAAATGCCTTCAAAATTACAAGATCCAGGGGGTTTCGTTATTCCATATGTTGTTTGTGTTTTTGAATTTTGTAAATGTTTATATGATTTAGGTGCGAGTATTAATTTTATGCCTTTGTCTATTTTGAGGAAACTGGGACTAGTGCAACATACCACTCTCATAGGATATATGTCCGACATTATGAGGAACATCTAAACACACACATCCTACAGGAATGGTATATTAGAGCAGTCACATCAATTATCAGGGCACAACATAGAATATAAACATACATTGTCATTTCATCGAAAGCATTTGGTTCACAAACATAAGTGTGCATTATGTTATTACACTCATAATTCATACATACTTAATGCATAACATGTGGAGGTTCACACCCCTATGAAATATGTACAACATGAAATTGGAATGATAGATCAAAGCATTCTAACTAGACTCTTTAGAATCAACTCACCAGACCTTTGAGCCATTCCTAATGCCCAAAATTGACAATTACAATTGCTACTAGTTTGCCTTAGGCTTTAGGTCTCCTTAATACCTGAAAAATATGTTGCAAATTAGGGTGAGTTTTGCAAACTCAGTGAGTGAACCATCATCGATGTGCTCATCCATAACCAATTCACATGTATATCAGGTTGTTCAGAGCCAGATCTCATCTAGCAAATTTTCCCATTGTGTATACTAATTGACAACATATATATATATACACACACGCATAAATTTTGATAACCACATCACAAAACATTTCACATCATCATTTCAAAATGTCCTAATCATTCATTATATCAACATGCATGCAAAGTTGCAAAACATTGGGTCAAAATAATTCAATCACATTTCACAATTATTCATGTGATATATGTAAAGATGAACATCTATAATGTATATGAGACTCCACTTTCATTATTATTTTTGTTGTTACCTGGTGCTTATTAGTTGACCCATATCCCTCATGAATACAGGGCTATTTCAGGTACTGACCCATGTCTCTTATAGATACCGGGTTTATTTTAGGTCCAGACCTATATCCCTTGTGGATATCGGGTTTATTTCAGGTTGGTCACTCCGGCCATAACTTCTTTATCTGATCATACTCATGAATGCTACGAAATACATCATTCCATATCATGTGTTATCAATTACTTTATCTCATTACACACAGTCATTTATCACAAACATCGGATTAGAATTCGGCATTCAACATTCAGTTAAGTATCACTTATCCCATACATATTTCATATTCACATATATCATCGGACCTTGGTCTGACACACAATAATGTCAAATAACACTTAGTCAGTCAGATTCACATACAATGAGCACTTCCAATAGAATCTCAAATAATGGTCTCCTCGGACAATTAATGTCCTGAATTATTGCAATCAAACCAGCAATAGTTCATTATGTCAAAATTAAACAAAAGCAATTCATGATACATATAACTTAAATAGAAAAACACATATAATTGGGTTAACACATCTAGGTTAACTCACAATCTATTCTAGGTGAGCTATTACCTTGACAGTGTCTGGATGTTGTCGATCAACTTGGGCTTCTATATCATACAATACACACATGATTTGCATATTAATAAGTTAATCAATCATATAATTATTCAACCATGCACATGCATATGTATCATGTTCAACTCATGCTCAATTGACTATCCCAGTTATACTTCATAATTTATATATGCTTAATCACTCAAGCATCCATTAAAATTATTCTAGCCTTATGAGATCATTTTCATCCTTTCCATATGATCATTCTCACAATTTCATCAAATCTATGTCTATTAGGTGGACCTTCTGTTCATAGGGCGGGCCTATACCTATATATATTGTCTTTCAATGAAATTTCAGCCCAAATGGCCAGTAAATGTCTATTAGGGAGACTTTATGTCTGCTGGGTAGACATTCTTGGGATTTTCAGCTTCCAAGCTGTACGCATGTCCGTTTGAAGGGACATAATGTCCGCTAGGTGGACCTTTTTAGGAAACTTATAGAAATTTCAAATTTTGACCTTTTATATAGCCAAATCTCTTTTTAGAGTCTTCATAAAAGTTGTAGGAATCAGAGTCTTCTTAGAAAGAATGCTTAAAGTACCTTAATCAAACATCTACAGAGAAAGTTATGCCTCTTACTCCAAAATATATCCATTTACCTAATCCTATTAATCTCAATCTATTTCATTATCACCCTAAGCAATCACACTTTTAATCACTCATTCAAGCATCATAATAGGTTCATGTCAAAATTAATTCAACCATAAATGCATCATAGGAAAGTATCTTATCAATTGTTGTCTCAAGCATCAAATAAAAGGAACATATTTCATGTAACAGTCATTCCCATTTCTAGCGTTTTCTAGCTCTATTTTTAGGTCAATTTTGTATGACCATTTTGACTTAGAAAATGAGGTATTTAGGAAACAACGTCCTCTAAAAAAATGTTTCTTTATGTCTTAAGTTTCTAATGACACCAAATTCATTGTTTTGCATTTTATAAGTTATATCCAAAATATTACAGATTGTTCTCATATCTTGATAGCACATAGTTCTCAATTTTCAGCCAAATTTCAAGACCCTTAAGGACATAACTAAAATTTAATTCCTTCATGTAAATTGCAGTAGTATTCTCTAGTTTAATCTAAATTAAAAATCATCCCATTTTCATAACTACAGATCAAGATATTGTCGAAATATAGATAAATGTTTAGTGGGAACACTCCAGCTAACCTATTCCAACATACTTCATCATCAACCTTATATACAATTCATCCCCAATCACTCATCATGTATGTAATGCTAACATATAGCATAGTAGGGCAGTCAATCACTTATTTGTTAAACCAAGGTCTCCTCAATTTGTAGGCTAATCAAACCTCTCAAGCTTTCAAATATACTCCAAGAATAAGATGGAAAACAAAAGATTTCCAATCACAAGATGTAGGCTTTTAAGGTTGAAAAAACTCAAGGTTTTTGGAGGTTGTGTGAGAGATTCAGTGGTGAGGGGTTAAAAGAGAAAACATAAGACCAAAAACATAAAAGAAGATGATCTTTCTAATATAAAATTTGTGGGCACAAAGTGTGTTGGATAGGTGAGACACCTGTCAAATGAAGAGTTATACCATATATCTTCTTCTTGTGCTTCCAATTGTCACCTAATGTGTAGCAACACCCCATTACCATAAATTACATACCGGGATATCATAAGGATATTCTAGTATATAATCTACAATAATGGCGTATTAACTATCTCACCTTCACTTTATAACATGGCAACATATCCAACTTAATCATGGCATGAACTATGTATGTAAAAGTCATAAAACACTATATTAAAAAAAACCTCAACTTCGCATTTCGTTCATTCATAAAAGTTTACACTGAGTCATCAAAAACCAATATTTACCGTCGATATACACACATGGCATATATTAACTACTTAAAAACAATTATAACTCCTTGATTGCCAGCTAACAGACCTTTGAACCATGTCTAGTCCAAAAAGTTCTTTTGGAAGATTTTAGAAATCTAGGCCTCCTGTGTCATACCTGAAAAGCCACATTGTAATTTTGGATGAGTTTTGCGAACTCAATAAGTGAATCATCATTAATGATCTCACTCCAGGCACAAAACACAAATATCTTATAGCCAATAATCACAATAAGACATAAAGAATGTCATACACATCATTTACATTCTTTCAAAACTTGTACATCCCAATCAAACACATTAAAATGACATATCTCTTTCACATCACAACTTTAGAAAAGATTTCAAAAACGTATATTTCATAATCATACATGTTCAAATGAAGATGCATATGAGACTCTAGAATTGTTATTATTTGTTGTAACCGAGTACTTTTCAATTACAAAAATAGATACTGGCCCATAGGGCTCAGTCAGAATAGAAATCACAGAGCAGAGCTCTACGTGCAGAATACTGAGCTTATAACTCTTTCAAACTGGCTACTCTGATCACAACACCTTTATCTGATCATGTATTTTATGAAATGCATCAAATAACGGAATATGCCATGAATAGCATTCACTTATGATGCACAAACAGAATCTCATATTAATCAGACCTTAGTCCAGCATTCAACTTTCGTTGAGCATTTAAGATTCAGTGGAAAACATATATCATTCAAATGTCAAGTGCAAATATAGCACTTCTAATACATTTCTGACTATTAAACTCCTCGGATTATTGAAGTCTGGAATTCATATTCAGATCACAACAATTCAATAATTGAAAGTTAAACAAAATAAATCAAACAATCCTAGGAAGATCATCTAGGTTGACTCACAGATAGTCCTTTTGGCTTTATTACCTTGAAGTCCCGACAATATCTGGATGTTGTCGCTCAATATGCTCCTCTAAAACATATCATACATACACACATCTCAATTTGACACAATTATGAATTTATTTATGCACATTCATGTATACTGAATACATACAATGCATGTCCATGAAAATTTCGAGTTCCTTATCATTATTCTTGTCACAATAATCATTCAAATATCAATACTCAATTTAACAATCTAGACTTGTCTAAAAACATACTTTCAGGTATACTTTTTATGATTATTATCATCAGTAAAGTGAAGTAATTTGGAAACACTTCATTCAATATTCAATGAGTTATGCTCATAATACCGCAGACTAGGTAAATTTGAACTTTTGGCTAGTACATAATCATACCCTCGAAGGTGTACAACTCATATCCCTCAATTCCCATATCCAAAAAGTATAAATGTTATACCAATCAAAAGCTAAAAGAATAAACTACAACCTTTGTGAAGACACCTTTGTCTAATTTGACTTCTATCAATACAGTGTATTCAATATCAACAAGATATGCTTTCTATCTTGGGTAGTTCTATAGCCTCAGTCAAAACTCAATTTAAAGCCAGATTTTGAAAGGCTTAGAGACAGAATTAGCATTAGACTTCTACAAGAAAGTTGTATCCATATGACTCTACATTAATCTAAATCAAGAATCAACTCATTTAAAACTCCACGAATGAAGATATACACAAAATAACAAAGCAAGTTCAATGAAAATATATTCCAGTTCACTTCCTCATTTTCATCCTAAATTCATTAGTCAATCTTTCACGAATGGCTTTAGATGACTATAATTTTTGGTGAGATGTAAAACAACGTGTTTCGAGTCTAATGGTTAAGTCCCATGTCATTTGGAGGTTGGGAGAAGAAGTTATGGACAAAAGATCAAAGGATGTTCGAAACGTTTCCCCATTTTTTAGAGTTTTGGAGTTGTGATCATGCACTTCCTTCATGAACAGAGTTGCGATCATGCTTTTCAACAGAGTTGTGATCGTGCTGAAGAACAATCACGACCTGCTGTGTTTTCTTCCTTCTCTTTCATTCTTTCTTGTCATTTTTTACTTGCAACTAGACGTTTTCAGACAACACTTTCTTCTAATCAAATGCTACTATATGTCTTAAGTGTCTAATAACAACAACTCCATGCATTTTGGTTCAGTATCATTCAAGTTACAATAAAAAATCTACATGCTGCTTTCATACTTTAGCAGAACACAATTCTTAACTTCAAGTCAATTTTCAAGACTCTAAAGAACATATTTCAAATTTGATTCCTTCATGAAAAATATAGCCCTATGTCTCTAGTTTACTCCAAATTAAAATGCATCCAATTTAGATATTCATAGATCAAGTTATGGACAAAATACAGATGTATGTTTAGTAAAACATTTCATATAACAAACTCCAATACACTTCATTCACAAAGTTCTATCATTTTTTACTCTTATTTCTCGATGACACATCAGTTATACCTCAACTTTGAGTCCAGAAATCTCTCTACACAATTTACAATTTCATTCATAATCACCACATAAAAATAAAACCTATTGCACACTTTTATATAATATAATTTTTTTACACTTCAATCATCTTCATTTAACTTCAATTATCATAATTCTTTATACACTTTCTGTACATTTTCTACTGATTTAACTCCTTCTTCACCGACACATGCATCCACATCATTTATGAATGCATTACTCTATAAGAATGAAAATATACACCGTTCATACATGCATTCATTAAAACATTAAAACATCTATATAACTTTCTTGACTTAAGCTTCTCTCTCTTCAGCAAAATTCCAAAAATTTTGAGAGCAACCAAGAGATTTTGGTGTTGGATGAACAAAGGATTTAGTAACAATCAAAACCTATAATGATAGAAGACTTTGCTAGTTGTAACCTTGATAGATTATCCAAAAGCCAATAGACAAAAATGGGCAAGATGGTGTTCCGGTGATGGTAAAGCAAGAAGGAAAGTGTAGATGGTTTCAGTGAAACCAAAGGAAGGAGTTGCAGTAAAGTTTTTCCTAATGCCTAGGTGTCTCATTTGTGCTTTAACACATGTCTCCTTTATATGTCTTCCACTTGTCCACTAGATAAGCTACCATTTGTCTCTTAGTTATAGTTCCACATGTCACTCTATAACTTATCCATTTGTCAACTAATAATTTGTCTCTTATTTCTATATTTTTCTTAGTCTAAAATACTCCAAATATTTGATAAATTTCTAAAATGTCTCCAAAAATACAAATTAATTCTAATACACGCCATTTGAATTTTCAAGATAATAATCCATGATTTGCATTTTATTCGCATTTATACATCAATCATACCTGAAAAATGTCAATGAATGCATGTATAATTATTTCATGAATGTGTATGCCATATAATGCATGAAATGCATTTCTAAATTCTCGATAAAATTTTATAAATAAAGCATCCTAGGGTATAATGGGGATGTTACATAATGTTTGGTCCACTTGTCATTAGGTTTCTACGCGACTTGTCACTTATGTACTCATGCCATTTATCATTCAATTAGCTAAGCCATGTGTCACTCATTTCTCATGCCACTTGTCATCATTTCATAGGCTTAATCTATCCAAATGTCCATATATCATCAAAAAAGATCCACGACATAACCAACACACAATTGCATCATAATCACTTAAAATATTGCTTCCCTTGGGATTTGTCAATTGAATGCGTATACTATCTTCGCAATGTGTCTAACTCATGATTCATGTGTGCATGCAAATATAATGCGTGCCTATAGAATGCTCTTCATATATTCTCACACAATACGACTCAATCTAACAATTAATCGTTAAGTGTAGGGATGGGCTATTATGCTAGGAGAGGTCAAGCCAATATCAATGCCAATTTAACTTGGGGATCAATCCATAAAAGGGCCATTTAGAGTTGTGGAAGATGTATTAGTAAAAGTGGGCAAATTTAAAAATTCTTGTTGATTTATTGTGTTGGATTTTTAAGCTGATAAGAATTTTCCATTGGTTTTGGGTAAGCCCTTTATGAATACTAGTAGGGCATTAGTCGATGTACATGAAGGAAAACTTGTGTTGAGAATTGGTGATGAACAAGTTGAGTTTAATATGGAAAAGTCTTTGAAGAAACTGATACTGTGAAAGAAAGACATAGAAGGTTAAATCCAAATATGCAAGAGGTTATAAAGAAGGAAGTGGTGAAACTTTTAGATGTGGGGATCAGTTACCCCATTTCAGATACTGAGAGGGTGAGTCCAGTATAGTGTGTACCTAAGAAGGATGGCATGATAGTGATAGATTATGAGAAAGGTGAAAAGATTTCCATCAGGACCCTTCACAAGTTGGTGACTATATATTGACTATAGGAAGCTGAATTTGGCCACCAGGAAGGATCATTTCCTTTTACCTTTTGTGGATCAAATGATTGGGAGGGTGACTGGTCATTCTTTTTATTGCTTTCTTGATGGATATTTAGGGTACAAGTAGATATTTATATGCCCAAAAGATCAAGAGAAGACCATTTTCACCTGTCCTTATAGGACTTTTACTTATTGGAGGATGCCTTTTGGTTTATGCAATGCACCTGCTACATTCCAAAGGTGCATGATGGCCATATTTGCAGACATAAATGAAAACTTTATGGTGGTATTCATGGATGATTTGTCTGTCTTTAGAGATTCTTTTGGTCATTGCTTGATTAATTTAGATAGAGTGCTCCCAAGTTGTGAGGAGTCTCATCTAGTTTTAAACTGGGATAAGTGTCATTTCATGGTCCAAGAAGGAATTGTATTAGACCATAAAATTTCATGCAAAGGGATTGAAGTGGATCATACTAAGACAGAATTCATTTAAAAATTAGCACCTCCCACTAACATAAAGGGTATTCGAGCTTTCCTGGGTCATGCAGGGTTCTACAGATGTTTTATTAAGTATTTTTCCCTTATTGCAAAGCCTTTTACACATTTATTAGTCAAAGATGTGCCTTTTGTTTTTTAACATGACTTTTAACAGGTTAAAGAAGGCACTTATAACAGCAACGATTCTGACATCACCGGATTGGTCACTTCTTTTTGAGATTATGTGTGACACAAGTGACCATCCTATAGATTGTGTAGTTAGCCAGTGGAAGGAGAAGAGGCTACATGCTATCTACCACACAAGTAAGACGTTGAAGGGAGTAGAGTTGAATTACATAACTACTGAGAATGAACTGCTTGAGGCGGTATTTGCTTGTGAAAATTTTCGTTCCTATCTTTTTGGCTCACAAGTTATTGTTTTCGCTGACCATGTAGCATTACATTACCTTCTCGTTAAGAAGGATGCCAAGGCTAGGCTTATCCTGTGGGTACTCCTGCTTTAAGAGTTCAACACTGAAATCAAAGACAAAAAGGGAGCAGAAAATGTTGGAGCGGACCATTTGTTAAGACTTAAGGGTGGACATCTGAAGAGGAAGAGGAAATTAAAGAAAGCTTTCCTAATGAGACATTAATGATGGTAGTTAACCTTTTCCTTCCTTGGTTTGCAGATATTGCAAACTACCTTTTAGGTAGTATTCTTTCATCCAATTTGACATATTATCAAAGCAAGCATTTTCTATTTTAATGCTGTCATTATATTTAGGATGAACTTTACCTCATAAGATTTGTACTGACAGTTTAATTCATAGGTGTGTCCTTGAAGATGAAATCCCAAAAATCTTAATGCAACGTCATAGCTCATTGTATGTAGGGCATTATAGAGCTAACAAGACTGCTACACAAATCTTGGAATGTGGATTTTATTACCTGACCCTATTTAAGGATGCTCAAAATTTTGTCCTCAAATGCGATAGGGGTCAAAGAGTGGGCAACATATTAAAGAGAGATGAAATTCCACTTTCAAACATAATGGAGGTGGAGGTATTTGATTTGTAGGATTTATACTTCATAGGACCATTCCTATCCTCCAAAGGTAACACCTATATAATAGTTGGAGTTGACTATGTTTCCATATGGGTTGATGCAGTTGCTAATCCAACTAACAATGGCATGGTGGTTTAAAAGTTTATTAAGAAGATTTTTACTAGATTTGGAGTGCCTAGAGCTATTATAAGTGATGGGGGAGTCTTTTTTGTAACAAACCATATAAGAACCTCTTGATAAGATATAATGTTCATCATAGAGTGGCTACCCCGTACCAACCCCAAACTAGTGATCAAGTGGAGGTGGAGAATAGAAAGATGAAAAAGATTTTGGAAAAGACAGAGGGCACTTCAAGGAAAGATTAGGCATTGAAGCTAGATGACATGCTATGGGCACTTTGTATGACAAGGCGACCATTTACCATTGGAGTTGTAGCCTAGAGCTTATTGGGCAATCAAGAAATTAAATATGGAGTGGAAGCTGGTAGGAGAAAAGAGATTGTTACACCTAGATGAGTTGGATGAGTTGAGATTTAATGCCTATGAAAATGCCAAGTTATACAAAGAAAGGGTTAAGAAGTGGCATGACGGCACCTCAAGAAGAAGGAATTTTAGAATGGAGATTTGATACTTTTGATCAATTCAAGACTTCCATTATTTCCCAAAAAGCTTAAGTCAAGATGGAGTGGACCCTTTAAGATTCTTCAAATGTTTCCTCATGGAGTTTTGGAGCTAGAAAATAACAAGGCAGAAATATTCAAAGTCAATGGGCATCGTTGCAAGCCATATTATAGAGGGACATATCAATAAGAAAGGGAAGTTATCTCTTTCCTTTCTTCCACTCTTTCATGAATGTATAAGGAATGGCCAAGCTAATGACCTTAAAATAGAATGTTTATCTTTCTTTTGGTTGCCTTTGTTTATTTGTTTGTTTGATTTCTTAGTTATGATCATATTTGATTTGAGTTGGATTAATGTTTCTTTTAATATTGTTTGAATTTCACCTTGTTTTTCTTTTCAAATTTCTTGTTGATGATATTATTTTGATGTGTTTTTAAGTTGTGGGATCATGGAGAATACACATGCTAAGATTGGAAGAAGGTTTAGAAGTGGAAGAATCACCCCATCCCACGATCATAGGAATTGTGGGAATTCCAAGAGGAAAAGGGAGGGAAGCTTAGATTTCCCTCCAAATGGAATTCCCACGATTGAAAATTTTCACACCTTCTCTCTCTAACCCACGAAAACTCTCCTCCCTCTCTCTAATAGTATTCATTTTCTTCTAGATTCTTGGCATTTTCTTTAACTCTTTTCATTAATTTTTCAATCCTTTAATCTTTCATGCATTAATCATTTAAAAACACAAGGATTTAGGTAAGATTTTTCTCTCTCTCTCTCTAAAAGTCAAATTCACTCATCTGTTTCTCTCATTTTTGCAATTTTTCTTCTTATAATGGCAAAAAAAAGTTGACGGCTTGGAAACCGGTTGATGAACTACGCCTTCAAGTCTTTGGTAAAGGTAAGTACAACTTAGCAGCAGCTTATCGTGCTTCATTTTCGATTTATTCAGAGGAAGAAGGTACGTGTTTTCGAGACCTTAAGAATAGAGAATTGATCCCTTTATGATATTTTGATGTTGAATTGTTAGACACCATAGGAGTGAGGCAGAAAATTGAGCAACTAACTGCGAACATTGGTTGGAATAGATTCATTCGGTGTGACGTACCTATTCACCCTATGATGACCATAGATATTTTGACTACTGTTTGATATAATCCAAAAATGGATGTTTTCTGGTTTAGATTATTCGACAATGTTTATAAATAGGATTATACTATCATACATGCTCTTTTTGATTTGGAAAATACTAAAGTTTTAGATGATCACGATGACTTTAATGTTGATAATTACTGGAAAACTTTACCGAGTGAAGAACATTTTGACTCATGTAATGCACCAAATTCTTTAATCCTTAGTGCTGAGCATTAACTTTTGCACATATTTATGTGTTTAACGGAGTTTAATAAAAATAAAAGTAACAAATGCTCATCTAAAGAACTTTTCTTTTTATGGTGCATGGATTGGAAAATATAAATAAATACTCCTTTTAGGATTTTTCAATCAATAATGAGTGTTGTGAATAAAAAGAGCTCTTATTTTGGCATTTCTCATGTTGTTACTGCTTTGGCTCTGTTTTATAACTTTAATGTGGAAAATTTGCGTACAACTCAATATTGAAGTTAAGCTTCACATAGGGCCCACTCTGACTCATAAACACTTTCAATCATACTAATAAAATCAACAATAATTTCAATAGCCATTTGGGCCCTTTCACAAATGCAAAACGCTTTATTTGTTTCAAAAAACAATTTTATACAAAAAGTTGCGGGATAAACAATTCAATACAAATTAAGGAAATGCAATGCAGATGCGAACTGATCCCGACCTCTATCCTTCACTTGTTCGCTATAGGTATGCTCCCGTTGGCCTAATGGGGTATTCTTCTGATCCTGAAAAATAATTGCAAATTTTTGGTGAGTTTTCGAACTCAATGAGTGACCATCATCGATGGCTCACCCAGTCACAAAACACATAAATCACGTTATTGCACATCTCACATTATTTCACATTTTATATGCAATACACTTAATCATTCATATTATGCATATGCAATGCACATGAGACACACTTTCTATTTCTTACTTTATTGTGACCGAGTGCCTAAACTGTCCCATATAGGGCTCATTGATAACTATCCCATACGGGGCTCATTAAATGTTGAGCCTTAGGTTCTTAATCACTTTTGAGCTCGAGGCTCATTTTCACTTTTCACTTACTAAGCTTTAAGCTCTTTTCACTTTCGGTGGCTACTATGGTCACAACTGCCATTATATTTCATGCATTCATGAGATGGAATACATCACTCACATTTCGATGATCTCATTCAATCACCTTCCCATATCATCGGACCTTAGTCTGGCATTCAACATTAAGTTGAGAATTCGCACGTTCATTCGTATGCAAATGCACTTTCAGAACACATTTAACAATCAATTACATACACTTAGTTCATCCAATTCGCATTCAATGAGCACTTCAATATTTCACTCATACAATACATTCATCAAACCTTCTGTTTGGAAACCAATACAGTCATTCACATTGACACAATCATTCAGAAATCAATCAATACCGAAAAGTCAAACAAAACAAACAGAAAGTAAAACAAAACAAACAGTGGAATGAGACCATCTAGGTATACTCACAATACCCTCCCGATTAGCATTTGCTTCCAAATTTTAGGAATGCCTGAATGAGGACACTTGACTTGTTTGAAGCTCCAATGTCTACAAAATCATGTAACCCTAATCTCTCATGCACCCACGTACATCAACTTGAAAGTTGACAGGGAGACTCAGTCTTTCTTGGAATGAAAGAAAGGAATATCCAGGTAGAATTAGGGAAAAATAGAGAAAAGTAAGGTTCAGCTTCGGTGAATATTTGATGAAAGCTATGGGTTTGGGGAATTCTAAAGGAAGAAGTTTTAAGAAGGATAAAGACAAGGACAGTAGCTTGTCTTTTACAGGTAATAAAGATCTTAACTAGCTACAACACCTGTCTAATTCTTATCCACTTATCTACTTCCCTTTATCCAAACTCACTTAAGTATAATTTATACTTAAGTTTAGACTCAGTAATATCACTGCAATCACAAGTCAAAACCTCTTACTCACTTTCAGATTTTTCCTATAGCACATTATTTCGGGTCAACTTTACATTCCCTTCTTGACTCCAACACTGAAGTCTTTTTGCAACACTTTCCTCTAGAAACATATTCCCCTATGTCTTATGCCTCCATTGACACCAAATCATTCAATTTGGTTCTGTCTTCAATCATATTGAACCTTTTTCTATTGGAGAAACTAGCATAACTTTCGTTATAGGTATCTGACCAAGATCCTTGTTTGATGGTTTGAAAGAGGACTTATAGGTCTATAACTTTCTTGAAGACCTTAGGAACAAATTCTATCATCTGAAGGGTTATGGACTAGATGATACAAAATGAACAGTATACAAAAGAAGAATTTTCGGTCACTTAGGCAAAAAGCAGACGAATGCAATAAGCAGAAGAAGCAATAAGCAGAAGAATGAAAAAGCAGACGAATGTAAGAAGCAGATGAAGCAATAAGCAGACGAATGCAAAAGCAGAAAAATGCTAGAAGAAGATGAAGTAATAAGCAGACGAATGTCAGGAGCAGACGAAGCAATAAGTACACGAATGCAAAAGCAGATGAATGCCAGGAGCAAATGAAGCAATAAGTAGATGAATGCAAAAGCAAACGAATGCTAGAAGTAGACGAAGCAATAAGCAGATGAATGCAAGGAATAGAAGAAGGAATAAGCTGACGAATGCAAAAGCAAACAAATGCAAGAAGCAGACGAAGCAAAAAGTAGACGAAGCGGAAAACAGACGATTCAGATGATCAACTTAAGACGAAGCAAAGTCAACTTAAGACGATGCAACTCTTAAGATGATATGACATCATCACAGATGATGTGATGTCATCACAAACGATGCATCTTTACAGATGATAATAAACAAAAGAAGCAATAAGTAGACGAATGCAAAAGCAAACGAATGCCAGAAGCAAACGAAGCAATAAGTAGACGAATGCAAAAGCAGAAAAATGCCAGGAGTAGACAAAGGAATAAGCAGATGAATGCAAAAGCAGATGAATACAAGAAGCAGATGAAGTAAAAAGTAGACGAAGTAGAAAACAAACGATTCAAATGGTCAACTTAAGATGAAGCAAAGTCAACTTAAGACGATGCAACTCTTAAAACAATATGACATCATCATAGATGATACGTCTTTACAGAAGATACATCTTTATAAACGGTGCATCTTTACAGATGATGTGATGTCATCACAGACGATGTGATGTCTATGCTCCTAAACATCTCCCCCTTATTAAGACCATAACTTTCTACTCCACCATCTATAACTCCCATACTAAATATTCTTAGTAAACTTCTTCAACACATTTTTCTTCACTAAATCCAACACTTAGATTTTATTTCTAGTCTTCCTACTCCATTTTATTCTAATCATTTGCTATAACCACAATTCTTAATCTATCCCATTACTATTCACTATACCTAAAATGTCAATGAGTGCATGTACAATTATTTTCATGTGTGCAAAGACTTAAATTCACATGCATGTATACTGACATTATGTTGGGCTTGAAATGCAAATTTTCTTCTAACTCTCTCATTGCCATTCTTCCCATTATTGAAATCGAGGTTATAACCATTAGTATGGGGACGGGATGCTACAAGTATGTACCAGGCCCAACGTGGATTCAGATCTGTTTCCTTTAGAAGGAAATGAGGCTTTGGTCATTTTTCCTTCAATACAAGATTCACAGCTGGGTAACGGAACACTATCCAAGCCCATAAGGATCTCATGCTTTACCAACCAATCAAGTCTTTTCTAATTGATATAACCCATTATTAAGTACCACAGATATTTTGAATTAATGTTAGAGTCATTGGATTATCTTAGTTTTATCAATTCTGTGGTGTTTAGTGAGCCTGACATAGGTTCTATAAAGAACAATTCCTGTTTAATTATTGCGTCACAAATAAAATCCTTATTCTCATATATTGAAACAACTTTTCCAAAATATAACAAATAACCAGATTTTATTAGACAAAAAACAGAAATCATGTTCCTTACAATCATTGGCATATAATAAACATCCTCCAAATATAACCTATGAAGATAAATACTCCCACTAACTCTACTGAAACGTAGGAACCATCTTCTATCTTGACTTGAAACTAGCCTTTAGGTAGTCTTCTCCTTTACTGGAACCCCTGCAATGAATTGCAAACATGGTTAGTGGCCCCTGAATCTAATATCTAAGAATCAAATAAATCTGCCATATTTTTAGTTCCCAACAAACTTAGGAAACCCATACCTTGTTTGCTTTTGAGGGACTCAAGGTAGATTGGACTGTTTCTTTTCTAATAGCCCATCTCATCATAGTGGAAACACTTTCCTTTGATGTTCTCTTAGCTTGCTTTTTCATGAGTTTGGCGTTGACCCCTATTTGGGCCTTCTTTTTCATTGGACCCTTCTTTTTCTACTTGCCCTTACCCTTGGGCTTCAAAGAAGATGCTACATTAGCTTCGGGCCCATGAGCCTTGATATTTAATATCTCCTCCATACGCTGGAGGGTATTCATCAACTCACTCAAGGTGTAATCCTTACTGTTGAGCTCATAGTCCAACTTAAACTGTTTAAAAGAAGAGTTTAAGTTATTGATGCTTATAATCATCTGTGTGTCCATATCCATATCTGCCCTAAGCATCTCAGCCTCAGTGACCACAAAGATTACCTTTATCATGTAATTCTACACCGGTTCACCAGGTTGCTGTCTGAGATTATGAAAGGTTTGGATAGGTTTTACTTTTGCAGACCTAGTCTTCACACCAAACATCTCATGTAGGTAATGGACCATTGAACTTGTAGTTTTCATACAAGTAATTTTCTTTTACAACATACCATTGACAGAAGCTAGAATATAACACTTAGTAGTCTTGTCAGCATTTTGCCAACGGTCATATTGTTGGACTATCTCAGGAATCTCTACCCAGAGGTGTAGGCTCATTTTCAATTAACACTTATGAAATATGTTCATATTGAAGAACAATGTCAAGGTTACATCTCCATCCATTAAAATTGTTTCCATTTTCTAATTTGTTATTTGTCAAGAGCAGGGTGATTGGATTCATTTTGTGGTTGATAATGTCTAAAAATATAAATTATTAAAACAAGAGCATACTAGTCAACAATATTGGAACTATGTATAAAATCATGATGCATGTAGGCATGATGATAGATTTAACAAAACTTAAAAAAATGAAAACATTATAAGACAGTTAGTTTTCTTCTCTATAATAGACTAAGTGACGGTGGGTTATCTTATCCATTAAAATAAAAATTGGGACCCTCCCACTCAAAAAACTACTAAGCATCTCATGCGCAACTTTTTGAGAAGCATCATAACTTGGTCTATACTTTTACCAATAGAGTTACGACGGGCAGTTTATAGATAAAAAGATGTTGAGTGTTTAACTATTTGATTCGTTTACTAAAGATACTTGTAAACCATGCCTCAGTAGGAGGTCACATTTGCTATCAATAAGTGGACTTATCCTTAAAGAGACCCAAACCATGCATGATCTAAGATTCATGCCCTTCGATAGGAGTAACACTTTACCACATGCAAATGGGCCATCATTTGGAGACTGTGGACACTCACACGAGCATCCATTCCCACTCAATCTTTTTGGGCTTTAAGTTTTAAATACCATCTTGTCTAGATGCAATTTAGGATCTATCCTATATTGTTTCACTATATATCTTATACATAATGAATGCATGGCAAGGCCTAAGGTTGGCAATTTTCTAAATGACATGCAATCACACAATATCATATATTATTTACATTCATTTCTCTATTCATCACAAGAACTAATTAAGCCACTTTTGATTGTCCATCCTAGAAACATAAAAATAATTACAAGCCTTTTAGGCCTAAAAAATTCTTCTTAGACTTGGATCTTCCACTTCAAACTCTTCACTCAATTGATTTGGCCCATTCGGTAAACAAAATGTAACGGCATTTATAAAAACCGAATTTTGTCACTTTGAAAATAAAAATTCCAGCACCAGATTTTCATAAAACTGAATCTTTATCATGACAAAAAATTCCAGCACTTGTTTTCATTAAAACCGAAACTAATTCCATTAAAACAAAAAACCAGCACTTAGTATTTTATCAAAACCAAAACTTGATTCCTTGAAACAAAACTCCAGCACTTGCTTTTACATTAAAAACTGAAATTGGATTCATTGAAACAAAATTCCAGCATCTTTGTTTTCACAAAACAGAAACTATGCCAATATACAAAAGGATGCACTAAAACCTTTACCTCTCCATTTCTTCAATCTATGGCTGCTCCATCTTCCTCATTACATCAATTTTTACATTACAAAATCAAAGAAAACAAAATAATGAAGCCAAGGAGGAAACAAGGTGATGATTGACTGCCCTCCTTGTTATATCCAAATGATGAAATCTTATATGGTAAATTTAACTTCTATGGACAACCGAAAGAGCAACACATACACCGTATGTATTTCTAACACATAAAAATATGCTATATACAAACATGATTGCCAGCCTATGCATCAACCATATAGGAACCAAAATCATGGATTAGAACCTTGCTTTGATATCAATTGTTGGATCGGGAAAAGAAAGCATGGCATATTTGGAGATCCAATAGATTTCAAAACTTTTTAGAAATCTTATTTGAAGTGGAAGCAATATATCCAAATCATCATGCCAACCTATACATGATATGGTATAAGGATAATAAAAAACATAAACAAGCTATTTATATTACTGACTCCTTCACTACAGCTTTAATTTCTAGTTGTGCTATCCTCTCGTTCTTCTTGTATCCAAAGCCTTTGCTTTTAAATCCTTTTCTTTGTCAATCTATCCTCTCCTTGCTGTTGTATCCTCAACCAATTTGATTTACCACTTGTTCTTCCAAGAAGACTTGGTTAACAAAATCCTTTGGTGGGAAAGGAGAAGAAATGTTTGAAGGAGATTTTTCTTAGAAGAAATGAACCAAAAATGAGACTGTTCTCATGCAAATTTCGGCTCACTCATGCATGAAAGGAGAGAGAGAGTCAAACCATTAAAGAACACCTTCTTACACCCTCAATTTCGGTTATGCATGGAATGGAAGAGGAGAATAGCATCCAATGCATTACTTCTTACTTTAATCAATCATAAAGTAGCCAATTAATGAGACTCTTCTCATTTATCTTTAACATGGCTATATGAAAAGACTATTAACCTAAATATGATCAACCAATTTCGGTTTTTGAAGATGAAAGAAGGAAGATGGTCCATCCAATGCACATCTTTCTTGTTTAATCTAATGAATGCTAATAGGTTAGATGCTAACATTAAAAGATAACTATTAAACCATTTAATGGTAGGTTCATAACTCCATTTAATGATGATAAACCATAATAAAGACCATATTTATTTAGCAATTTAATGTCAAATGTGCAGCTTCACAATCAGTCCATTAAAATTGAAATTGCTACTCCTTTCTTTAAAAAATTTGTTTTAATATAACTAATCTAATCAATTACATTAAACCAAAATCTAGCCCATTTCTAAATGAACATTTAGGCTTCTAATTAACCATTAATTAGTGCAAGCAAAACATTCAATTATTGGCTTCCAAAACCTCTATTTATATTTCTTACTTAGCTTGATAACCTTCCTTGAAGCCAAGTGGGGAATCTTATTGGACTTTGATAATTCAAGCTCCAATAAGCATATAATTAATTTAATCTCATCATATTTAATTCTAGCTTATTAGCTAAATGGCATTCCACTAAAGACAATTAGTTGAACTCTTGAACTATTAAATATTATGAGAACACATATTTTATGTCCAATTGCAAACCCCATTTAGAACCTTATTATCCCCATCCGTACAATAAAGGGTAAAATTATCATTTTGCCTTATATTGGTTTTTCCTTCTAGAACTCCTGTTTTACATTATATAGTGATTAACACACAAGATCTCATCTTAGTGTTAAGACTTGATGGTTAGCTAGTCCATCAAACTACTGGCACCATTTTAAATGCCAAATCTCCTTAAAACATTTAGAAGTGATGACGTCACTTTAAACTCTTTATTTGAGTGAATGTTCCCTGATACATGTTTCAATTAATAATTCCAATATGTAGATGCTAGATTAATGCTCTGTAAAAATCCTTTCCGATCATATCAAGAACTATAATGAAACACATACGAGTTCACCACTCATCAAGATTGTGTTTCATAATGAGCGAATGCTTAAGTTGTATGTTTTAAGATTAAAGTAACGACCCACTTTATTCTTGAAAACATATTTGATTCCATATTCATTTAATAATGCCATTATCGATAGTTAACTACTATCATGATATGAAACTCATCATTCCCTTGGAGTAAACTCCTTTACTCCAAGGAGATAAATCGCAACACTACAATCTAAACGATAATGAAGCAACCAACTTGATTATTCAACTGTGAATCCATTAATTTAGAATCTAATAATATACATGTTTCCCTTACATCTCTGTGTATATGTATATTACTTACAAAAGAATCTTGGTACCTTATGAATAGATATATAACGCTCATTAAAACCAAACTCTTTTATTTTATCAATAATAAATACTACCATTACAAAACTGTAACTGAAGAAGAATAAGGTACATGTAAATACACTTACTTTCTAAGGCATTATATTTACATAAATCCAACATGCAATTACTAAATAGTTATGACTATTTAACCCTCAAACTATATTAATTCAAAACAAGCACTCTTTAGCTAAATTAAGCACAATATCTAGCTAAAAGAGCCAAAAAAGTATAACAAAAATCATGAAAATATCACTAAATAATGTAAAAGACTTGGGCGTAATCAAATTCCCCCACACTTAGACCTTTGTACTCCTGGACAAAGCTCATAAAAGTCAAAGGAATACAAATGCAAATGAAAATATTAACCATACTTAAAAATGAGAGCAGAAAATTAGTAAAACCATTTTCTCTTAAATCAACTAAAGCAGACTGAAGGAGTGCTAGGAAGTTGAACATTACAAGTATTTAATCCAAGACATTAAGAAAAAGAGACTTATCTCAAGGGAAACTGTTTAACTCCCAACTCATTTGGCTTGGTTTAATTTCACTCTAAAATCTGCTTAGTTCATTCTCCACCACAAGCTTGTGATAGTTCTACCTCTCCACTACAAGAACCATAATTTCAAAAATCAAGAGGACTTTCAGGGTTATAATGGTGAATGAAGGCTAAGTGAAAAGGATGGAATAAAAGAACAAGATGAGTAACATGCATCACAATTTTAGCATCAATTATTCTAAAGAAAAGATTTAAAATTCTAACATAGCAACATTTCTTTTGCTTTTTTTTTTCCTTTAATGCAATTGAATTCTATACTCCAAAATAGTTGTTTGGACAAATGTCATAATTTAGAGTCAAACTAAATTCCTCAAATGTTCAAAGGAACTACTTATAAAACTTAAAACTAGTGCATTTGAAGTACCAAAGTTCTCCTTGTTTACTCTTTACTGAACTATGGTAGCAGCACACCATCACTCTGATCTGGTAAAAGACACAACAACTTTTTTTTTTTACCAACCTATGAATCCTACTCTCCAAAAAGATCAGTTAAATTTAGAAAGCTAGAGATAAAATATTTACATCAATTTATAAAAAAATGTATGCACTAAAAAAGATGGCTCAAGTAGCTAGCAATGGTTAAGTGTTTGAGGTTTGTGTTTGGGTGCGAAAGGTTTTGAAATGAATGCCTCTATCATTTTCACAAAATTTAGTTTACCAAGCCTTGATTAAGAATTAAAACAAGTTCTAAAGAGATATGAAATTAAGTAGATACATACAAATGAAAGAATTCAGGCCCAAATATCATTCCAATAAGGTTAGTATCTCAATTAAGCAATCTCAAGGTTTAAAAACCCATATTTCCACTTCCTTAGTGTACATTCACTTCTTGTTGAAAACATTGAAAATGGAATTATCCAAAATCAACTATCATTTAAAAGCATGGATGATTTTCCAAAAGCATCTGTAAAACTTTCAAGACATAGACGTATTAAGAATCTAATTTGGGAGAACTATTTAAGTGTTGGCCACAGTGAAATTGGAAGTTTTCCACGGGGAAATAATAAGTTGGCCATGGTGAGTATGCCCCAGAAAACTTTCGTCGTGGTGAAAACTGGCAGAAACTTGGAGAAGATGGAAAAATGCATGTAATTGCAAATTCACCTTAAGAACCAATTTCAAAACTTTAAAGATAAGATATAAATGACCTTGTCAAAGGCACTGAAGTGGCCAAAAATGTTGCATGAAGAAGATTTTTTCTTACCTCCCCCACACTTAAACACAATATTTTCCGCAATGTTGAAAGAATGAAAGCACAGTCCCGTAGTGATTATAAACAATAGATCGATAGGGAGATAATATCACAACATCAATAAAACAAAAGGGGTATTAGTGGCCAATGAAATAAATCACAACATCTAGAACAGGCTAGAGCAATCCATGGAAAAAAACATCAAAAAATTAACTAAGTATCCAGCAAACTCAAGACTAAAACCTAAAGACTCAAGGATAAAATAACAACACAAAAAACAAAAAGACTCATAGAGTCATGGAAGGCTATGGTATTGGTAAGTTTGGCTATATTGATGGAGTCATGGAGGGAGGAGGTGATAACATAAGCTATGTTGACTAGACAGCTAGTCATTAGGAGGTAATGTAGAGGGCTTGGCGCTTGGCGACGTTAGCTAGGTGGGTTGTGGGAGCGATATTGTTATAGACCAAACGCAGTCAAGGACAAGCCTCTGATCGCAACTCAAAGCATTTAAGGTAATGCTTGGAATGGCATGGTCGATGCTAATCAATGCCCGCTTGATAGAGGTTGTGAGCAACATTGACCATAGGGTAGTTATGGATGAGTTGATCGTAATGGCAGCAGTGACATGGGGAAGATCATAGTGGCAGTGGATATTGGTACTAGTGAAGGTATGGGGCTCCCTAATGCCACGGAAGTCAATGACGAGGTGATTGTGGAATAGAGCATAGGTGTAAAAAAAATTTCATTTGTTAAGGTACGCTCCTGAGCCAAACCAATTAATTGGGAGGCATGAAGTTGTTAGATAAAAGGGTTGTTTGGGGGGTTAGAGGAAAAGGTCGTTCTTTAGTGAGAGGTCTAGCATCGATTTTTTTCATACAATTCCTCAAAGGTATATTCATTATCAGGGGAGTCAGACTCACTGGGAGGAGCAGGGTTTTTGGCTCGAGTCAGTTTCCTATAGAGGGAACATGCAGATAAACAAACTAAATAAACAAACAGAACAAATCAAAACTGAAAACCTAAGTAACTAACAGCGATTATTTAATAAGTCTATGGAAGCTAAACAAAACTAATATAAACCTAGAATTAAAGATATAACTAAATGGACAACGATTCACTAAGAACCAATAAGAAAATATGATAAAAAAAGAAAAAAGAGAAGATGGATAAACTTATAGAAATGAGGAAGAAATTTACACACAAAGAGTGATAAGAAATGATAGTGAAGGAGAGGGAGAAGATATAAATAGAGAAGAGGGAGAGTGGCACCAAGTGAGAGTTGAAATTGAACGAGAGAGTCGGTAGGCTTAAATGTAAAAAAGGTGGGAAAAGACAAAAAGGTAGGAAGAAGATGAAGGGGTAAACAATAAATAAGGGTCGAATGGTAATTTGATAAGTTAAAATCGAATAAAGGAGAGAGACGATGGGCGCAAATTCTATCTTCGCCATCGATAAAGTTTGAGGTTGTCGTGTGAGGATATCCCAAGAGGAAAGAGGGATGGGATAGAAGTACTTCACTGCAGTGACATGGAATGCATGCCGCAGCGAAGATATTTTGAGAGAAAATGGAAAGAAATAGGAGTACTTCACCGTGGAAATGTGGAATGCACGCTGCGATGAATATATCCCAAGAGAAACTCAAAAACTAAGGAGACTTTACCTTGGCGAAACCATAAGTTAGTCGCGGCAAAAGTAGCCCGAACTTCAAAATATAGATAGAAAACTTATACAAAGAAATGACAAATATGACAAAGAAACACAAGACACATGTTGGATACTTAGAAAACCTTTAAGTGAATATTTATGATTATAAGGTACCAAATAAGGTCAAGAAACGAAAATGCAACACAATCAACAATACAGAACTTCTCCAAACTTAAAGATATGTCATGCATCAAGGTAATTAAGTTTAGTAAAAGAAAATCAAGAGATAGAACTAGAAGGGGATGTTATTGAATTGAAAAACTACTAATTGAACTGAAAACTAAACTATTTTTCTTATTAGGTTAGTTTCTCCCCCACGCTTACTCAACAACCTAATGCACCAAACATGTCATGAGCAATTAGAGGGAAAAAGTAAGCAAACAAGTGAAGGAAAGACACAACCTCAGAGTCATGGAGCTTTCTGGTTCTTATGGTAAAGCTTCACCAAATGGCCATTCACGTTCAGTTTAGCTCTATTCTCTTCATGTAGAGGCTCTACCATGCCAAAGTTGTGCACCTTTATGACTGTGTATGGCCCATCGCAATGAGTGTTAAACTTTCCTTGCTTAAAAGTGAAAGGAGCCTTAAACAATAACATTTTATCTCCCTCTTTGAAGTTCTTCCTCAGGAGGCCTTTATCGTGCACAAACTTTGTTTTCTCCTTGTAAAGTTAAGATTTCTTGTACGATGCTAGCCTCAACTCTTCCAATTCTTACAACTGGAACTTTCTCTCCATCCTAAAAGATTCTGAGTCCATGTTACACTGCTTGATTGCTCAATATGCTTTATGCTCCAAATCCACTGGTAGGTTGCAAGCTTTGCCATAGATTAAGTAGTATGGAGACATCCCAATTGGTGACTTGTAGGCAGTCTAATAAGCCTATAGTGCATCTTCTAATCACAAACTCCAATCTTTCTTAGATGACTTTACTATCTTCTTCAAGATATGCTTCACCTCTATATTAGATATTTCAGCTTGACCATTAGTCTGGGGGTGATATGCAGTAGAGACTTTATGAGTAACACCAAATTTTGAAAATAGGTTATCAACTACTCTGTTACAGAAGTGTGCACCCCTATCACTCACCACAGCTCCTAGAATCCCAATCCTATAGAAAATGTTGGACTTAAGAAATTTAGACACTGTTTGGGAATCATCTTTTCTAGTAGGCACAACCTCTATCCATTTAGACACATAGTCTACGACTAAAAGGATATATACAAAACCAAAAAGACAGAGGGAAAGGACCCATTAAGTTAATCCCCCAAACATCAAAGATTTCGTAAAGCAGTAAAGGCTCCTGAGCCATTTCAGGCCTTTTACCTAACACTCCAAAACGTTGACATTTGTTATAGGACTGACAAAATGTAACAGAATCTTTAAAAAGGGTTGGCCAATAAAAATCAGAGTCTAGAATTTTCCTAGATGTACTCCTTGCACTGAAATGCCCTCCACAAACCATGGAATGACAAGCTGAAATAATGGCATCAAATTCTTTATTAAGAACACACTATCAGTTGACTTGGTCACTGCACATTCACTATAGATGAGGAGCATCCCAAACGTAATGCTTTGCCTCGCTCTTAAGCTTTTATGCTTGCGACTTAGACATAAGAGGAGGGGTAAGTCCACTCATGAGATAGTTAACTATATATGCATACCAAGGCTCTTATAAGAATAAAGCACATAAAGTTGCATCAGGAAAAAAATCATAAGTGAGCTCTGAAGAGTCTACTCCCCTTGTATCCTTTGGTAGCCTACTCAAGTGATCGGCTATATGATTTGTTGCCCCGGCTCGATGCTTTATCTCAATGCTGAATTATTGAAGAATTAATGCCTATCTTATCAATCTTGGCTTAGATTGTGGTTTCTTGAGAAGATAGTAGACAGCCGCATGGTTAGTAAAAATAGTCACATGAGAATTTAACAAATAAGGCCTAAACAATTCTAAGGCAAAAACTACTACAAACAACTATTTCTTTATTATTGTGTAGTTGATTTGGGCTGCATTTAGTATTTTCGAGTTGTACGCAATTGCTACTGTGATTTTCTCCTCCCTTTGGCCCAACATAGCTCCTACAGTACAATTAGAAGCATCACATGAAAGCTCAAAAAGTAAGTTCCAATCAGGGGTAACCAGAATAGGTGGAGAAATGAGTTGAGACTTTAACTCATCAAAAGCATCTCTTCCATCTATTCCACGCTTTGAACCAATTTTAGATTGATCTATAGTAGCAACTGCCTTGGATGAATCCTTTTGCATACTTGAATCATCACTAGACAATAACTCATCCAATTATCTTAAAGTATACGAAGAATGAAAAGTAGATAAGTTAGGAGATGTAAGAAATTAAGAATAATCCTTAGAGTCAAGGTGTCTTTGTGTCAAATAAGTAGGTGGAATGGTTGAAAGTGGACAATCTTTGTTATCTTCAGTCAGACACTTTTGTTGTGACAAAACAACTTCAGCAATTACCACGTTCCTTTCAGCCTCCACAATGCCCGATCACCTAAAACATCAGCAGAAAACATTTCCCTAAGAGGGTCATCACTGAAAATTTAAGGAGTAGAATGCATATATAAACTAGTAGATAATACCATTGATTTGCAATTAATGATTGTACAGTTAAGGCATGTCATGTTCCCTCCTCATAAGCAAGTGGAGGGAAAAGAATGAAGAGATGAAAAGGAAGAAATGGTGTCTTCCTCATTCGTAGAATCAAGTTAATACAACTCAGAGCCGAAGGACTCATCTTGCAGTTCACATTCAGAGCAAGCATCATCAACAGCAATATCAATCATGTTAACAACCAAAAGTAAGTAATCTTCATAAGGGTGTTTGATTGCTTCATACATATTAAAACAAACTTTTTGATCACCTACTTCCATTATTGTGATGCCTTCTTTCATACTAATCATGGTGTTAGCAGTCCTTAACAAAAGGCCTACTAAGAATCAATGTGGTGTCATGAGCAAGTTTAGAAGACATGTCAGGCACATAAAAATCAGCAACAAACAACAAAATCCTAGACCTGGACCAAAATGTCCTCTATAATGCCCTCAGGATACGTAATAGATCTATTAGCCGATTGGAGTACTACAGTGGTAGATTTAAGAGCCTTGACTCCTAATGAAGTGAAAACAGACTTAGGCATGACATTAATAGCTACTCCTAGATCTAGCAAAGCTCCCCATATAGTAACTTTTCCCTACAGTGCAAGCGATAGTAAAGGATCCAGAGTCTTGATGTTTCATAAGGATTTGAGGTTTAAATAGGGTAGACACATTTTAGCTTACTTGAACTCTTTCATTTGGCCTAAACTTCCTCTTACGCGAACACCGGTCTTTAAGGTATTTGGCATGAGCAAGAACCAATTTCACAAGATCAAGCAAAGGAATATTGACTTCCACTCTACTAAACAAATCAATAATATCTTTTTCATGCTTAGTTTCAGTTATTCTTTTGCTCATCAAATAAGAATTAGGAAAAGGAAGGTCTTGAAGATTTACCTCCTTACCACTAGTTTTATTAGCTCTATGCTTACTTGACTCAACATTCTCCCTTGTTGTTGCTTATTCATGGTTGCTCTCAAAATTTGTTCCTTCACTATTTAAAACTGTGCACTCCTTTTTAACTAATAATGCTCTCTCCTTACAGCTTTTGGAATTCTTTACCTTTGCAGGCATGGGAGGCAACTCGTCATATTCAATCTCCTCCTTAACTACTTCCTCGTCCCCATCATAAAACTTCACTTGCTTCCTATTTTGAAGAGTGATGGCATCCAAACCCTTAGGGTTTATAATAGTGTTTGAGGGAATAGTGTCACTACTCCTAGCTTATTGCTCACTCATGTTATTAGATGGTTGAGTGATATAGGAGTTGGTGTTTTCAGTCTTTGTCTCCTATTGCTCCATTCTTTTCTCTAGGGCATTGAATCTAGCAGCATTCTTAGAAGAGTCTTATTGAATTAGAGATGCTAAGGAATTGAACTGGTTGTCATTAGAAGTCCTCTCCTCCTTCATCAATGCCATCATATTATGCAAGAGATGATTTGTGTCTTCCTTTTGTAGAACAGTTAAAGCTTGCTATTGGTTTTGGAACTGGTTAGTAGATGGACTAACCCCTCCACCCTGCTGCAATCTGTTTGGAGGTCTTCTCTTTTCATTTCTCCAAACAAGTTGACGGATTGATTTCCATCCCTTATTATATGTATTAGAATAAGGGTCCCACTTTTGATTTGGCCGACCCTAATAAACAGTAGATACCTCTCCATAACGATTGGTACAGAACTAGAAATATGCATCACAGAACCATAAGTTTCGCAACTAGGTGCAATAAGATCCATAGGGGTTGGTGGATGATGAACACTTATATTTTTCAGCTCTACAGTAATGAGGGATAGTTAAGTAATCATTTTACTCTCCAAAGAGTCTACCTTAGACTTAAGACTTTCCATTCTTCTGAAGTGTACTGTTGAAGCTGCCAACTTATGTAGGCCTCTAGTGTCTCTAGCACTGTGCTGCTAGTGATTCAGAGCCATTTTCTTAATCAACTCCCAAGCCTCTTCAACGGTGAGGACTATCAATGAACCTCCTGAGGCTTCATCTAACATACCTTTGTCTTGACACTTCGGCCCATCATAAAAGTAATACACCAATTGCTCGTCTGGTATTTGATGGTGAGGGCATCTTGACAATAGATCCTAAAAATGGTTCCAATAATCATAGAGAGACTCATCAAAGTCTCATCATGCAGAGTTAATTTTTTTCTCATTAATTATGTTATAGAGGCATGAAAGCATTTCTACAAGAACACCTTCCTCAAATTTCCCCAGCTGTGGTAGGCATTTAGCACATATCTCAGAAGGCTCATGTACCACTCCCTTGCTTTACCATCTAATGATAAATGAAAGACTTTCCACCGTAATTGATCTAGAGAGGTGCCCATCAGTTTTATGCTCTAACAAATCATGGATAATGATTGCAAGTGAATGTAAGGATCTTCTTATTTCAAACCATGAAATTTATGAAGAGAGTTCATGAGCAATCCTTTTATCTCAAAATTCACATCAAAGTTAGGGCAAGCAACAGTAAAAGTATCATAATTCACATCAGAGGTAGTAGCTTCCCTAATGATCCTCCATTTAAGGTTGCCATTATTCTCACCAACTCTCTCCTGCTCTCCATTACCTCCATTATTACCATTACTAGGTTGGTTAGCAATAAGGTTCTGGTTTTGTAGATTAGCTAGATTTTCAGCCATTATCTCCCCTTCTAATGATTCACTCTCACTGCTTGATAGGCTAGACTTTGCTGAGATAGTTTCCTCTTCAACAACTACCTTGCTTGTCCCTTCTACTCTCTTTTCCTTTCTAACTTTTCTCAGACTTCTCTCATTTTTAGACTCAAAGGGTAGGAGTTTGATTTTTCGAGGCAAGCAAGGGAAAATTCAAAAGAGAATAAAAATGAACAAAATTGGCTTGCAAGTTCACAAAGTCAAGTAAAAAGATGAGATGTGATGGATGCAAATGTGTGGGTATACAAAAGTATATATGCATAGGTAAAGAAATTTTCGAAGCTGTATAGGAATGTTGCCCACAGCATAAATGTCATGAGAGGAATCCTCCTAAAATCCTGTAAGTTGGCTAGGGCGAAACAAGTAGTTGGCCATGGCAAACTTTCACAGAAGGCAGCAAATAGAGCTCTGAACTACAGAGATGTAAAATGCTGAGTATGAGAAATGAAGAAAATCAGTATCTTTGTTCGTATTTCCAAAAATTTAGATGCTAAGCAAAATGAAAACCTATACTATTAACAAGTATGAAGCTTAACTATCTAGAATACAATCTAAAGACTCTTAACCCCACTTAGCAACAAAATGATAGAAATTAACCTAGAGAACCAATTACTTGGTTCCGCGACAATGGCACCATTTGATTCTTACCTTGTTCGTTAAACCCTTAGAGGTTGAATTAAAATAATCCTAGAATTCCACTATAGGGTGCAACCCCAGGTCATTCACTTAATCAGAACCTAAAATAATTTGATCTAAGTTAACCTACATGCAATGCTATCCAAACTAATTAGAGAAAAGGGGGTTTTGATTTTTGAACTCATTAATTGAACTAATATGAATGTAAAATGAATGTTTTCGGATTTTAGGGATATAGAAAATGGAAAGATGAAAAACACAAGAGACTAAACAGTGATAGAGTCTCCTTGAAAGTGAGCTCTGGTTATCATAGTTTGAAATTGATTTAAGCGAGAGTAGAAATCACTAAGCTTCATCATGGTAAACCTTGAAGTACTCTTCAAGTCTAGGATCTTAATCAGTAGGACTTCATTTCTTAAGATCCCGTTAAGTGCCCTTAGTGTGTGTAGTAGGATCAGCTAATGCAATAGGTTAAATTAAACCCAGAATCAACTCAACATTAAACATAACCATACAAGATAAGAGATAATCAAGAAGATTACAAATAGACATATATGAGACTTCATATATTTAAGGTCAAAGTTCTACATAAACCAATCCAACCTACACATAATGAATATCCAACATTTGATAAAAACTATAATCAAGTAGCTCAACTACAAATCATTAGTCCTAGACTTAGGATTTTAATTATAAATTCATAGCTGAACCATGGATTAAACTACTCCCCTTTTAAGCTCATTGAACTCCAACCATTGCTACACCTTTAAGAGGAAAAGAAACGCCTAGCCGTGCATTGCACTCAGAAGCTTCACAACTAGAAATGAATCTAAGTCAACCATGGTGGAGGTTTGACAGTGGAAAAATGGAAGAGATTAGAGATAAATGAAAAATTTTGAAGGAAAGTGGATGATGATGCCTCTCGCCACCTCCCTTCTTACTTATCCCGAAATAGGGTTTTTGAATTGGTATTTGGTTCGTTTACGTGCATTGGTAAGTGAAATTTCTAAAAATGGTTTGGGTTTAAAGTTACTGCTTTGAAGTTTTCGCCACTACAAAGTAATGAGTTCCCTGAGGCTAACTTTTCCCAAGAGGTCTTCTTTCTTGATCTTATGACTCAGCAATTTCTTGGTCTTCACTCTTCGCTCCACTTCTTGAGTGTCCTGTAATGAAAAGCAATAGTTTGCAATATCAATTGTCCCAGAAACAAAGAGAGAGTAAATATTAACTAATTATGACAACTCAAACTACATTAATTCAAAACAAGGACTCTTGAACTAAATTAAGCACAATATCCAACTAAAAGAGCTGAAAAGTATAACAAAAATCATGAAAATATCACTAAATAGTATAGAAGACATTGGTCCAATCACTCGTGAACATCCTCTACCGGTATCCACACATGGATGAACAATCTGGACGGTAGTTAATGTGTGCTAGAACGTTCTAAAACATTTTTAAAAGCCATATAGTTTTTCTCTAGGGAAAAGGGACGAGTCGTTAGGTGGCTAGGGTTTTCATATGTCTTCTAATGCGACATAATCCCTCTATTTATAGAGAAGCCCTTATCCCTATTCCTATTGGGAATAGGACAATCCTATTTTAATAGGAATAGAATATCAAAATCCTAAACCCATTAGGATTATGGAAGCCCAATAAGTTTCGGTCCATATTATATCTCATATAATAAAAGCTTGACAACTTAATTCAATCTAACCCAATAAATCTATCTACATATATTTATTCAGTGCCCAATAAATTAGGCCTAAGAGAATAAGCCCAAATCACATCACTCTTTGTGTGCGACCCTATGGGCTCATCTGATGTTAGCAATGGGCTTAATCACTCTTCAAGGACTATAAGTTATAAATGGACTCTAGCAAGACATTATGACTACCCAAATCAAATGAGAATCGGTAATCCAATTTAACCTGTAACCATGCTTACAAACTCAGTCCCTTTGTAACATGATATCAAGATTAATCATACGGTATGGTACACGTCAACCTTTGATTAATTATAGTTTCTTGATTCCCAAGTTGATTGACTATAGTAAATGACATTGATGACTCTTCATCAATTCATTTGAGCACAGCCATGCATTTCTTTAGTTAAACTTGTGAAGAGGCCCAAATGATATCTCTCTCATTTAAGAGAGGTATAAATCCCAACTACTTCATTCACATCCTTCCGGATGATGCATTTAATGTCCAACATAAGACTACTCATTATCCAATTAAAGATAACTTAGTCTAATGTCAAAACACTTAATTCCTCATATAGGGAACCATGATGACTTTAGGTCAAAGGAGTAAAGTCAAACCATATTAAGAATCACTAATGACATGAAACCATGTAGAGTTAATGACATGAAACCATGTAGTGTTCTCTTTGTGGGTTGGTCTAATATATGTTCTCTAACATATTTCTATGTATCTGATTTGATAAGTCATATCCATGATCAGTAAAGCATGAAATCAATAAAAACACATACGAGCCTTAATTCATTATTGTTCCATTAATAATGATCGACCAGGGACAGTTTAGAAGAGTATTATAATGCTTATAGTTTTACCATCAAGTCACATACTTAATGACATAAGTCCAATACTATTCATGGTACTTAAATCACATTTCATAAATAATATACATGCGTATATAAAAGAAAATCCCATAATATATAAATAATAAGTCAGAATGTTAGTACAAAAATCACATATGACCATTGGCCTAGGGCACACTACTAGCAACTACTAGCGCCAATTTAATCACCAATCTCCATAAAACATCTAAAAGTGATGATATCACTATAAACTCTTTATTTGACTGAATGTTCCTTGATACATGTTTCAACTAATAATTCCAACATGTAGACACTAGATTAATACTTTGTTAAAATCCATTATGATCATATCAAGAATTATAATGAAGCACATATGATTTCACCACTTATCAAGATTGTGTTCTATAATAAACATATGCTTAAGTTATATGTTTTAAGATCAAAGTAACAGTCCATTTTATTCTTTATAAACATGCTTGATTCCAGACTCATTTAATAGTGTCATTATCGATATTCAACTACTATCATGATATGAAACTCATCATTCCCTTGAAGTAAACTCTTTTACTTACACAGAGATAAATCACAACACTACAGTCTAAACCATAATCAAGAGACCAACTTGATTATTCAATTTTGAATCCATTATTTCATATTCTTATAATATACATGTTTCCCATACATCTCTATGTATATGTATATTACTTACAAAAGAATCTCGACACATTATGACTATATATATAATGCTCATAAAAACCAAACTCTTTTATTTTATTAATAATAAATATTCTCATTACAAAAGTAACTAGAAGAAAATTAAGTTACAAGTAAATACACTTGCTTTCCAGGGCACTATATGTACATAACTACAATAGGAGAAAAAAGATAAAAAATTAAAAGACAAAAGGAAGACAAGAAAAAATAGAAACACAAATAAATCAAAGTTGTTGAGGTTATTGTGCATGGATCATGTATGATGTACGTGAATTTAATATTTTACATGGCCATGCACACCATTAATTCAATTATTGAAGCCAAGGATGATAGCCAATAGCCCATGCAATGTGTTTTTATGGGAATTAAATAAAGACAAGGCAGTTGGGAGAACAAGCATATCAAAATGATAATCTAAGAGGTAGCTGGAAGAGAAGCAATACAACAACAATTTATGAAGAAAACTATGCACCAGCAATTAGAAAAAAATGGATTAAAACGTAATTATTTACATTTCTCACAAATGTTGTTTCCATTTGTGTAATTGTTTGTGTTTCACATAGACATTCAATATATGCATTTTTTTAAAATAAAGATCATAATAGTAGCATGAGGGAGAGCGTAGGGTTTATTAAAAATAAGACAAAAAGGTGGAGGCGTGAGCGAGAGTGAAGGGATTTTTTTGGGGCTACAACAATTATTTTTAGTAGCTCTTGATTTTAATGAAGATGAGGGTTAAAGCTATCAATCGAGAGAGACCTATGGAGCACTTGACGTCCAGATTCCAGTTAGGAGGTGACATCGACAACAAAGACCCGAGTAAAATGTATTTCACCATTTTTGTTGTTTCTTTCTCTCTTTAGAAATTGATTGTGTTATCCTATGTTAATTGATTTAGGTTTTGTTTATGGATAATCGTAATCTTGTTATCTTTCAATTATTTGGGTATGAACCCATTGGGTATTGTGAAAATATAATTTTAATGCATTCATTGGATTGTTTTTTATAACCCATTGCAAAAATTTCGATACAATTTATAATTGTTATATTTGAAATTTATGTGTAGCGACTGATGATTTTTAATCATTAACCTAGGATAAATAATGCATTGTATGTGGTTATTGCCTTGATTAATTGATTTTCCTAATTTTTGATGCTACTGGTTAATTGAATTTAGAGATCATATCCTAGGTTATTTGGTAGTTAGGTTTAATTAATGATTATATATTGATTAAACATTACCTAAAGGAAAACTCAGGTTAATTATTAACCTACAATTAATATTTGCTATAACAGGTTTAAAAATGAAAAATCATTGAAATATGTTTAACTAGGATGTGGGACGAGATTGAACCAAAGAACTAGGTCCCTATCGAATTCCCTACTTTTATCATTTTTGCATGTTTTCTTTAAATTGCTTTTGTTTGATAGTTTAGCTTTTTTTATTTTCTTATTTCTAAAACCAAAACCCCAAAAACCTAAACACCTATTATTTTCCTTTCAATAACTTTGTACACACTCTCTGTGGGATTGACCTAGACTCACCACTGTTACAGTAGTAAGTCTAGTTTATTTTGACTATCATTACGACACACTATCAATTTTGGTGTTGTTGGGGAGTGCTGTGTTTTAGTTTTTGTTTGTGATTTAAATTACTATTTTGTATATATTTGTTTGTAATCGTTTTCTTTTATGTTATTTTCTGGTCCTTTCATTTTTCTGCTTCAAGTTTGTGATTTAAAAATAAAAGCAAAGAAAGCATGGTTTGACTGATTTACCTAACTTTAGTCCTGAATGGGATAATCAGTAAGGTTACTTCCATGATAGTTTGTAGGATGCACAGTAATTCTCGTATAGACCAGAAGTTTCTTATCACAATTAAGATATGTCTCTGGGCTACTAAACCAAGATTTATAATGCTAACAATCTTCAATTTCAACAGGATATATGGCAGCTTAAAGAGAGTATACAGTGGACCCAATAGGATATCCAACAATTCCAGAAGGATGAAAGGCAACTTTGGTCTAGTTTCTGAAATTGGGAGAGCCAACAAAACTTAAGTACGTCGTTGGAAGAATTAGTTAATAGTGTCACTAGTAACACTTTGCAATTTCAGTAGGATTTGAAATGGATCTAGCAAGATGCATTTCCTTGATGGGGAGATATTAATCATCTAGAACTGCAAAGTGAAGAAGGGAAATCGTATCAACCTGAGGTATACCCCATAGAAGAAGGGCAATCGTATCAACCTAAGGTATACCCTATGTATGTTTGTGTAGAAACTTTACAATGTTATGAGGAGCTTAAGAATTTTGAGAGAATTACTCAAGGAATTGCTTATCAGGAAGAAGTTGAGGAGGAGCTCGAGGCAGAAAAAGATATATGTTTCAGGTAAGAGATAAATACTGAGTTCCAATTTGTTGTTAAGAATGACTCTTTACTTTTACCTAGTAGGTTAGAGGAATTAAATAAGGAAGAAAAAGGTTAAGACACATTCGAGATTGTTCCATAATGGATGGACTCAGTATAGATTAAAAGTCAAAGGATATGAAAGATGTTAAATGGGAATGATTATCAATTGAGGCCTATTCAAAAGAACCTTAAATGGAGGAACCACATCAGATGATCATAATTTTGTCATGTGAGGAGAAGCAGTGACACTAAACAAAGGTGCTTCTTAGGAGGCAACCTAAGGGAAGTAAATCTTTTCTTTTCTTTAAATATTTACATTTATTTTTTTATGCTTATGAGTTTTTCATTATTTAATTCTTAATTGTTTTAATTTTTCAATAAAATGAGAGAATGAAATAGACAAAACGAACATTTTTTCATTTTATGTTGCTTCTAGGATTATATAGTTATGATTAGAGTGTGAATTGACTAGAGAATTTTATGGTAACTTTAGTATGTACCTTTTCTTTTGGGATTGGTCGATGTACATTATCTTTAGAGACTAGTGACTAGTGGCAGACTAAGTTGGCAAGATTTTAAGCCTTATTGGACTGACACGTTCACATCAGTCTCACATGTCTTTTGATAATGTGTGACCTTCATGACATGTACATCCTGATTTTGTCTTAAATTTGTATTCGAGACCACACTTTTATCGCAAGCAATAACATGGATATGATTAAGCATTATTTTCTTTTCCAAACTACATTGGCGAAATAGCCCACCTTTTATATGATTTTCCTGTTTAATACTTGAGCTTTATTTGCTTTTCTTTGTGTGTTAACCATATTACATGCTTTAACCTATCCAAATAACCTTCCCAAGCCCTTAAGCTTATATAACATTTGTTGATTTTTTAGTTTGTGGATGTACAAAATTCTAAGTGTGGGGGGTATGCGTATATATGGGTTGGTTATAATGTTGGGATGTTATTTTATGTCTTATCATTGAAATTCCCATGTTGATGTAGTTTATTTTAATTTTAATAAAAGAAAAGAAAACAAAGGAAAAAAGAAATAAAAAAGAAAAGAAAAGAAAAAGAAAAGAAAGAAAGAAAAATAAAAAGAAAAAATGTTTAAATAAATGTATCAAGGAGGACGTACATATTTGGTTTTCAAGGTTATTCATACCTAATGCATCTTCCTAAAGTTCTATTAGATGTGTTATTTGAGTATGTTGAATATAACAGAGATGTTAATGGTCACTCTTTGTGAATTCAATGTATTGTCATCAATTATATAAGTGATCACTTCAAATTGGTTTGTACTTCATATGGTTCGTGTATGAGAGCTCGAGTTTGAGATGTGAAACTTGTTTTTGTGTTCATCATAGTTAATGTAAAATTGTGATTGAATGTTTATTAGGCCCCATTTTTGGAGTCTAACTCGTGACTTAAATGTGAGTTTATCACTCTGCAGGTTTTTTTTTAATGGAACCTCATTATCCAACCTAGGTTCATCTCCATTCTTATAACATCCCAAAATTTCATATTTGAACACTTGATATACGATAATTTATACTTATGTTTATATCCTCAATCATCACCCTAACATATCACTCATTTTTATCCCTTATTTTCACATCAAACTAAGTACATTTCAAGCTCCATTCAAGCCTAAATGTATCAGAGAAAAGCATTGACAAGTCCACAATTTATATATGTACATGATTTGGGATGATTACCATAACTTTCACTATGGATGACGGATTGAGGACATTCAAACATAGTTTTGAAGAGAACTTTGAGTTCTACAATTTTTAAGCAGACCTTGAAGTGATATTTTGCCTTCTAGTGGGTCAAAAATTCACATTTATAAAACTTTCCCGAGAATGCCAACTTAGCAGACACACGTCCCTTCAAACAGATATGAACTGAGCCGGGACACTGAAATTTCCGAGGTCTGATGTCTACCTAGCAGACATTTACGGACTAAATTCCAGATTTCCAATTCTGACAAGTTACTTATAACCCATATTATGAATATCTATCATTTCCAACTCATTTTCCCTTTGTTATCACTTCCATTTCAACTCAACATCATTTATAACTAAATCATAATCTATGTTTTGTCATTAACCCAGAAACATAAAATTCAAACTTGCACATATTCATCATAAATTTCTACACATGTTTAACCCCATTTATTACCTTCATTTCATATCTAACTTATAACACTACTTCTTCCCATTTCAAGACACCATAGAACTCTTATTCGATTATATTAAAATAGAAAAGCTGTGAACTGCCCTGCATGCACCCTATGCAGTGTCACTAACTTGTAACAATCATATCCTTCAAATCCAATCTCCAAAATTTACAAACTTTATGTCATTAGAAAGCTAAGAGGATAAACTACAACTTCCAAGCAGATAGCTTTGTCAATATCTGCCTAGATTAATGCAGTTTTTCCCGTAAATTCAGAACACATATTTTACCTTTATAAATGCTTGAAATTCAATGCGAAAACTTGGAAAGTCATGAGCAAAACATACATTTATTTCATTAACATCACAAGAAAGACTTTCACAAAGCTTTAATGAGTATTTCAAGACCCAAATACATCATTGATCTCATAATCCAAAAATACAAAATATGCCTAAACAAGTGTTACTTGAAATGCGGCTAAAGCCTTGAGTTTTCATGTACTAACTTAAATACAAAAATATGAAATCTTAGAGTGATGCCTTAACTCTCTGTCACTCAATATCTTTCTCGTCACCTAGAGATGGGAAGGAAGGGGGTTAGCTAAAAAGCTTATAGGTAATAAGTTTATAGCAGATAAACAAGCAAAACCATTGAAAATATTCATTGCCATAGTAAATTGCATTGATTCCATAAAATATGTATTTATCAAATTCTCAAACGTGTCAACAATTCATAAACAACATAAGTCATGTATCCATCAAATTCTCAAACTTGTCAAACAATTCACAGACAACGTAAGCAATCATAATAGTTTGGGTAATCCATATGTGTGAGAGAGTTCTTGCAAAGATCCGATAAACATAAGGGAGTTCTTGCAAATCTCTAATAAACATGATGGAGTTCTTGCGAATCTCTGATAAACATGAGGAAGTCTATGAAGGAGCTTCATACCACTAGCAGGTAGGTGGAAGAAGCCTTTAACATGGTCAATGTGCACTTGACATAATATGATGGACCACCACAAACCCACACAAACATGAATTTCATGACTTGTACATATCATACAAAAGGCACATTTTGGAAACATGATTTCCATAAGCATGACATATTTCAAATACAATTTCCATCATAAATCATCATCAAGATTCAAGTACCAAACATATAGCAAGTACTTGAATCATTTAAGAAGTAATACATGTAACATTTATAAAGCAATTGAAATCATTTAAATCTTTTGATTTGGAGAAATACTCATGTCTTATTAACTCAACTATAAACATGTAACCCATCTAGATTCCTTGCTTAAAAACTTGCTTACAATTGCCCCTCCTCTTGCTCCTCTTGCACTACTTGATTTCCTTAAACATTGGTAAAAATCCAATTCAATAGAAGTACCAATGGAGAACCCAAAAAGCATATTCACTAAAAATTGATTCTAGAATACTTAAACCTATGAAGGAGATGTTTAGCTCAACTGGAGGCTCTTCTCTTCCATTTTTTTTTCTCTTCTTGAATACCCTCAAAATCAATTTTAAAAACTAAGAAAAGATGAAACCCTAGCTTGCTTCTTCCATTTTTCTCTCATGGACGACTCTCTCTCACCTTTCTTTCTCTTTTTTCCGTTTTTCATGTCATTCTCTCCCTTCATTCAGGTTTTTCTCCTTCTAATGTACAAGACAACATTTTCCTCTTCTAATTTTACCCTTAATGAGTGCTAAAAGCCCACTTTACCCTTCCTTTAAAGCTTTATGGCTTTTAATCTTAAGTAATATGTTACAGTAGCCCTCAATACATTCCTACTACTTTAATTTCACTAACTAGTGAAATAAAATCCTACTAACACTGTAATAAATAATTAAACTCTAACAATTATTCTGTCATGACCTCATAATTATTCTAAGAAAAAATTCAAATTCCATGATTATTTCATAAAATATCATGCTTAACTCAATAAAAAAAAAATTCAAGGACTAACATTTCTCGCCCTCTTAAAAGAAATTTGTCCTCGAAATTCTTACTTGAGTCATTGAAGAGATGTGGATACTTCTCCTTCATGGCCTCCAAGGGCTCCCATATGGCCTCTTCTTTAGGATGGTTTTTCCATAGGACTTTAAGTAATTGAACTATCTTATTCCTGAGGACCTTTTCCTTAGTGTCCAGAATCTCCACTAGAGTCTTCTCATAAGTTAGATCATCTCTCAGCTAAACCTTAATGGTCTGATTGATGTGGGAGGGATCCAATCTATATCTCCTTAAAATGGAAACATGAAAGACATAATGGATCTGTGACAATTCTAGTGGTTGCACCGATCTATAGGCCAGTGTTCCAATCCTCTCAACATTCTTGTAAGGATTAGTGTATTTTGGGCTCAGTTTTCGCTTCTTACCAAATCTCATGACTCCTTTCCAAGAAAATGCCTCAAGAAAGACTTCCTCACCAACTTCATACTCCATTTCCTTTCAGTGTGCATCAGTATAACTCTTCATTCTATCTTGAGCTGCTTTTAGCTTTTGATTAATTACATTGACCTTGTTAACTATCATCTACAATAACCCAAGTCCTATTAATTTCCTTTCTCCTTCTTCATTCCATTATATAAGAATTCTACATCTTCTTCCATAGAGTGCTTCATAAAGAGCCATCTGAATGTTCGAGTAGTACAAATTATTATAAGCAAATTTGACTAATGACAAATGCTCCTCTCAAGCACCTTTGAAATCCATCACACATGCCCTAAGCATTGCTTCAAGGGTTCAAATGGTCCTCTAAGATTGACCATCTGTTTGGGGATGGAAAGCAGTGCTAAAATTTAACTCGGTCCCTAAAGCTTCTTACATGCTTTCTTAAAATCTCAAAGTAAACCAAGGATGTCTGTCAGAAACTATGAAATTTGGAATCCCATGTAGTTTCACTCTCTTATCATTATACTTCTTTACTAGCACATGTAGAGAATCAATCTATTTAATTGCTAGAAAATGGGCTGACTTCCTCAAACAGTCAATGATAACCTATATGGCATCATGCTTCTTATCGGTCTTGGGCAAACCCGTCAGAAAATCCATAGTTATCTTTTTCCACTTCCACTCAGGAATAGACAATGGCCTTAACTTGCCTGAAGGTGTCTAGTGTTCAGCCTTGACTTGCTGACACACTAGACATTTGCTTGTATATTCTGCTACATCTTTCTTTATGCCTCTCCATCAAAATGCACTTTCAAATATTTGTACATCCTAGTACTACCTGGGTGCATGGAATAAGGTGCATTATATGCCTCGTCGAGTATCTCATGCTTTACCTCTTTGAAATTTAGAATACAAAGTCTATTGCCTACAGCCATAAGTCCATCATCCCTCACTTCCACTTCAGATTGCTTGCCATTATTAATTTCTTCTCGGAGCTTGTTCAAATCTTCATCTTGTTCTTATAACTCCTTAACTTTCTCTCTGAATATTGGTCTCACTCTGAAATTAGCAATAATGTAATCAGGTTCCTCCTATTTAAAGCTTATTCTTGGCTTATCCATCTCTTCCAATAATGATAGATAGATTGTTTAATCATTAACTATATAGGATTTCCTACTCAAGGAACCAGCCACTACATTTATCTTACCTAGATGGTATTCAATCAATAAGTCATAATCCTTAAGCAACTCTAACCATCTTCTCCACCTTAGATTCAACTATTTCTGGCTCAATAAATACTTGAGACTTTTATGATCTGTAAAAATCCTTGTCTGAACTTCATACAGATAATGTCTCCAAATTTTCAAGGAAAAAATTATTACTGCTAATTCTAGATTATGGTTTAATTAATTCAATTCATAAGGCTTTAACTTCCATAAGGTATAAGCTATTACTTTACCTCCTTGCATCAACACATAACCTAAACCATTTCTTGAAGCATCACTAAAAACTGTATAGCCGTCTTCTCCCGTGGGCAAAATCAGAATAAGAGCACTTGTCAATATGTGCTTAAGCTCATCAAAGCTCTTCTGAAATTCATCACTCTAGATATGCTTTTATTTTTTTTGGTAACTTAGTCATTGGAGCCGCTATTATAGAGAATCCTTCAACAATTCCTATAATATCCTACCATACCCAAAAAGCTTTTCACTTCTGCCACTGTTTTTGGTGCATGCCATTTCACCACTGCATTAAATTTTCTCTTATTAGCATTTACCCCATCCTTTAAAATTACCTATTCAAGGAATACCACCTTATAAAGCCAAAATTCACACTTGCTAAATTTGGCATAAAGCTCCTTATTCCTTAGTGATTGCAAGACTATCCTTAGATGTTCCTTATGTTCCTCTTCGCTCTTGGAGTAAACCAAAATGCCATCTACAAATACTATGGCAAATTGTTCCAGATGTTCTTTGAAGACCCTATTCAAGAGATCGATGAATGCAGCTGGAGCAATGGTCAATCCAAATGCCATGATTAGGAACTCATAATGCCTATAACGTGTCCAAAAGGTTGTCTCGTGTACATTAGATTCCCTTATTCTAAGCTGATGATAAACTGACCTGAGATCAATTTTGGAGAAGACCTTTTCTCCTTACAGCTGGTCGAATAGATCATCAATTTGTGGTATAGGATACTTGTTCTTAATGGTCACCTTGTTGAGCTTCTGGTAGTCAATGCACATACACCATGTTCCATTATTCTTTTTAACAAATAGAACTAGCACTCCCTATAGAAATGAACTTAGCCTTACATACCCCTTCTCAACAGTTCTCCCAACTGTTCCTTAAGTTCCTTTAGCTTAGCTAGAGCCATTCTATAGGGTGGTATGGAAATGGGTACGATACCTGGAATTAGATTGGTGGCGAATTTAATTTCCCTTGCTAGTGGCAAACCAAGTAAATCTTATGGAAACATGTCTAGAAATTCCCTCAAAATTGGAAGATCTTTTAATTTTCCTTCGTTCACTTCGTGTCCATAACGTCTACCAAAAAGGCTTAACACCCTTTTCTCATCATCCTATCAACTAGTAAAGCTGAAATAATTCTTGGTGATGAAGTTTTTCTATCTCCCTTAAAAGTTGCCTTCTCACCCTTACTAAGATCAAATTCTACCTCTTTGAGGCTATAGTCTAACTTTCCATAATATTTCTCCAAGGTATCCATTCCAACTGTAACATTTAGGCCCTTTAAATCTAAAGGCATTAAGTCCACTACTAGTCTAGCATCATCAATAAAGAGTTCACAATCTCTATATGCTTAACTTATTATCACATTCCTCCTTATAGGAGTACTAACAATCAATGGGCTATCTAATGGCATCAATTAAGACCATATAATGTCATGCTTACAAAAACAAAAGAATATGTGGAGCCAGAATCAATCAATAAATATACTTTTGAATTAAATAACTGAGTCATACCGGTAACACCTTTAGCTACAGCTGCAGCTTTATCTCTAGTCATGGTAAATACCCTTGCCTGTGCTTGACCCCTTGGACTTCCTAGAGGAATAACCTTCTTTACTGTTAATTCTACCTGTTCATTAAGCTCTTGGAGGTTAAATCAAAGTATTCCAAGAATTGCACTATAGGGTACAACCTCAGGTTGTTCACTTAATCGGAACCTAAAATGATTTGATCTAAGTTAACCTTCATGTCATACTATGCAAACTAATTTGTAGAAAAGGAGGTTTTTTATTTTTGAACTCATTAATAGAACTAATTTGAATGTAAAACGAATGTTTTTTGGATTTTAGGGAAATAGAAAACTAAAGGAGAAAAAGCTCAAAAGACTAAACAGTGATAAAATCCCCTTGAAAGTGAGTTTTGGCCATCATAGTTCGAAATTGATTTAAGTGAGAGTAGAACTCACTAAGCTTCAAAATGGTAAACCTTGAAAAGCTCTTCAAGTCCAAGATCTTAATCAATGAGAATCCATTCTTTTAAAATCCCGTTAAGTGCTTTTAGTGTGTGTAGTAGGACTATCCAAAGCAATGGGTCAAATAGAATCTAAAATCATCTCAACATTAAACATAACCATGCAAGATAAGAGAGAATCAAGAAGATTTCAAATAGATATATATGAAACTTCATACATTTAAGCTCAAATTTCTACGTAAACCAATCCATTCTACATATAATGAATATCCAACATTTGATTAAAACATAATCAAATAGCTTAACTACAAGTCATAAATCCTAGACCTAGGATGTTATAAATTCATAGCTGAAGCATAGATTGAACTACTCCTTTTTTTTAGCCCATTGAACTCTAGCCACTGTTGCACCTTCAAGAGGAAAAGAAATGCCTAGCTACTCGTTATACTCAGAAAATTCACAACTTGGAATGAATCTGAATCACCCATAGTGGAGGTTTGACAATGGAAAGAAAAATATGGAAGAGTTTAGAGTTTTACTAAGAGAGTAAAAATGAAGGAAAGTCAAAATTTCTGTGTCTCTACCGTCTCTCCCTTACCTATCCCGAAATAGGTTTTTTTAAGTGGTATTCATGTAACACCCTACTCCTACAAGACCCGAACCCGACATCGATGGTGATATCCGAGTCTGTACCTTGCAAGGGTGGTGTGCTAGAGCACTAAAACAATCAGAAGTCCGTATGAGAATTATTTTTTTTATAATTGCACAATTGGGCCCATTTTTATTCAGAAACATTCACTTACAAGACAAAATGTCGATTAGCTCATTCCAAAAGTAAAACATATTACACTTTGAACAAGCTCTTTTACAAAACCCAAACTCATAAAATATAATAATTTGCAAAAATTACAATTCAGTGCTAAAACAAAGGGACACAATGCAGACGCGAACTGATCCCGACCTCTTCCTTCACTCAAATGCTATAGATATACTCCCGCTGCCTAACGGGGTATTCTTCTGAGTCTTAAAAATTAATTGCAAATTTTGGGTGAGTTTTGCGAACTCAATGAGTGACCATCATCGATGGCTCACCCAGTCACATAACACAT